>JABUIW010000205.1:18198559-18229378 GCA_013363375.1 Menidia beryllina
ACACACACACACACACACACACACACACACACACACACACACACACAGGTTACACACTCACACACAGGTTACACACTCACACACAGGTTACACACACACAGGCCTCATTTCATTACATTGAGCAGGCTGTATGGGAGGTTCAGTTACTAAAAACTGTTTTATACTTTATATGTGCATTGTCTGATTATTGTTTAGAAAAACCTATATTTTCACTTTTGATTATAATATCAACATTAATATAATAAATTTGATCATTTTGGATAGTACTCCAATATAATTTTCAATATATACTGTATATATATATTTTTCTACAGTGTCATCATGCCTTCAGTGTTTAATCAAACCTCTTCCCAGGTAACGCCCACTGAAATATTGTGTTAACTATTATTGTGAAAATATCTTTCAAGTCAAGTGCAAAATTTCCATTTAAAGCCATGAACAGAAAAGTGTCAGAAGTCGCATACAAAATGAGCCGTTTGGTTTCCCTTCTTATGTCTTTAATGTGTCTTTCTTTGCTGTTACAGCTATTAAATAACTGAACAGAGCCCAGAGGAGTAACGATCAGTAATTAAGGTAGTAGAGCAGAGGTGTAAAACTATCTGCCATGTGTTTTCTTTTTGTTCAAAGTATTGTAAACCAAAAGCAGGTTACCTCCAGCTCCTCTTGCTTCCGTAGGTCAATGTCACAGTTGGTGGGCAGGCCCAGCTTTGTGGCCAGTTTACCGAAGGGACTCGAGTCCATCAATTTCTCCTCTTTGGCCTCACAAAGATTCTGATTGGCCGCCTGGATGAGCCCTGAAGTTTGGGCAGAGAAAATTTGTTGGAGTTCCAGTTGTATTTGTGCAGCAAGGAGGAAATTCAGCACAGAGTGGCACAGAGGATTATTTATACCTCCTATGTGGCAGAATAGTGGAAGAATACGTTTATTTAGTCCTGATGGGGTAATCTGGTGACAAGGTGGGGAAAATTATGCCTGTCAAAGAATGTTCTTTTCTCTCAGAATAACCCCGTGACATTTTTGTCGCAGACTTAAAACTGCCCTCTTTTATCATAATAGAGGATTCTGTCATATCCTATATGTTAAAATGGATTTAGAGAAAAATACAGTTTTCTGCTCGCAGACAGAAAAAGGATGAGAAGCTAGATTAGAGCAAAAGCCACAGTGAGGTCAATAAGCTCTGAAAGGAGATAAATGTTCATCCACTCACCCGTCAGCTGCCTGATCAGCGTGGCTGTCAGCTCAGACCCGTCTTCCTTCAGATCCAAATCCTTCAAACCAAACGAGTCCATCACCGAGGCGAGGGAGACAGGCGCTGAGGGGGGGCTATGCTTTGGCGGGACTTTGTTTCCCTCAGCTGGGAACCGGAACCAGAGAGGAAAAAACAGGAGTTGGCAACACGTGGCACGCAGTCCTGCGTTGGGCTGTGGAACAGCTTTGAGCTCAGACACGGAGCCTCGGGGATCTTTGATCTCTGCCGTCTCACCTGGCCGTCGGTGTCCCTGCGATGCTCTGAGGTATTTCAGCGCCCGCTCTGCCGTCTCCTGCTCCATCTTCCTCTTCCTGTCCGGCGCCTTCGGCCCCTCCCCTTCTTCTCTCCCCAAATCGTTTTCTGCATTCCTCTTAGAGGTCAAAATGAGATCCAGCAGCTGCTGGATCTAAGCGGCAAAGACAAACACACCAGTTCACTGATCTGAGAAGGTCTACGGGAGGAGGGCCGACCGCCCCTAAAGCCAACGTGACCTTTGTTTGCCTACGACTATTTGTCACCTTTTGGTCGCTGGAGGGCTTCGCTCTGTTGTCAGGAGTCTCATTCTGGCTTCCCACCCGGTTCCTGGGCCTGAGCTCCTGAGGTGGCTCTGGACCGCAGTGGGCCTCCACCACCTCTTTGGCCCGGGCCACCGACAGCAGGTAGAAGGTGGGACTGGACAGGTAGGAGAGCAGGTAGCTGTCCATGTTGCCTCGATGGTGCTTCGGAGGGGAAAAGAGCTGGGCCTGCTCGTCCGGTTTGGAGTCGTACTCCGTCATGGGGTACTGCCGCACCTGAGAAGCACAAGACGTGATCAGCCGGAGGCCTCGAGGTGGGGGAAGTTGCTCCGGATGCTCGCCGTACGCTGCCGTCTTTCAAGCCATTGAGGTATTCCCGTGTCTGGAGCTCCACACCCAGGGAGAGCTTAGGGGGGGGGCTGGCCCGAGCTTTGACCAGAGCGTGGTGCAGCGCTGGGATGAACTCGCCCAGCCGCAGCATCACCGGGCCGCCAGACGTCCAAGAGTCATGGGAGAGGGTGGTACGCCTCGCTGCTAAATCAGGGACATCCCAGAGAAAACGAGATCAATATTCAGCTCCAAACACAGCCTCAGTGTGAACTTCACACTGGGTATTATAACCTAATAACACTGCGTAGTAAACATTATTTATGCATCAACCTTTAGAACACAGTACAAAAAACACAGTAAAAAAAGAATTCTGAATTTCATTGGACAAATAATGAATTCATGTTTTTGTTTGAGGGAAATTGTATGGTAAAAGTAATGTTATTACACAGAGGAAGGTTTACAATAACTCAACTCTGATGCAGGGTTAGAGCACAGTGTTAACACTTAAAAAAACGGTTATATTTATAAAATATCTTTAAAAATTATTATACGTTCATATATAAACATATTTTTATATATATACATATTTCATCTACATTATCTTTATCTTTTATGAACATACTTTGACGGAAACGCAGATCACTGTTTTCTAAAATGTTCCGACTTCATTCTAAAGAGCTCCAGCTAAAGTTGGAACAAATGCAGCTCATTTACAAACTCTCTCCAGGGCTGGGCTCAAAGAAATTTGTAAAGCAAATAACCAGCCAGAAAAAAAATTCTGGGCAACACCGCTGATCAGTTGGAGGTGGCCACAGGTGCAACTTTTACTCTGTGGGGATGAATAAGATGGAGCATCTAGGCTAGCCAGCAACATTTAAACATCCGGGTTAAGGTCAAATGTATTTAATAAAACAACAAAGCTGACCACAGTGCTTTACAAAGGAAAAAAAGGATTGCAGAACACACAGATAAAACAGAACGTAGTAGCTAATATTTAAAGGCCAGTGGCTGCAAATGAGTTGTCAGGGTTTTATAAGCCGCATCTGGTCTGTACAGATCAGTGTTTCCGGAGGGAACAACTAGGGAAACATTTGAATCTGGAGCCCCGGGACTGTAGGGAGTTTATATTTGTCCTGTCTTAGTGCTAAACAAGCAGTATCTGTGTAAAAGGAGAGGCCGGCTTGTTTCAAACTATAAAGAATAAACTTTCAAATAAAACATCAAAATCTACTCGACAATGGACAGAAAGCCAGTGGGTAGATGCTACAACTGGGGAAATATCCTCAGGTTTTTCTGGCTCTGCTTTAGACACCAGCTAGTGAAGGGCTGCTCTGCCATACGTGCAGATGAACGACTCACATCCTCAGACAAACCCGCCCACCCCCGTGTTACTCACCACATCTGGCCACATCTCTGGTCTCAGGAAAAACAAACAAGGCCTGGAGACACCTCCTCCAGGTCTCTCCTCGCTCTGAAAACACAAGCAGCAACCACATTTTTACTCTTTATGCAGCAAAAAAACAAACCAACCAACTCAAATCTTCTGGGATTTTTTTGTTGCAATCTTTTGGTATCAAACTAATTTGAAAGATGCTATGATGAATCTCGTTTTATAACTTTTAACCATTTAAAAGCATCTTGGTTTTAAACCCACTACTTCCATTACAATCAGAGCACACACTATCGTGGCCATAAGAAACAAAAAATATATATTTTTACAGATATTTAACAAAAGAAATCTGTTAAATAAATCCTTTACTTTGTTCATTCACGATCCCACTATAAACTATATACGTGTACTAAAGGAACAATTACACTTTGTGGAGAAAAGTAAAGATCCACAAGGCCTCATCTTATCTCATTAATACAATAATTAGGACGTTTTTAAAAACATCAGCAATCACTGATATGCCTGCATTAAAATCCCTTAAATCCACATAGAGACACACATTTTCAAATGATTTAGATTATTAACAAGATTTGTTTATTGCTGCACATTGTGTGCTGTCAGGCTGAGAACAAACATCTGTGAACACTTATTCTGTCATGCTGGAAGTGTCATGTTAGAATAAACATATCAGAGGTAAACTGGCCTTGTTGTTTATTACGATCTAAACTGGATGTCTCAATGAATTCATAATTCAGAAGCTGATCCTATTGGTCATACCAGCAGGTGTTGCCATCTGAACGCTGGACAGCAGGAAGAGGAAGCCTCTATCAGAAAGTGGAGTCACCAGAACCTGAAGAGAAGAAAGACATCAGAGGCTTAAAACCAATTCAACTCTTTTTTTCCATGTAAACACAAAGTCTTGTCTCAGATTGAAAAAAGGTCACAGAATCTAGCCTTCATAAAATATGATGTATGCATTTCTTTCCAGCATGTTTAGATATCATCTATTTTTTCAAATAAGCTTTATTTATAAAGACACTGACACTTGTCCGTTGGACTGAAACAATAAATAAATAATCATCTTGTAAACATGCTCAAGGAAGCTAACGCAGCAGAACATACAGGAACATGCAAACACTTCTTCAAACCACCTTTTTGTGCCTAATCTAGTCTAAGAAACCTCAGGCAGTAACTGGAAGCGTAATGTTTATATTATACAGGGAACGACGGCGGGTCGGCGTGATCGCGGCTCAGGCTAAAGAGCTGAAGGCAGAACCCACCGCTCCGTTCATCTCCAGCTCCTGCAGCAGTTTGGTCACACTGGTCATGGACCTGTTTCTGTCGGTCACCTCCAGCAGGCTGCTGCAGTGGCCCTCAGTCACAACTGCACACAGAGGCACACAAAGAAACACACACTCACACAAAGCCAGGCCACAGCTTTTCGGCTCCTGAACCGACTCGACCCATGTGAATTTCCTTTTTTTTATTTTTAAACCAAAGCAGCTGGCATCTGCAACTTTATTCCAAAAATGCCCCCAAATGCAGCATCCCAAAGGGTGTGCTCACCTTCTTGGCTGCCTTTGTAGATATTGTAGGAGAACAGGCCAGAGGGGAGGAGCTTGGTCACTTGGTCGACCCTCATTGGATGCCCGATTTCTAACTTCTCTGGTCTAAAGGAGAAGAAAGCAAACCCTTTAAGAAATTGAGGGAACACTCTTTTGAGTTAAAGTTGTGTAAATGGTTCAACAAACTAATCTGTTTAGAACTATGGAGATAAAAGTTACTGATTAAAGTTCATTCAAAGTTCTGTGGTTACAAAATGAGAGGGACATTCCTGCTGAATGAAAATAGATTGTAAAATAGAATGTGACCGCATCTCATTCCAGTTCGTTCAGAGGAAACGCATCGCCCAGATTTAACTGATCGCATTTTAGTGCGATTATTAGTACATCAATAATCCCTTTATGCACATTGAGATGGTCATCTGACCACATTTCTGGACACTGGATGCGTTGGTGGGTCTGAACCTGACAAACTGAGACTAAACAGTGAACCTTCTTATTTGAATCCACCTTTACTTTCATCAGAAAAAAGGTCGCATATAAACTGGAAGATGATTTGGAAAAACAAATTTGCTTTGGCTGATTCTCATCAGACATCCTACGATCACTTTAAAGCTGAGAGATGAAACTGTGAACCTCTGTAAACTACTCACAGCCTGTGAGGCAGAAAGGGACAAGAGCTGGAGCGAAGGCAGATCTGGAAGAGAACCCGCTTCTCTTTCACCAAATCTCCGGTCCACACGGTGAACTCAGCACAACCTGATGGACAGTACAGAGTGGTTCTACGTTTCATGGTGTGAGGGGACCTTTTACCGAGGCTCTAAACGGTGATCAGGTGGACAACTGTCAGAAAACGCATGTGCCTGCTTACCTTTACTGCTTTCCGTTGACTGACTGTTTAACCTGTCCAGGAAACAGAGGAGAGCTCAGTTTTTTTTTTTTTGAGTGTACACACACCCTGCTTCACTTTACACTGAGCCGGTCGGAACTCTGGCAGAACCAGAACTTATCCGTCTTACTTCAAATACATTTGATAAAACACGCTATAAAAAATAATAGAAACTAAAACTGAGTGTAATAATACTTTCCAGGCCTTTCCAGTTGGGAGCTGTGTTTCTGGATACAGCAGAACCTCTACTTATGATCACTTAAACATACACATTTTCCAACATACGAAGTGAAATTACTTAATAGAAATTAAATAAAAATAAATAAACTAAGTAGTTTAAAGTTAACGTAGTGAAAGTTAGGGTAAGTCCTGTATCTCAGTCTCCAACTCTACCTCTGTTCTTCAGTCTATGAGGTAAAGTGCCAATAAAAAATCCTTTTTATTGAATATTTCTTTATCATTTATTTCTTTTTACATCTCTCTTATATGATGCATTTGTTTTATTGCTATGTGTAATTATCTGCAGTATTTATTAAGGAGTTATCGTAGGTTTTTGGGCAGTGGAACGAATTAGACGAATTACAGTTATGTGAATATTTGAACCAACATACAACTATTTTAACATAGGAAGTAGGTCCTGGAATGAATTAAATTCGTATGTAGAGGTTCTACTGTATGTGATTATGATACGCTGGAATAGCTAAATCCCATTTCAAACGCGCCAGCTCTGCTTACCTGATGGGCGCAAGAGGTTTGCTGGTGATCTGAGCGTCCTTCCCTTTGACCTGGAAGGACACCACGGCGTAGGGACACGCCTGGCGCGGCCGCTGCCGCAGCTCGTCGAAGAAGTACTCGTAGAAGTATTGCTGGGAGACAAAGCGTGTCGCGGGTTGGGGTTAACTCTTTTAGGCGGAGGAGAAAGCGACTCTTTCGGATGAGCCTCAAGGGCTCAATTTCTGGGGCAGAAATTCAATTTATGCCGCGAAAGCAAAGCAGAACAGACCGAAACGATCTCAACAGATAAGCAGCAACACAAGTCATTCTGGAAAAAGTTCCCATTCAGCTGAGGCTGCTTTTTAAACAAGATACATCATTTGTGTCAAACAGCATATAAAAGATCAGATCCAGCCACAAATATATATCAATTTCCATGAAAAGCAAAGGAAATATTAGACAGAACTGCAATTCTGTTCACAAAATCAGTATGAAAATAGTAACAAATATCCGAAGCGGCATCAAACGCAGTTTTTGTTACAGCTTGCAGAACTGTCTGCTCCCTTATTTGCGATATTTAAAAGAACTCTGATCTGAACCGGAGCCCAAAGAGCACCTTTTCTTACCTGTGTGAGTTCGAAGGCGCGGTAGCACGTGAGCGAGGTGACTTTGCTGGCGTTTTTGGAGATGTGGCTGTCGAAGCGGGGCGTGGGGTCCATGAGGTTCTTGATGTTTTCATAGATGCTTTTAACTTTCCCCTGAAACCAAAAAACAGAAATCTGGAGCTGTAGAGCCTGACAACGGTTAACCTTAAAAATGTCAAACTCGACCGTTGGAAAGCAGCAGCTCATCTACCTTCATCACTTTAAAGATGATTATCTCCCCCGTGGTCCCCGGCGTTAAGGGGTTCATCTGCAGCAAGTCCGAATACCTGGACAGATACACTCCTGGCAACACAAATAGAAACACACACCAAGAAGATCAACAACCGCCAGAGGTTCCCTCTCATAACAAAAGCACTGCCGTGTGCACATTAACGGTTTGGTTTACAGCACCATGTGGACTGTTTGTGTCTTTTTTACTACGTTAACAGCAGCCCGTGAACATGAATGGCGAAGCGCTTTGTGGCCTGCTCTGAAATAATCTCATAAATCACCTTTGTTGGGGTCTCCCAGCACCGTGATCCTGCTGTGACCCACAACCAGCCCCTTCTCGCAGAGGAAAGGCAGCTACAGGAATAAAAGAGAGAAAAGTCCAATAAAAAGATGTGACCTGACACAGAGGACATTAAACAAGTTTCAGCTGTTTGTGTTTTTTTTTTGTTGGAGGAAATCAAATCATTCATGTCCTAAATGCATTCAGTCATGCTGGGATTTGATCTTTTATTCGCATTTTTCCTATCAGGGATATTAACAACTGTCGAGTTGATCGACTAGGCGAAAGAGAGTCTATTATAGAATAAAAATGAAAATAAAAGTGAGCGACCTTACCTCCACGGTGTTAGCCAACAAGAAACAGTAACTTTCTTCCAGCTCCTTCTCTGTTCTCCCCTCGGACTTCATCTCCTTCCTCTTCTCCACAAACTGAAACACAGACACACAGATGAGAGTCTGACCGGACATCAGGTGGGGGCGCGCCTCCAGAACCTGCTCCCACTCACCTCCTTCTCCAGCGGCTCGCTGTGCACAAGGCGAGGTTTGGAGTAGGTAAAGCAGCTGGCCGAGTTGGTGTCGATGTAGCTGGAGGTCAGGACGGACTTCATGTCTTCATACTCTCTGGACTCCATGGAAACGTGCTGAAACAGGGCTGAGAGAACAACAAGAGAGACGCGTCACAGCTAAGCGTTTCTCCGTGGATGGACTTAGTCAGGATTCATCACATTGGTTCAAAGTTACAGAAAACTAAACACAGAAAGAAGAAAACACGTAAATACAATTTTTTCGGTTGAAAATGTGCTGCAGTGGACCGAAACCTCAACATGTGGACATCACCTGTGCAAAGGTTTTGGAAGCATTTCTGGTTTCTGTAAGGCGTTTCCTGACATTAGCTGTTATTACGTGTGCACCAGAGTACTGGGGGAAAAATGCTTTTCACAACCACCATAGATCCGGTCTATATGGGATTTAGCTTCTTAAAAACATACCATCTTTTATGTCAAAACACTTCAACATTTAACTAAACTGGAGCCCAGCTGGGGGTCAAAATTATTGAGACACTTTTCCATGTTTGAGGCTTGTGAAGAAACAATGTTAAACTTTTTTCTAAAAATACACTGGACAACAGCGCTCATCAAATGGGTCAACTTTTTAAAAGTCTCATTTCTGTTTGATGGGAATGGGACGAGCGCTGCACGTCTTTTGTGCTGCTTTTAGCCTGAATGGATGAGCATCCCAATAATAACAGGTCACATGGCGCAGTGTGCTCAGCACCAAATTCTCAGGAGATGACTAACGCTGCAGCCGGCGTCTTCTTCTGGGCTCAGAGGGGGCATAACACACCTCACAGGTGGTGTGTGTGTGTGTGTGTGTGTGTGTGTGTGTGTGTGTGTAACCTGCTGCTCTGTCTACACTCATGATGCAACACAAGCTCAACTTTAACTGTTATCACTCATAGCATGTTTTTCTTAACCAATTTACACCACTGAAATAAAGAAATAAGCAATATTTTATTCCAAAAGTAAGAAGTCCCTAATTACGCTTACCTGAAAACACTGGAGATTTAAAAACTTTTAACGAGTCTGAAGCAAAACAAGGCTGTTTAAAGAACAAAGAGCTAAAATTACAATGAAAGCTTTTAGGTAGCGAAAACTGTGTGATGACTTCATCGGAATAATTTCAGTTTCTAAAACATTTTGAGAAATCCTTTCAAACCATTTAGCCTTCAAGGGCATGAAGGCAGCGCATGAAATAATTGTATCACTAAATCTAGAAGCGTTTGTAGAAACACGTGAAAAATTTGCCTTGAGATGCAAATGTATTGAGGCAGAAATGGAACGTCATCAAAGATTTGAAGCCCAAACAAACGTCAGCAACAATCAAGCTGAAAGTATCCAGTGTGCTTCTGTTTTGCCATGTAGATCAGAATAAGGTCAAAAGGAAAAAGTACAACAGAAAGAAATACATACTGAAATGAGTGCTTCTGGTAAAACTAGTGATGTGTGGATTTGATCTGAAATAATGTGTAAATGCCAGCAAAAATCGTTATGAAAAACAGGATTAATCTTCATTCCCACCTCTGTCTTAACCCAATCAGACAGTCACAGCTTGCATTTCTGCGGGTTTTTGTGCGGTTTATATCCGCCTGTGGAAACCACCTGCCCTGCATGAGCAGGACCAACAGTGAAATATGTGGCCCAACCCGTTTGCTGAGCATCAGGCGCCGATAACACCATGGATTTTGCTGCAAAGCCATACACAACAGCTCCACGGTGTAGTGGCAAACGGCCATAATGAAGCAGATGTTTGTTTTTTCTGTTTGGGAGCAGGATTCCTCGTTTTCAGGATTCCGTGGTGGACCTTTCGGTGGTGCTTATCAGTGCACTCAGGCTTCTTCTGAAGGCTTAGAAGACTTCTCTCTTGACAACAACATGACAGGAAGGGCATTAACTAACAGAATCAGCAGAACTTTGTTGTGGGTTTGCCCTTTTTAGTTCAGTCTTGTCCGATGATAAATGGTTAACTGAACTTGGCAGGTGCTGCGCACGGCAACAGCGCTGCACACCACACACTCATTATCACATACCGAAGGCTCTCCTTTTTATGGTGACGACTCAAAACATCAGCATTAGCATATTCTTTTTAACGATATTGGAAAAACGTACTTGCTGCCCTGATGAAGTAGGTAAAACTACGCCAGCCCCTGACTGACATCATAAGGAGTTGGGATTCGAGCTGTTTAAGCAGCAGTCACGGACCTAAAGAAATTATTCTAGTTGCTTTTATTTCAATTGATTTTTCATGGCCTGCACATCTGTTGCGTGGTAAAAAAAAATCTAATTCATGAAACCCAAGCTTCACTAACTTGAGCTTCCTTGTTACTTACTCATCCTGATTAGTTATATGCTTAACTAGCTAGTAATCGGCAGCATAATATGTGACCTTTCCTCGGCTATCAAAGGTTTGATGGGGTTATTTTACAACAAATGCAGAACAAATTGTTTAAATCCAAGAAGGACTTGAAACACAGAGGGGAATAAAATAAAAAACAGCTTCTAACTGAAGAGTTGGATATTTTAGTGCAATACAGACAATGTGGGTTAAGAGAAAATGGTTTTAGGGAGAAGTTGCACACATTTGTGCACAGAGGAGGGAACTTCTGATTGTGAGACCAGGACATAATCCGAGTCTGTGTTTCAGTTTGAGCTTGAATTGGTCTAAGCAGGTACAAAAATCTGATTGACGAAGGATAGAAATCCTGGGCAAGTGGGGAGTAAAAATGTTCTGTTTCTGTTGCTCTTAATAAAAGAGTGAGTTACCCAAACAGAGACTTTTCAACAATCCTGAGCTCTTCAGACGTATATTCCATGAATCCAACTCGGGTCTTTTGAGCCTTCCTCCTGCCAACGCTCTACACATCTCAAACTCACATCCTGTGAGAAGTGATCTGAATAAGATATATAGGTGCACCCTCTTCTTGATTAGATAATCAAATGTAAACACCACCCTTCCTATTTTGTTGAACCAGACCAGAAAAGAAGTCAAAGAAAACTGGATATTCAAAACAACACATAATCAAACTAGACCTAATGATCATGACAGCCCCATACAGCAAACAGATGGATGACACGTTCAATGGAGGAATGCTGTGTTTCAGGTCTATGAAACGGGAGCTGTCAAGCTAAACGTCAGATCTTGACAGGGGTTAAGCATAGCAGAAAATTATACTGAGGTAAGGGACAACTTTGGGTGCAGATTAACTAAAGAAATTATCCCAAATTCCTTCAAATTGAACCTCAACATACCAACAACATATGAGTAGTTTAACACAAGTTTATCAGCTACGCCCAGCAAGAGCATCAGATTTATTAACATGGATCATCTGCTACAGTCCCAGATTATTAAAAGAGAGAAAAAAATCATTTAAAACCATTTTAAACTGTCCAGTACACATTATGTACATGTGGGGACCGACATGCTCTTCAGACTGAAACGTAAACATGGAGGCGGTTACCTGACTTTAGACGCTTGTTAACGGAAGTAAGCCTCAACAATCTGCTGAATACCAGAATTACATTCAGAAATCCCCCTACAAAGACTTTCCACCACAGAACAATAATCCATAGTTTGTTACTAAGTGAATACAGACGCTGTGTGATAATTTACAATCAAGTAATTAATGCTAGCAACTGCTAGCTATTAGCATTGGGACCAGCGTTTGCCGCTACATCTGAAACACTCAATCTTGAACAAGGCGCCTGGAAAAACTAAATCTTATTATCATTCATGTATCTGCCAGTTATATGTTTTTCGCTTGTACGTTTGTAAATATGTGTGTTGTTGTCCTCTGTAGCTTTGCTAACATGAAGAAATCTGAGATGTCAAAGAATGAATTTCCAGTTGTCCGATAATTGAACTCCTAGATTTCAACAGTAACGTTCCATCTTAAAATTCTGCATTTTTAAAATAACTGTACAAATAAAATAAAAATAAAAAAAACTATAAGCTAACTCAACCGACCTTTCTTTTCTTTAGTCTTCCTCGGTATGTGAAACTTCTTGGGCTCCATTGGCATATGCCTCTGGTGGACCTGCGGAGTCGAGTTCCTCCGCTCCATCCTCCTCCCAGCAGAACTCCCTCTGCCCGCAGACGGGTGAGTTTCTCGGGCTGGGCTCAGCTCGACCACCTCGCCATCTTGAGCGCTAGCGTTAGCTCCAACGTCCGCAGCGGCAGACTCTCTTCTCGGACGACAAGCCTCCCTCCTGAAAAGGATGTCGTCCATTGTGCGATTCTCAACGGGTCGCCTCCGAAAGGTCCGTCCTCCACCGCTTCTGGGCGATGACACCGCCGTTACCTCCTGATCCCGCGGAGCTGGACAGCGAACCAGCACACAGCCCGCGCCATGCTTCCTGCGAGCCCAGGTCTTCTTCAGGGAGACTCGGCTGCGGCAGGCCCCATAAATGCCGTTATACCGCCATCTGCTGGACACGTGTGTCTACTACAGTTCCCACTCATTCATTCAGAAAACGGCACAAACACAAGCATAAAAACAACGTCAAATAGAGCAGTGTTTTTCAACCTTTTTTGACCCAAGGTACATTTTGTCATTGGAAAAATCACGAGGCACACCACCAACCACAAATGTCAAACAAATCTGTAGCCGCCTATAGTAACACTATAGTTATTCTTATCTTAAGTGTCTTGAATAGGAATCAAATAAACACAAAAGTGTATTTTTATCATATTTTATATTTCTTCTTTCAAATTGCACTTAACATGTCCACTTCAATATGCAGAATTATATACAAAATCTAGTCATAAGGAATTATTACACGATTACTCCACCAGTCACTTGTAAAGCACAGACACTCAAAAATTATTTGCAGATAATTAATTCCCTATCAAAAAATCTTTTTAGACCAATTATGTGAAATAGGATGATTTTCTACGGCACACCTGACCATCACTCGCGGCACACTAGTGTGCCGAGGCACAGTGGTTGAAAAACACTGAAATAGAGCACCAGAAATGAAACCAACCATAAATTGTGTCCATTGACTATTTGTAATTACTTCTTTGGTGGATTTCATAACATGTCCCCACTGAAAAAAATATTTTGTGACAATTCACATTTACCAATCAATATTTTATCAAAGTAGGTAATGATTTATAGGACAGTGGAGATTAATTTATGATGGACTGAGAGCATTTATTATAATCTTGATACATCTTTGAAGAGAAAAGACGTTAGTAAGAGTCGGAAAATGTAAATTACTTAGTATGTCTTGCATGTATGTATTGCAACATAGTTAATTAGTTAATAGTTAATTAACAGTTAATGAATATTAACTGTTATTAAGAATTTGTAATTTATTAATAAATCTTAACTATTTTTTATTAAATTAATAAATATTTAATTAGTGAATATTAAAAAAGTGCTGCACACCCGTTGATGACTACGGTCTGTGATGGTCACGCCGAGCATCTTGCTGCAATCACTTTGTCTTCCCATAGAAAGTTCTCTTTGAGACCACCAGTGAGGCTGAATTCAGACAGACTCCTTTCAAATGCAGTTTATTGGTTTCTTTGGTTCAGTGATATTCAACACAAAACGTAATACTTCAGCTAAGGATCGTCCGTTTTATTTTTACACAACAAAGAAAAGGGTTAAGTCCAAGAGCCATTTCATGACGTCTTTTGCAAATAACTCTCTTTTTTTTCTTTTCAGAGTTTGTTTCAATCGGTGAGTTTGATCAACTGCAATCCTCGTCTGCAATAAGCCACGTCTTAATGCTCCATTTTTAATCCACGGTTCATCTGGCGCTGGTATCAAAAAGACAACATGCCTGACTTTCTTTCAACGTTCATATAAACATATATTTCATGTACAGTACTTTACATACATACAGTACATACACAGTGGGCTCCCCTTTTAAGACTTTGCGGTTACACTGACAGCAGCCGGAAGCGCCTCAGTGTCACAGAGCACTGAGGCCAAAAACTGCACACACAGATGATCAAAACACGAGATTCACTGAAATTTCAAGTGCATTTGTGGAGCCCCAAACAGACTGCAAAGATCTGGGACATGGGGTTGCTTTCTACAGTGCTACAGACAAATAAAAAAAAGTAGTTTTCAGGAGGAGAAGAAGTTAGAAGACGCACTGAGGATGATTCTTCAACTGACCCGTAAAAGACAGCAAACACGAGCGGATCAAAATTTGAATTAGAGCGATGTTTCATTGAGTTTTCATCAGATCTTAAAAATCTCAGCGGCATGTTTTCAGACTTTCTGCTGAGCTGCATCATCAGTACAGAACCTTTACACCTTGAATCTTAAACTTTAAAGTTTTTGTATCTTTTTATCTTTATTTGGCTTATTTCTGAGTTGGTTCAGCTAGAAAAGTGGGTGACTTCGAATTAGCGAATTATGTCGCTATGTGCTAAAGCATCATTTTCTCATTTCGAGAACTCCTGTGAACTGTGATGCCTCGCAGTTCGCATCAGTTTTTTGAGATCTGAACTAGTTTCTGTGACATAAAAAGTGAGTTTTTGTCGTCCGTTTTTGATCCACTGTGGTGTCGCGCCTTTAAATCGTTCCCCGCACCTTGAAATGTCACTTTGGTTTAGTTTCTTTCAGCCATGAAGTCTCTGAGGTGAGTGGACCTTTGAGGAGAAAAGCCAACTGGAGAGCTTGAAAACTCATTTGGATAAAGCACCTGACCACGTGCCTGTGTGTGGAGGCTGCTGGCTGCTCATGGGTCTCCTCCTGAGGGCTTAAATAAGTCGGTCCGTGTGCTGATAAGGACAGCGGATTGTTCACTTTGACTGTCTACTGGCTCCATCCTTTTATGGGTCCTATTTGGTTTTGGGTCCAGGCATCAGCACCTGTGGGTCAGCTCCTCACAGTGAATCGAGTCAGTCTCACCGGTGTCCATTTCGGCCTCTTCTTGTTCCTCGGAGCCCCTCCGGTCATGATCCACCACCTCCACATCTGTCTGGTTAGGAGGCGGTGAAGGGAAGGGGGAAACGGGGGCGTTAGGATCCCCTGTGAAGCGAGTTTCTGCTTCTCCGTCCATCCTCCGGTCTGCTCTGGCTCCTGGATCCGCCTCCATCGGCCCACAGACAGCAGGCTTCGTCTCCGTCCCCTCAGCGGTCTTTATCTCACTGATTTCGCTGTCCACCGCTGACCCCCCATCTAACCCCAAACACGTCTCACCGCTCACATCCAAACCTGCCTCCACCTCCCCCCCAGCGTTTGCCTCTTCCATCACGCTGTCCTCCCTGACCAAACAAAGATCCTCCCCTTCATCTAAACCTGCCTCCCCTTTCAACACCGGGCCTGTCTCCATTTCCCCCCACATTCCTTTCTCATTTCCGAGCCCCGAATCGCTGCTCAGCCTCTGATCGGCCCCGTCAAGCACACCCGGCCGCCCCTCCGGCCCCGGCTCCAGACACGGGCCCGTCTGAGGGGGGGGGGCTCCCGTCAGAGCAGCGGCCTCTTTGGCATTTCTGATGCAGTTGATCCACTGCTGTTTGTTGAAGGCGTCGCTGGCCTGGAAGCAGTGGCTCTGCAGCTGTCCACCTGCGCGGTACGAAACCCTGAAGAAGTTCTTGGCTGTGAGGAGGAGGAATTGAAACAGAGACAAGACCCGCAGGCGGTTAGTAGAGCAAAAAGAAAACAAGTTCACCTTATGGTTTCCGACAATGTTGCATTTTTTATCATGTATTTGTGCAGCGAGTGTCTTGTTGTGACTATACGAAACTGTGTAAAAAAACATTTAATTGAAATAACTTGTTAGCCCGATTCTTTAGTTGGAAACCTGAGAATAAACCAGAGTAGATCAAGAGTAAAAAATGACATTTATTGGGTCACAGGTAAAGTATTTCAGCGCTGGGCTCTTCACAGAGGAAACCTCTCTCTCAGGGTCTCAGTCGGCAAAGAGCTCTGAGATCTGGGGGTGATGGGTCTTTGTCTCCTGGGCTGGGCACACCCCTCAAAAGGAGGACTGGACACAACCAAGTCCTATTGGTTAGTTACCTCTCAGACTAACAAGCCGGATCGTAAATTCATGTTGATGACATTGGAATGTGGTACCAAATGGTGTGTGTATGTGTTGACTTAAAGACGTGGATCTAATGCAACAGAGAAAGAAAAGAGAGAAAGAAAAGATAGAGCAAAGAGAATCTGTGGTTACAGCCAGAGACTTCATATAGTTATAAAAGAAATCAAACAATCAGTAATCTACATAGATCATGTGATAGCAAACAATGCTAAAGTGAGTATTTATAACCAAATCCTAACAAACTCCATATAAATCCATCCAGATATTCTTAAATTGAGAGACTAAATGCTTGATTTAGTCAGATTTAGATAATGTAGCAAGTTCACACAAAGGAAATAAAATAAAGACACTCAAAAAAAACAATCTTTCTATGTGGGGGTGTTGGAAATGTTCGGGTGTGTGTAGCCTCTTCTGTGCGTGTGAGGTACTGACTTCGCTCGTTGTTGCTGAAGGCTCCCCGGATGGAGCCGCCCACTCTCATTTCTCCGTCCGACAGGTCCTCCAGGTCCAGCTGGCGGATGGGGATGGGCTGGCGGCAGAGCTGGTACCTCACCGGCTGGTTGTTCAGGGAGACGGATCTGGTGATGACCAGGATGTCCTGGAACAGAAACACGTGGAGCTTCTGGAAGAACAGAGAAAGAAACGCAAAATGCTAGTGTTACTTTCACATGGCAGGATCTAAAGCTCATTTGATACATTTTGCCCCCTTAAATTTCAATAAAAATCGCATCTTCAATAAAGCTAATGGGTCACAAATGTTTAAAAACAGTTAAATAATTCAGTTAATATTTAATTTATGGAAGACAAAAACGATAAATGTAAATTATTCTGTTATATAACTGTTTATGTCACCTTTAAAACCCCACTGTAACAGACTAATATACTAAGAGTTATAGCTAATAGAACATATACAGCAGTAATTAAATCTTGAGCCAAAAAGCTGCACGTTGCAGCTGATATGCGCCAAATGTTTTGAAACTGACTAAACTCTGAGCTGACTATTTCAGCTTAAAGAACTTTAAGACTTTGTCTGAATCTGCATTAAACTTAAAGACATCAAACAAAGACCAGATTTCGTAGCAAATGACCAACCCTCCTTTTGCGTTTAACAATATATTCTCAATTTTAAATAGTGAGGGGTTGAAAATAGTGCTCCATTTGAACTGTAAGATTAAGATGAAACAGCAATAATCTACTGACGAGTCCTCTGTTGTTCTTCAGCTCTCCGTGGCAGCTGAGGGTCTTGGACCGACCGATGAGCTCGTCCTTCTGTCCGTCCTCTGAGTATAAGAGGCGATCCTTGTAGTACTGACACTCGGACTCCCCGGTCTGTCTGTTGATGTCTGCCACGACGCTCTGGACCATCAGCATCTGCGGAGCCAACGCACCGACCTCGTTAAAAAACCACCTAGCATGTGTGTAGCTTTGCATCTGTACATTAAGTTATTGCAAACTTACAGAAACGACTCAAACACTTAAACAAACGAATTCTCATCCTGCTCAGATCTAGAGCAGTGTTTTTCAACCCCTGTGCCTCGGCACACTAGTGTGCCGCGAGTGATGGTCAGGTGTGCCGTAGAAAATCATCCTATTTCACCTAATTGGTCTAAAAAGATTTTTTGATAAGGAATTAATTATCTGCAAATAATATTCCATTTTTGAGTGCCTGTGCTGTTCTAGTGACTGGTGGAGTAATCATGTAATAATTCCTTATGACTAGATTTTGTGTATAATTTTGCATATTGAAGTAGACATGTTAAGTGCAATTTGAAAGAAGAAATATAAAATATGATAAAAATACATTTTTGTGTTTATTTGATTCCTATTCAAGACACTTAAGATAAGATAAGAATAACTATAGTGTTACTATAGGCGGCTACAGATTTGTTTGACATTTTTGGTTGGTGGTGTGCCTTGTGATTTTTTTCAATGAAAAAATGTACCTTGGGTCAAAAAAGGTTGAAAAACACTGATCTAGAGCCTACAGTGGTCTGAGACTACTAAAAGTGTACTAAAAAGCTGCTTTAAATGTCTTTAACATGGTAGTCTTCACATCTTTGCCGGTGGAGGGGGGTTGGGAACGGTTTGTTTTCCTCACCGCTTCGTCCAGCAGCTGCCGGTCCGGGTGGTCGTTGGGCGTGTGCTTGAGGATTTCCCTGAGCAGCAGCGGGTACTTCACCAGCCGGCTGCGAGGAATGTCCAGGAAGTTCCAGAGGTCCAACTTGCGGCTGAACGGCGACTGGAGGCAGCGCTGCAAGAAGTCCTGAACCCGCCGGTCCTGCTTCTTCTGGTCCAGCAAGGCCTTGGCTTTCACCTGGTTGCTGCAGTACGGGGTGTAGGAGGACAGGCAGGGCAGCTGCGGGGGCCACAGAAACAGACGCCATCTGGACACCGTTCAGCAACTAATTCTGGATCGAAAAACCAAACCAAAAAAAGAAAACACTCACCCAGTCCGTCAGTATGTGTCCCACATTTTCTGTGGACCCGTCGGGTTTCCTGGCGTCTCTGAGGTGGCTGAGAAGGTCTGAGGAGGAAGGGGATGCTTTATTATGAAGCTTGGGGTTCAGACAGGCCACGGTCTGACCCTGAACGAGGACAATTGTTTGAGGTATTTACAGCATGCAGCCCTACCTTCATGCAAAGGGATCAGTGATTCCAGAGTGCCAAAGATCTGGTTCAGCTCCTGCTCAGTCATGATGGACAGCTTCAGCATCGGGTCATGGTAGGCCTGCAGCACACACACAAACACACAAAAAATTACAACACACTGAAGCAAAAACAACAACAACAACAACAACAACAGCAACAAAAACAGAACAAGAAATATAAGAGGATCGTTTCTTCTTCAGGAAAAATGATCTTTTTTGAGCTTTTTTCTTACCTTCTTGGCCAGTTTAAGATCCTCCACCAAGTCCTGCTCTCCTTGAGCCAACTCGAAAATAGCCTGCAGACGACAGGAAAATACAAAAAACAGTTAGATCAAAGCTATTGGAAGACGGCACGATAACGCCGAACTATGTTTATGTTTCTGCATTTAGACGCTTTTATCCAAAACGAGTTACAAAGTAGACACAATGTTCCGGTCCTCATTAATATGACAATAAGTTCTCTAGAGGAAAACCCCCAGTCAGAGTCAGTGGAGACAGGTGGCGATAAGAGGGAAGCTCAGAAAGAGGAGGAGAGGGTTACAGAGGTCTGGGGAGGAGTTAGGATAGGAGATGCTCTGTGGAGAGATGGGTCTGGAGGAGTTTATGAGGACCTAAGTTAGCATTTAGCTGGATTTGTAACCGAAGGGCAGATGAAGCGTTCACCTCCTGTCGCTTTATCTCCTTGGGGCTCAGGGTCTGCGTGGCCCCCAGCCTGACGTCGAACGTCTCGCTCCACAGCTTGCTGTCGCGGCGCTTTGACGTCAGCGTCGGCGCCGTGGAAACCCGGGACGCCGTCGTGGAGGACGAGGGGTTGGAGACCGTCGCTGAGATGACGCGCGTCTTCATCGTGGAGGAGGAGGAGGAGGAAGGAGGAGGAGGAGCAGCTCTGTCTTGCCGATTCTCGTTGCGAAAACTGATGGAGCGCTGCAGACATGGAGGCCATTAGGAACACATCTGGAACATCAGCATCCAAGCTGAAAAGGCTTCCATTTCGCAGCTTGCAGTAAAACGGGCCTTTATTTTAGCCTCAGGAGCACAGAGCTAAGGTTTGGTCTTTTTTTTTTTTCACTAGAATTTGAAATTCATGAAGAAGGGTAACAACAGCTTCAAGCCTGATCTCACCTGAGGCAACCAATGGGAGCTCAGAATCCCAATAATAGTCTGCAGCTTGAATCTTTTCAATTCTAACACACTTTTAGGTGATTTCACCACGTTTCACCACCTTTCTTAGAGGAAAGGCATAAGGCATTCAGATTTAGTTGGTTTCAAACCAAACCCATCAAACAAACAAAGCATGAATTCATATGAATTCAAAATGAATGTGAAAACACTCATGTATAGGTCTAAGAAGAGAAAAGCGCTGCCTAACTGACATTTTTAAATATAAGCACAACAAAAAAACTTGAGAGCAGCGGCCCACCTGCAGGGTCTGACCAATCCTCTTCAGCGGCGTGGTCTTGACGGGCGGCAGCAGGCTGGCCAGAGAAGTCACCCTGGATACGGGCTTACTGCGCTTGGTGCTGGGCTCCTGGAGGACACGGGACCAACAGAGAAGCTCTTAGGACCAAGCCAAAAGCTGGTCAAAGGACTTAAATTGATCAAGTGTGCTTAAAAGCAACTAATCCTGAATCATAGGGCAATAAGGAGGTACAATACCTAAGACATGGTGTTATCTAATACCGTATATAGGTTATAAAACTACCGAAGCCCTGAGTTGACATAAAGAACATTTACCTCTCCCTTAGAAAACCCCTCAAAGACAGGCCCAGTGAGAAAATGTTGGTTGATTTCATTATTTGATTTGATAACTGCAAGTTTTGTTCTTTTTTTTTTTTTTTAATTTTTAATTTTTTTTTTTTTTAACTCTATGGCCCCTGTGGGCAAACCAAAAGAAGTAAGATTTATGTTTGTTTCTGTAATAATCGTTTCTACCACAAGAAGGAGTCGAACTTACATTTACAATAATCTGAACAAATTAAGCCACTACACTACATTTCTAATTTCTGTCGGTTCACCAAACAAGAAAAAGGTCATTTTGGCCTGAATTTGGGTCTTTTACATTTCTTACAATAGAAGAAAAAAGTCAAATTCATAAATCAAGTCTGCCTCCTGATAAGAGAGTGAATTATCATATTTCTTTCGAGTTAACAATGATGAGAAAAATGTTTGAAGCGCAGACATAGTTTATTTAATTTTGTGCCATCAGTAAACAACTTGATGGAGGAAATGTTTTGCTTACAGTCTGAACGGTCCGAAGCCCGTTATTTTTAAACGGCCGCGTGTGTCCTGGTGGTCGAGTATTTATGGGAAAGTAGATTTCAGTTTATTCAAATAATGCTTATCAAACAATACCGTGACTCAAGCTATTCTTCTCTCCGCAGACTCTCCAACACAGACATTCTGTCATCACTTTGCAGAACATTACTCAGATTTACAGCACCGCAGTTTCAGACTACACAATGCTCTACTAGATAAGCCAGAGATTCATGCCCTGACCCTACAGATACAGTGGACTTTCGGGAATCGGGATGGGCGGATGGGATGGATGGGATGGATGGAAGACCAAAAAGATGCTCGACACAGCCAAGGAATAATGGAGAAGGTGAGGTTTATACAACAAAGCGAAGATAAAACCAGGAAACGGAAAAAGGGAGGCAACCTCATAGAAGGGTGTCTTGGCAAAGGCAGAATCCCGAAACCAAACTTGTGTAAAAATCCAGGAAATCAACTTAGAAATGTGTCTGGGAAGAAGCTGAAAGCCTACAGTTACAAGAAATAATTGGCAGATAAAATATTACAAGCCGGAGCGCAACGGAAAAAGGAGTTTACATAAACCTTTTAGGAAACAGCCTTTCAGTCTAATCACAGCAGGAATCTTTTCCTCAACAGAGACCGTCTTAGCTAACAAAGTGTTGTGTAGTCTGAATCTGGATTACTGTAAATCTGAGTCATGATGGAGAGAATCATGACTTTCAGTTACTTTTATTGTTCACAGATAAATGACCGGGTCTAAAATAGAAAGCAGGTGATAAACAGACATAGGTAGGGAAAGTTAGAAAAACAAATCCATGTGCAACGTACTTTTAGGGTAAAACAGGAAGTACAGAAAAAGCTGAATGAATTTCAAGTCAAACAGTTTAAAAATAAAAATAAACTAAAACAATGTGAAGGACCAGTGAGTGTGACTCTTTAAGACTAAAAACACACGTTGCTGGTAAAAGTTTGGACCCCCATCTGCTTTCAGAACTGCCCTAATTCTTCGGGGGACATTTTCAACAAGGTGTTGCAAACATTTACCAGAGCTTTTGGTCTAATTCAGTGTTTTTCAACCTTTTTTGAGCCAAGGTACAGTTTTTCATTGAAAAAATCTTGAGGCACACCACCAACCAAAAATGTCAAACAAATCTGTATCCGCCCGTAGTAACACTATAGTTATTATTATTTTATTCTTATCTTACCTTAAGTGTCTTGAATAGGAATCAAATAAACACAAAAATGTATTTTTATCATATTTTATATTTCTTCTTTCAAATTGCTCTTAACATGTCCACTTCAATATAAAAATTAAATACAAAATCTAGTCATAAGGAATTATTACATGATTACTCCACCAGTCACTAGAACAGCACAGACACTCAAATATGGAATATTATTTGCAGAAAATTAATTCCTTATCGAAATTTTTTTTTAGACCAATTAGGTGAAATAGGATGATTTTCTACGGCACACCTGACCATCACTAACGGCACACTAGTGTACCGAGGCACAGGGGTTGGAGAAACTCTCCCATCCGGCACATCCTGAAGCTGCTCTACTGGACTGAGATCTGCTGAGATCCCCCCCCCCACCCCCCATCGCACCACCACCAGCGGTGTGTGTGCTGATGTAACAATATGGACTCATATAGATCCATGCTTTCATGCAGTTTCAGACACGACTGTCCAAATGTGGCAGCTGAAATCAACTCGTCACATCAGGAAGCGCTCCTCCAGTCCCCTGCTGTCCAGTTCTGGTGACTCTGTGAACTATGGTCTCAGTCTCCAGTTCTGAACTGACAGGAGTGGCTTTGAGGTGTGAGAGGTCATGCATTAAAAAGTACCAGTAGATCAGGACTTCCCGAAACACTTGGAGCAGACCTGGCTCCGTTTCACATCCAGCAACTTGTCTAGACCGGCTCTACATGACTAAATACACGGATTTGATTGGCCGGTTAGCTATTTGTCTTAAAAAGCCACGGAACCGGCGCAGCTAATAAGTCTGTAAAAGCATCACATGAAACCAATACGATACAATTCAATAAGGCCAATTTAAACAAACAACATAAAACCAAGCCAAAGAATAAAATGGGGTGCTAAGACCCGTTTTCCATCAGGACACATCGCCTCTGCCTGCGCATGGGTCTGTAAAAACACACCAAAACGGTTCAAACTCTATAACTGCCTTTCCACTGAGGGATGTCAGGACAGTTCTCCTCTATTTGCCCCGATCAGGATTTATTTTCCACTGTGGTGTGGGATCCATTAGACCCAACATCATCTAATATCTCATTGATCTGTGAGATAGAGCAGCAATGACAGCAGGAGCCGATACAGCGGCCAGAGTTCTGAAAGTAGCTTGTTCCGATGCTACAAAACAGCCTCTTTTATTCAGTAGGCTTCACATCAACCCAGGATTGCCAGTTTCCGGTCCTCGTGAGTTGTTCTTGCTGTTGTCGAGGGTCCAGCTCTCTGTTTGAAGCTGCCACCAGGCTGATCATCCTGGCTGGATCGACATTTAATTAAGTTGTGCAGCTCACATGCAGCTGACCTACTGGAAAACGCAGACGGTCAAACTCCTGTTTTGATCAGCGCTCACAGTCAGGAAAAAGCTGATAAAAAACAAACCGAACTCTAAACCATCCAAAGAAGGCCTCAAATCCAATCTTTTGAACCAAAACTGACTCATTTTCCAAAGTTATGAGCGATAAGTCTCAACAATAACTCATATTTAAAGAAGGTGAGCCTTTTTTTTTTAAATGTGACCTCTGATATATATCTATTAAACGCATAGCAGATGTTTTAAATGATTTTTAGGGTTCCACGAGGTTAATAAACCGTCCCTTTACGCTTGACGTGCTGTAATGGGTTCCTGTGTGTGATGGGGCTTCATCAGATTCAGTCTGACAAAGATCAATTCAGGGCTACCGTGTCAGATATAAACATGTTCAGAGCAGAATGAGATTTCAATCTCAGCTGAACAACAAACAATATCAAAGTACTTTGACACGTTACCTGTAATGTCAACGAGGAAATTTCTACACACTGCATTTTCAGTGTTTTTTTATCCTTTTAGCCAGCAGATTCAAACTGTTTAAGGTGTCCAGATGGTAAAGATGAAGCATAAATTTATACAGAATGACACTCTGTTAGACTCTCTTATAATGTTTATCCTACAAAAACTTGACCCTTTCTCCTGATCTTGTGGCAGTATAGTAGTGTAAGGGTAAATAGGAGCTACAGAGTTTCAGAAGTTTAAACCAAATTTGTGTTTTTGAATCTGACCAAAGTGTGTTAAAATGTGTGTTAAAACAATGGAAAACAAACAAAGAGTAACAATGAACCAACCTTAGAGGTTTAATAAGCCCTGAGGAACAAGTAGGACGCATAAGATAGCTTTTTACCATCTTATTATTCTCTTCACAGTTTCTGTTCAACTTAGAGAGAGAAAAAAGTTATTCTATGGTGAGCAGAGGCTGTTATTTCACAGAAAAGAAAGGGACTTTCTACACAAAACCACAGAATTTGGTATCATTTCGTGTTTTTTTCTTGGCTTGATTAAGCTTTCTTGTTGGTTTTAATTGGTATTTGTTCTATTTGCAATTGTGTAGTTTTGATTGGTCTCTTTGTCCTCAGTCAATCCTTTTTTTCATCTGCATTTTGTCTAAGACTGGACTTACCATTTTATTATTGATTCTCTGCCTTTTCTGTTTGAGTTTCAGCTGTTTTTTCATTTTATGTTTCAAAATTTCAACTTTTTCAGTGTATCATTTAGAATATACCAAAAACAACATAGCAAAAGAACCAGATGACACTTGGTTGTGAAGCTTAAAGTGCCAGAAAAACAAAAAAAAGTCATATCCTTGTGCTGAAACCATGACCAGCTAACTTATCTTGGTCCTGATGAACTACAGCGGTCAGCCTCGGTCACACTGCAGAGGGCAGCACGCATACAGAGGAGGCTCCACTTGTGCCCGTGAGAGCTCGAGATCTCATTGGCTGAGCTGTAAAGTTATCTGCAAAAGCATCTTGACAAAATCCAGACGACTGTCCCACCCATGCACACATAAATAACAGGAGGTGATCTCATTAAAGACGCAGGCTGAATATGCTCTCTCCAGAAAATGTGTTCTCTCCCGCTCAGTTCAGATCCTTTTTTCTTTTTTTGAAAAGCCAACTAGTCAGAGAAATGTTCATGACTGAGAAAAGGTGTCCTAAGAAATGGTTCGTTGTTGTTAATATGATGTAAGAAAAAAAAAAATAGTCCACCTTCTCTGCTTTTCACTGGTTGTTTGGTTACGCTATTTGCTGCTACTGCCCCGCTGACATTCAGTCATCCCCCTGTACGTGCATCCCACTGCACACTTTCTGATTAGATAGTTTTAATCCAAAAGAAATAAAGAGATCTGTACATCAAACTAACTTTTTTTAATGTTATTTTCTGATAATTTTATAACGTGTGTTGCTATTGATTGTGTATATGCACTTTATGGCAACTACATAAATAGAATTAGGGTAAAATGAAGGCAGAAATCTATATTTGATGTATTTAGAATTAATAATCAGATTATATAATAAACCAAATAGTCTGATTACTTTAGTTCAAATAAACTGGCTGAAACACGATCAAATCAGTTCAGTTTGGATCATTTCAGGAGATGGGTCAAAGACGAGAACGTATCAAACTGATTTAAAACAGGTTACAATACACTACGTTTATGTGTATTGTTTTCCATTAGAGCTGATTATGTTTGGGTAGTTTTAAATGTTTTAAATGAGAACAGATTACCTTTAAAGAGATCAGGCTGTTATAGTCCAATTTAAATTGTCCTAAAATAATTTTTACTGCAGAATCATGGTGGGAAATGTGTAAAAATCACAATTTAAACACAACTAAAGTCTACAATAATGAATAATATAAATTAAAAATAGAATATCTTAGTTCAAACTTATTAACACATTTACTCCCGGTGCATCCCAGGGACAAAAATCCAGGTGGTACTGGAGGGAAATCCTCCACCTGTTTCCTCAAACTGACCTTTGTGCTGCTCTCCGCTGTGAATCCAGAGTTAAACCGCTGCACCAGCAGGCCAAAGGGCCTCTGGCCCGCCACCATACTGGTCGGCCCAGAGCCTCGGGCAGGCAACACCACGAATTAACCCAGTCCCATGAGAAAGTCCGTGAATATTTTCAGACTGCTGAGGTGTGGGTGGGAGAGGGGCTGAAGCCCAGAAGGAGGACACGGACAGAAGAAAGGTCCGGGGAACTTTTATGGTCCTGCAATTTGTAATCCTGCTTTTCGGTTCTGGCTCAGGATCGGAATCCAGGAAAAGCTGCACGGAAAAACCCTGTTGGCACTATCAAATCAGAAAAAACCGAGAACCTGCGGGAAATTTCCAAAGCGGAGTTCCAGCTGTGGTGCCATCGGACGATTGCGGGGAGCAGATTATCAGGCTGCGAGCCGGCAGAGTCCAGGGATAGACCTCGGCTTTGGGCGGAGCTTCACACAACACACACCACACACACAACACACACCACGGCTGAGACCTGGGGCTGTCTGAGCTCAGGCCTACCAGCCTGCATGGAGTTGTTCACGCCAGTGAGCCAAAGGGGAAAGCTCGGTTTGGAGTCCGAACCAGCTGCAGAGGGGGATCTTCTGATCCTCTGTTTTCTGTCTGGCCTCTATCCCCACCGTCACCGGGCGAGGACTCACAGTTTGCTCACGCTCTCTCGCTCTCTGACTCACTTATTCAGGGTAACTCACCGCTTTCCTTCCACCAATTCTTTCTCCTGTACCTTCTATTTTCTTCTTAATTCTTATCCCCGTCCAGTGCCTTTCCTAATATATGTATATTGCTCAACCCAGCAATGACTTCATCTTTATAGAAATCATTGTTTATGTCCAAACTCTGGTGTATTCACCCCTCTGTCATATGGAGATCTGCAGGTGTCCAACAACAATAAGCAAGGAACAAAAATAACCCTCAGAGATACTTCTAAATGTGACTTTAGTCCTTGATCTATACAGGAGTACCAGAATATATGAGAATAGAAAATACTCCTTCATGGAAAATGTAAATTAGGTACAAAAATAAAAAATTTGAGATAAAGATTACCATGAGCCGCATTATAATTAAAAGTCGCAATCCCCTTGTTATAAGCTGTGATTTTACCATCGTTGTTCATGCAAGGTTATTTCTTTTTTTCGGTTATTTAATCTAAAACTATGAATGGCACGAGAAAAACAACTCAACAGAATAAATAACTAAAATACCATCCCAAAATGGCGATAACTATCGGTCATCAAACATTTTTCCTATGAACAAAAACTATTTCTCAAAGTGAAGTGAATGTGTAAACAGCAGCAACAGAAACGAAAGCCGACCATGTCGGGCAAACGATAGATTTTCTCATCTATGTCCATGTAAAAGCTGCCCGCCGCGGTCCGGAGAGCCTGCAGAGACAGAGGTCAGCCCATGCATTGAACATTTATCACACACTTATCAATCAATCAATCAAGTTTATTTGTATAGCCCTTTACAATACCCAAATGGTACTCAAAGTGCTTTACAACAAAGCCATAAAACAATACAAAAAAACAAACAAAACATACAGAAACAACTAAAAATGCTGTAGTGGTGCAGCGCTGCAGGGCATTAAAAGCCTTCCAGAAGTGCATAGAAAAGAGCAGACAGAAGGAGGAAACCTAAGAGACCCTAGTCCCAATTAAATGCTAATTTAAAAAAGTGGGTCTTAAGCTTTTTTTTAAAAAAAGGCTGAGGTCAGTAGTGGTCAGGGGGTAGTTTGTTCCACAGTCTGGGAGCCGCGACGGCAAAACAACGATCGCCCTTAGACTCAAAATCTAGTATATTTCCTGCTGAGATGGAGTCAAATGCACAAGACAGCTGCAAAACATAAAAAAATAAAAAGCAACATTATGCTGGGTATCATTTCATCTCATCGTGACCTCAAAATCCCAATCGACTGCTTCTGGAGCCAATAGTGGGATGGATAATGGAGCCACTGGTGGTTCTGGGAACTCATTGATCTGTCCCGTAATTACTAAAGAGGGATGGCAGCCTGTAGGCAGCAAAAGATGTGTCCTACTTTCCAGCAGCTAAGTCAACTTCTGGGTCTCTTCCAAGTTTTTTTAATATTGCTTCATCATGTTTTAACAGTTTTATGAGAAAACACATCAGAAATGGCAGAAATTTGCTTCAAAGCACAAACGTCCGACTCCACACTCAGCTGCAGGCAACGGGGCATCAGGGCAACGGCGTATTATTTTTAGAAACCTGTTCATTGTTTCCTTTGAAAGTCATGAGTGGGCTCAGGGGCAGAGCATCAGCCCTGATCTCTGACACTTCAGAGTCACTTAACAAAAGCTGCCCCTCTGACTCAGATTTCTGCAAATGGGACACCCAGAGAGGAAAGGAATCGACTGTTCCAGACAAATCCACCCAGTTTTATTTGAACGGTGATTAAAAACTAAAGGGAGTTGGCCTCAAATTTAAACAGAAATGTGCTGATAGACATCGAACAATGTAAGTGACACCTTATGAACAGTACGGGGTGGCACACATCCATCTACCAGCAGACACACAGGTGGCAACATGCGGTTTCCAGAAGAAAATTAAGCAGCTTATGGCCACAGCTGCCCCAGAGAGTAGTGACTGGACTCCTTCAACTGTCTGATTTACATAGAAAACGATGATTCTGTTAGCTAACCAACTGTTTAAATGAAAGACTTAATTATGCTATTGATTAATCTTTCAAGAGATTGGCTGTTTCATGACATGTAATTAACGATAAAACAAAATGAAATGTGTGACATCGTCCTTCTTTACTGTTTTTAATTATGCCAAGCTTTCACCAGCAGGTTCTTTTTTCTATTTCTTGAGTCAAAACGATCCATCCATCCACGCTAATCTGAGATAGTGGAGCAAACAGGTTCAGGATGGAGGTCCTGGGGGCATCCCCAAACATAATCGGACAAATAATCCCTCCGGTTAGTTCTCGCTCCCTCTGAACCACAACCCAAACCGCACTGAATGGAGAACAATGATGTGCCTTTAAGGACAATTCAGAGCATACTGCCAAATTTCAATGATCATCTTGCCTTGATTTCTTGTATTTGGAAACAATAATCAGAATTTTTAGATAAAGCATTGAGTGGGGAGATTTAATTACATCTGACATGACCTAAATTAATATACTTGACCATATGTTAAAAATTGGTACATTTATGTCCCTAAGTAGTAAATGGAAAAACTATAAGGCTCCAAATTCTGTGGGTGCACTTTCCATGGCTGAAGGTGGGTACAATTATTGGCCAGTCAAGACAAAGGCCTAGCTGCTCAGCACAATAAATGAATTGTAAAGAGCCACACAACATCGTCATGACCTCTGACCCATAACCGAGATAAACTTGTCTGGAGTCCTGGAGCTGTGTTAAAAACACAATAAGCATGCGGATGATTCACTGAGCTGGGGCGAGGAAACAATAGCCTGTAATTTATTCCAGGTTTGATATCTGCCAACGCCGGTTCGAACAAAGTAAGACTGATGGTGTGTTTGGCCTGTTTGTCCCACTGGAGTGTGTTGAACAGGGTGGACATCCTGTGTTAGACGGAGCAGAGAGGGAAACGCCCGGGAAGGAACGGGCTGCAGGCAGGAGGCTAAAAATACAAAAATACACCAGGAGGTGCCCGACACGAGGTCCGAGGGTCCCCGAGGGCCCGCAATATACAATGATCCACAGTCAGAGCTGGACATAAAGCCCATTCTGCTCAACTTCTGTACTTTCCCTCCATGATGTCTTTTTCATATTTGTTACTTTGATTGTTAGCTTTTTTAACATCAACGCAAATGTATGAAAATAGTTTAATGATTTATTACTGTTTGTGTTGTTAAATGACAACATAAATTATGTTTTTTAGTCATAATGCCATTTATGTTTTCTATTTGTGGAGATTACACATTATACAAACCCATTACATCAGTTTGCACACTTCAAACATACCCAGTATCTCCAGTAGGAGCAGAATATTATGACTCCAAACTGACCCTAACAGTGAGACAGTGAGTGTGTGTGGCTGTTTGTGTCTGTGTGGTCCTGGGATGGTGACCTGTCCACGGTCATCCCCCCCTTGACCCGACCCCATGACTGTAAGAATAATGGGTATAGAAAATGGTTCCACCCTCAGCCCCATTGTACTCGTGAGGGTAATGATGACCTGTAAAGCCTAACCCAAGAACTGATGCTCGGAAAATGATTCGATTTTAATAACATTTTTCATGATGAACTGAAAAAAGGGAACTATTTTAGGTTTTTTAACACAGTTTTAGTCGCACCAAGAAATCTATGCATCACACACGATACACAAGCTAATAAAGGGTTAATGACGGGTTAAATGTTGTTTTTGTTCCTCAGTAATAACAGACTACTATTATGACCTCATATTAGCACTAGGAACACAAATAGAATATATAATAAATCGATAGATAGATAGATAGATAGATAGATAGATAGATAGATAGATAGAT
>JABUIW010000205.1:18233992-18247931 GCA_013363375.1 Menidia beryllina
TCGTAGCGCCTAAAATGTATACTTTGTTTGGCACATCTGTCTTTTATATTTGGGGCGTAGAAACTTGGTTTTCAGACACTGTGAGGTGTGTATACTACATCCTGGGGTTTATGGATGGTGTGCACACAGAGCGTCAAAATGGTGCTTTAGTCCAAGTTTATGCTCAGGATAAACTTGTGTAGAGCCTCAGAGCTTTAATGCACCCGACCGGTAGGATCTCCGTCTGTAGATCTGCAGCAATGACTTTATTTGTTGTTTGGAAAATTAGAAAAGCCACTCCGCCCTGATCTGGTGAAGTCATTCTTATCTGTGTGTGATGCTGATTGAACCTACACTTCAGTTTAGCTCTGGCACAGCTGTGAGTCACCATCATAAACATAAACATCTGCCCCACACCCCCCGCTCTGATGAAAATATTCTTGGTTGAAGCAGTAAGATCACCAAAGTCATGCCAGAGGAAGGTTTGAACTACGTACGCTGCTGGAGGGAAAATGAGGAACAGCTGTGAACTTATCTCTGGTTCACACAACACTTTTAAATGAGTTTTAGTCAATGGAAGACCCTTTTTTGTTCTTGTGATACTACTAAGTGAAATTTGAGGATTTCCACTTATGTTTGAGTAGAAGATATGAGATCAATTTAAAGATTTCTAAAGAGTTTTTTATGCTTCTGACTAAAACAAACACATATTTTTTTTAGTTTTGCAGCTTCTCCTTCGTCCTTGCTGCCTGAACTGCGTTTTAATGTCTGTCTTGAAGCGCCTGACTCACTCATTCCAGGGAGTTGCTTTTTCTAAAAGCACAATTCAACCCACCCTAGATGCACGCGCGCGCTCACATGCACACGCACACACGTGTTTCCAGAACTTCAGAGGACATCACTCGGGCTGAACACACACTCCGGTGTAACATCTACGGGCTTTACCCCCACTGCATGGCCAGAGCAAGACCGGGAACATCTTTCTAAGACCTTTAGATCCCCAGGACTTTGTGCAGAGCGGATCAGGGGTGTGCTTGGCTGCAGGCTTCTTTCCCCCTCTTTCCCACTCCATCTGCTTTTAATACTCCATCCCTCTTTCAGCATCTGCCTTTTTCTCAGCACACATTCAGTTTTACTCACTTCACCGTAAACAAAACGCGAGAAAAGGAATCAAACGAGGATGTTGATCCAACAAACATGCCGTCCAAAAGAAAAAGCGTCCCCGAAAACCCAGTTGAACCGCTCATTCTGGGCCATGGAAACAGTCTCTAATGAAGTGTTGGGCTGCAGAGAACACTCCACAGGGGACGAATGTTTACCAAGCTGCAACTAAAAATAGTTAATAGGAGAGAAAAGGCACTTTTTCCCTCAGTTTAAATGTCATGAAACGACCCACAGTGGGAAGGAACCAACCCAAACTCTGTTCATGATTATGGATCTGATTCTGAGACCCCAAAGTCTGCAACCACTGAAAGGAAACATGTGTTTTTATCAACAATGATGAAAATTAAGTGGAGATTCTTTTTGTGAATTACAAAAATTTAACCGTAAAGCATTCTGTGGAGTTGAAAAATAAACTTCAGTCCACAGATCTACAACTTGCAGAGGAAATGCACCATTTTTCTTCCTTAAAAACAGCCGTTATCTCCAGCAGATGGGAAGATATCATTTCCTGCCGAGGAAAAACACGGCCTGAACACGATCTGAGGGCATCGTTCAGGAAGCAGCAGAGGAAGCGTTGCTCCGCTTGTTAGAGGACGATTTCAACAAAAAAAAAATAAAAAATGAAGAGTTACGCTAATTTTCATTTAAGTTTCGTTTAAAGACTTTGCCACAAAAAAAAGTCCCACACTAATATTTAACTGGCTTTATTTCAATAGGCTCAATAAGCTTCTGCAATGTCACGTGACTTATTTCCATCCAGTGCTGCATTTATTTTTCACAGAGATCTTGTGCTGATGATGGGAGAGTCGAGCCCAAAGCATCTCCAGCCATCCCAGAGATCCTCAGTGGGGTTAATGTCCGAAAAGGACAACGCGGAAAAAGGTTTTATAGGTTGTTTTGTTTAAGAGAAAACAAATGAAGGGCAATGTGTTGTGCTGTGTGAATGATACTCTCACACACAGACACAAGTCACGAGGCATGACTATAAACACGGTCAAAAGCTAAGAGGCGTGCAGAAGTATGGGTTCGGCTCGGGGAGATCAGGAAAACCGGTTATCCTCAGAAAAAAACGCTTTAAATGGAGCAAGATGACAGACACGTCTGCAGAAAAAATGCCTCCTGAAACGTTGTTGGTGGAAACCGATGGTTAGTTAAAGAGCAAGTTCCGGAAAAAAAAAAACAGGCCCCTCTCACCTGGACAACATTTCCATTGTTACCTAACAGCAGCAGAGCCGCATTCCTGCAGAGATCAGCAGTGAGTCACCCAAGAAATCTGCTCATTGGGCTGTACCAGCACATCCTTACAGGGGCTCCACGGGTGTGGTTTTAACCGAATTCTTATGCTCTAAAAATACAAAAAAAAAGAGGCTTTTTTCCTCCCGCTACTTCTCAAGTTCACTGAAAGTGAAAACTGGCAACAAGGAAATTGCAACAGCGAATACCCGATTAATTACAAACATATTAAAAAGATCCCCACTGAGCCTCTATTCAGAGTGGATCTAATTCATGCGTTAGCCAAAAGTTACTACAGCTCAATTTGAATTATTCTGTTTTAGACCTGAGCTAATTTTCCCATTTTCTTGTATTTGCAGCAAAAAAAACAAACAAACAGTAAAACGCCCAAAGTGACAAATAATCACAGCCTGTTTCGCCCAACAAAAAAGAGTACAAATTAAAGTAAAGACAGCAGAATTGTTATGAAATATCAGTAAAGCTTGAAAGAGCTTTTTTTCCTGCCAATATGCTCACAGTATTTAAATATAGGCACGTTTGAACCAGCAGGCATCTGAAAACATCAGTTTTCTTTTAAAAAACGGGTGAATTTGGATTTAAGAGCAAAGAATAAAAAAGCAAACTGCTATATTTGGAAGGCTTGAAATGCTATTTTATCCATCTCCAAAAGGGGAATTAATATGCATATCATGTGACACTATCATAGAAAAGTGAGAATCAAAATCTGAGACACTCCTTCTCATCTGTAATCTCCCTCCTCAGTTACCTTCAAGTAAAGTATTAAAGCTCAGTAGAGAGGTGTCAGAGGTGTTGGCGGCCACATCTATTCCCTTCCTTGACCACTTTATAAGCCAATGAACTCACAGATCCCATGGTAATCGAAGGAAGAAATTGTTTGCATTGCCTCCTCATTTCTCTACCTTTTGCTCATATCTTCTATGGCAGACGTCTCCTCCTAAATTCATCCGCATCTGGAGCCCTACTCCAGTTATTGCCCTGGCTTTTGGCGAGCTCGGTGAGCTGCTCCCACACCAAAAACACGCCCATGGTTATGGTTCCAGGGGCAAAGCACCCAAACCCAAACCAGCAGAGAACAAAAAATGTTTTAAGAATCTGTTTTCACTGAGAAAAAGTGGTAAATGTTAAGAAGGCCCAAAGCAAGATACGCCTCCAGCTGCTGCAGCAAGCACACAATAAGCTACGTTTCAGGTAGTGGAACTATGTCGGCCCTTCACTTGGACTCAGACATACCAACATTGTGAAGCAGATTATGGAAAGAGGTCCCACCGGGAGTTTAGGGCCATTAGGGAGCAAGAAAGGAGACATTCCACTCGTCAGGACGTAAAGCTTTAAAGGACTTCTGGACTGGAAAAGAAAGGTTCCCTCCGCATTCCCCGAACCTCAACTAAACTCAACATTTATGCTCTTAGAGACAGGAAATCCAACATTCCTGACACAGAAAATAAGCTCTGAAGAGTGACAGATCTCACTCATTCACCATCATACAAGCTAAATGAGGTTTGCTACACTTGAATACAACACTTCAAACATGATGCTCATATCACAGTAGAGTAGAGATTTAGTTTCTCCCAGGGCACCGTTCTCACTGAACAACAATCCAATCTCACGGATGATGACATGAGGCTGAGCTTGAGGGTTAGGGCTTTGGGAGGACATATTGAGAGCTTCAAAACACCCTCAGGGCAAAGAGGCCCCAGCAAATACAGAAGTATGACCACTTGAGTGACTGGTCGTCTTAGTGAGGACCACATTCAGACATTAGGCAGAAGTAGATGTCTGGTTTAAAGGTGTCGGGTCAGTATTAGGTCTCAGTTTGGACTCAGTGTAGTCAGTGTAGGGTCTTCATGGATAAAGAAGTGCAAACACGTGTGTTAACAGAGATTACACGTCATTGTGAGTCAATCATGTGACTCAAAAGGCAGTAATAAAAATTTGGGAACTTTTTTCTCTCTTATTCACTGTGTGTTTTTAGACATACTGCAGAAAACTTCAGCGAGAAGTGGGTTAAAGCCATGTTTTTAACCATTAAGCGAATTTTTTATTTAATTCTAACACAAGAGTGCCGTTTTAAAAGCTGTGTTCGCCTGGAAAAGACAACTTTACGCACCGCCGAGCAGCTTTTTTCCTCACCTTGAACTCCGCTGACATCCATCACCTGCCCGCATCGGAGCGCGGCTCCTCCCAACCAACCGAAAACAGAGCCACGGACAACTGGTAGGAAAAGGCACGCACCAAACCGCTGCGTCCAGCTGCGTCCAGCTGCGTCCAGCTGCTGGCAGCGCGCGTCTGAGCGCGAAGGGGGAAGCCGCTTCCTCTGGAAAGAGCAGAAAAAGTCTCCCCTTTAGCGCAGACACTCTGCAGAACAACTCTTTATCCCTCTTCCTTCCAACGTGAAGCTCCACTCACAAGCTCCCCGCTTCCGGATACACCTTCACAGCAAAGTATGGGCTCTGTTTACGTAGAAAAATGACTCAGGAGACTAGCAGGCAACTTTGTACAGATTCTGATCTGTAAAGTGGTCATGAAGAATTGGATTATCCAACAAACGAGTCGTTTCTTGAAGATAAAGGATACAAATTTGATCCTGGGATCAAAATGATAAAACCACTGGACATCAGAATGAATTAAAACCTGCTTTTTTCTCTGAAATGTTCTTTCATTTGCAGGAAAAAGAAGCAAATCACCCAAAGACCAGTAGTTTTCTTTAATGACTTTGACTAAAGTTGTCATCAGAGAGATTGGAGCTCATCCAGACCAACACTGAATGTGGAGCTTTTGCACGACCAACAAAAGATGTGATTTAACTCTCAAACACAAAGTTTTCTGAATGAAAGTTAACACAAATCCCTGCAGATGAGAGCATCACCACCAAATACATTCGCTTGAACTACACATTAGTATCTTAATGAAGGCTACTTAAAAAAAACTAAAAAAACTTTACCTTACACAATAAAAATGATGGGATAAATGTTTACGTCTATTTTTCAGTTATTATAAAATAGAAATGTGATTGCTGTAACTTCATATTAACTGTTATATTTTCCACCTTCGACTGCAACTTAAGACACATTTTCAATATTTTTTTTAATATTTTGATACCAGTAGAATTGATATGTGTACAGATTTGCCTTTGTGAGTTCTTGTCCTTCTCAGAATCCCTTTTAGCGGCCCTTAACCTGCCTGCGGGGCTCCCTGATCGCCGGCGTGGTCTTATTTTGGAGCCGACCCATTTCCGGACCGGTTGACTGCACCCATGAGCCTCTGTGAGTTTTTCTGGCCGCTGTTGTTTTAGGCGTTGATGCCTCACAGCTCACACACTAAGGAGCTGTCTGCCGGCCTTTATGTCACAGAGGTGTTTTACTTTGAGAAGCCAAAACCTGTTTGTCAGCCTGCAGCAAACGCTGGAGGATTAGCAGCCGCAGAGCGGTTGGAACACTTCAGAGTGCTCCCGTGCCTTTCCATACGTCTCCATTCGATGCAGGACTGCTCAAACTAAAGTGTAGACTTATAGGAAATGAGACAAAAGAGGAAAAGGATACAGCTTTACAAGATAGATTTATTTACTTTACCGAACTGAGGTACTATAAAACATTATATTTCTAAAAAAGAAATGGATGAAAATGCTAAAAATACCAAACTATACAAATCCAAAGTTCATTTCCAGGTACAATAATATTTACAGGTAGGAAATGTTGAATCTTTCCTTCTGACAAACACAAACCTGCAGACAAAGCAGAGCAGAAACTTTAACATTTAAGTCAGAAAACAGACTTTATATCAAGATTAAAACAGTTTTGTTTAACCGAAGAAACAATTATAGACTGAATAACTGGCAGTAAAAGTCTCCTGTGATTAAAGTTAAACACGGATATTATGGATAAGAAACTTAACTACATCCGGAAGCCCATTTCTGTCAGAAAAAGATGGATTAAAAAAGTTAAAAAATATATATTTATATATAAACTTGAGTAAAAAAATATCACAATCTCTGAATTTTGACCTAAAAAGTAAACGTTTGTATTTACACTCTCCTTAGTCTAGCTTTTAAAAGGTAATTTTTCTGGCAGAAATTAACAGTCTCCTCTGAAATTATGCCCTCATCTTTGCTATTTTACAAAATCTCACAAAAAGTTCAGATTTATTTGAAAAAATGTGGTAAAAAAATGTGTCATTAATAATGCCTTCAAATCTTAACTATACAACCAAATCAATTTAAACATATTCAGTAATTGTTATGGTCCAAAATCCTGAATTAATATGAAGAATAAACTAACTTTGTTTCACTTAAATTACTCTTCCATCATATTTTAATCAGATTCTTCAAAACAATTTCCGACTGAGATTTTGTTGTTGTGTTTGTTTAAGCAAGGGTCACCCTGCGCCTAAGACTGAATCACAGTTGACAAAAAACAAATGAAAAACATTTCTGTGCTGGAAAAATTCTTAAATAAGGGATGCTACTAAGAGATGTGAAAACTCAAAGTAATAACTGATGAAATAAAGCGTTTCTCTCAAATAAAATGGCACATTTTAAAGAAAAAAATCTAACTTCTTCAACCAAAGCAAACACCAAATGATTAAGTTTCGTTGTTTTCAGTCTTAAATGTTGAGAATAATACAAATAATATTGCAAATTAACTCCTGTTGGCATTGTAATGTTGTAATGGCGTCCTTTAGGTGTCGATACGGTCCCCAGCTTTTGTTTTGGTGTTGCTGTTGTGGGTTTCTGGGTCTTGCATGGCGGAACCAACCACAAATGTCTGGACAGTTTTGTCTCTGCTTCGCGTTTCCATGCTGAGCATCAACCCTCTTTGGTTTGAGCTGATAAAAGTCTGCAGGTGTCCGGTCCTGGATCACTCCTCCAGGCGGGGGAACCAGCATGGAGGCGCCCGGCTGAAGAGTTCTGGATGATGAGCTTGGCACTCAGCAGGTACCACAGTTACAACAGACCTGTGCTTATTTCATTTAAATAAACAGGGGGATGAAGGCTTCGAAACTGAATGAAAACTGTTTCCCAGGTGCAGCCCCCTCCCTTTAACTATGACCGGCTGATAAAAGGACCAGGAATCTGCACCTCTTTGCCTTTTGGACACTTTTTTTAACCACTTTAACTTCTGGCTGTTAGACCTGATGCTCTCGGCTGAACATACTAGTGTACGAGTTTTTTATCTAAGTTTTTCTTTCTTTTGATTTTGTATCATGGATTCAGATTGGCCTTGCAGGGGAGATCTGCCATTTTTGTTGCTCGTTTTCTCCCGATTACACAACTAGGTTTGTGCATTTTCCTCTCTTGATGGTACAGTTTTCATTGCCGTGTTGGCTTTGGCTCTCCCTTAACAAACTGTGTCTTTCTGCTTTAAAAAAGTAACTGAAAATGACATAAAAAAAAACTCTTAAAGCTGTCTCCTTATGCTCCCTGTCAGGGATACACCTTCTCCTACCCAGACTAGCCAGGTGATGTAACATCTAGCTTCAGTGGTTACCATAATTACTATGAAGTGGTTTGACCATAGTTGTGCCCTTTTATAATGTTCGAGGGTAAAATATTACCAAAATACCTCAGACTACACCTTAACAGCCCAGTGGTAAGCACCCTTTCCCTTTCCAATGCCTTTGGATTGTTCAGTTTCAGTTCATAGGACAATGGCCGCTGCGTGTGCAGTGCTTTCTGTTGGCCTCGTGTCTTCATCCCTTGGCTGGTCCTCTCCTGCTTTGGCTTGGAGCTCCCCTTACGATGATGCTGCCTGTGTGTTGCTGTGCTCCAGGTGATGATGGGGGTGCAGCTCTGCTTTGCAGACTCTGGCGGCGCTGCAGAAGAGCGAGGCGACAGCCGGCGGCTCCTCGTCACCTGAAAGGCGAACGGACGGCCCGTTTCATTAAGAAAAGCTTTTAATTCTGCTTTTCACAAAGAGCACGGAACGATGACAAAGCATCATGGAGTTTCATTTTGTGGGAAAACACATCTGGTGAGGATCTAAAAAAGGTATTACCCAGCCCGGAGGAGGACGATTCACTCTCCGCCAGGGAGCAGGAATCTGCCTGGTCGTGTGCCAGCCCCTCCATTAGGGGAATGGAGAGCTCCGAGGAGGGGACGGACGAATCGTAGATGCCCGAGTCGCGAGGAGGCGGGACCTCTGGAGCGGAGGAGTGGTCCTCCTCAGCGTGGGCCGGGACGGGGCACACTCCGTCCCGCAGAACCGAGGGAGACTCCTCAGGTATTTCACCGAGTTCAGCTCCAGATGTTCCAGCTGTGGGTCTGCAGGAGATAAACAAACGAGTGGTCTCACGTCACCTTCTCTACAGACTAAAATACAGAAAAGGGAAATGTCTTTGCTGATCACAGACTGTAAAATAGTCCTGGACTCTTACCTCGAGGACAAAGGTGGCAAGTCTGGACTGGGACAAAGACCGGGACTCGGACAGGGTCCAGGACTGAGACTGGGACTTGGCCCCGGGTTGGAGCCAGAACTGGAGTCGGGGGCCAGTAGGAGCACGTTGTGCTTTACATCTGCTCCCTCTGGTGAGGGCGTCCTCACCATCACCTCATTCAGCACCAGGCCAGAGTCGAACCTCTGCTGGTGCAGAGAGGAGCCGGCCGGTTTCGGGGGGGGGGCTGGGGCCCGGGACGCCCGGGGGAGGGTGGGGTTTGGAGGAGGAGTCCGAGGGGACAGAGGACGCTCCCGGGGGAGCCAGCTGCTTCTCGAACCAGTCGGGATTCTGGCAGATGTACTGGTGCATGTTGCAGATGGAGACGTAGAGCGAGCGGCCCGACTTGCTCCTGAAGTAGTTCCTCCTGGAGACGTTGACGGGCTGCTGCTCGTGCTCGCCGAAGCCCGACGGGCCCGAATGCAGCAGGCTGAAGAGCTGAGGCAGCTGGTCCATCAGCTTGAACCTGAGCACGGAAGACAAATGTCATCAGATGGCGGCTGATCACTCTCAGAAGGAGTCGGTGTTTGCAGGGTGGTGCGTCTACTAGGGGTGGGACGGTTCACAAAATCCACGGTTCGGTTCACGGTTTCGTGGTCACGGTTTTCGGTTCGGTTCGGTATATGGTGATTGTTAGGAAAATCTATTATGTCTTGTATAGTCAGGTTAAAACTGAAAGAAAAAAGCAGTCTGACATTTGATCCATTACTGTGACAGTCTGAGGTTAAAGTAGGTGAGATTCTGGCATTGCCAGAGAGGAAACAGTGCTAATTCCAACATGTGCTTCCCTCTAAATGCAAACTGGTCCATACAGCAGACCTAGAAACTGCTGTTGGCAGTCTGATTTTTATCGGCTACGCTGCTTCTTCTTCTTGTTTCCTACTGGTGGTTGGCTTTGGGCGCAGTAGCGCCCCCTTCTGCTCTGGAGTGTAAACGCTTCCCTCTGAGAAAAAGGAGCAGCATGAACCCGAACGCAACACACGCCAACCGAACCGAGACAGTCCAACCCAACGGTTTTCAGAAACCGTCCCATCCCTAGCGTCTACCTAACCCCAACCCTCACCCCAGCTTCACTGGTTACCCCCGGTTACCACTGGCTGCCCGCATCAAAATCCAACTCCCTGATGCTGGCCTACAAAGTGCTTAAGGGTTCTGCTCCAGTCTCCCTGATCCCTTTCTCAGAGGATCCTGTCTCAGCTGGTTCCTCCGGTCATAAGTGAGTTGTGGTCCACGTTAAGACGATCCAGACTGTTTTCAGCTGTCGTTCCAAGATGGAGGAAGGAGCTACCAGGCCTACCAGAGCAGTGGGTCCCTGTCTGTCTTCATAAACTCCTACAGACCCCCCTCTCCACAGAGCATCTCCCATCCTAACTCCTCCAGACCTCTGGACCCTCTACTCCTCTTTCTGCGCTTCCCTCTATATCACTTAACATAAGCATAAACATAAAAACCCTTAACAGATTTAAGGCCCCAAAAAACCGCTTTAAAAGCCCACAAAAACAGCTTTAAAAACAGCAAAAAAATGCTTCAAAAGGCCCCCAAAACAGCTTTAAAAACAGCAAAAAACTGCTTTAAAAGCCACAAAAACAGCTTTAAAAACCCTAAAAAAACTGCTTTAAAAGCCCCCAAAATAAGAGCAGCAGAGCACCAGAGCAGTGGGTCCCTGTCTGTCTTCATAAACTCCTGCAGACCCCTCTCTCCACAGAGCATCTCCTATCCTAACTCCTCCAGACCTCTGGACCCTCTACTCCTCTTTCTGCGCTTCCCTCTATATCACTTAACATAAGAATAAACATAAAAACCCTTAACAGATTTAAGGCCCCAAAAAACTGCTTTAAAAGCCCACAAAAACAGCTTTAAAAACAGCAAAAAAATGCTTCAAAAGGCCCCCAAAACAGCTTTAAAAACAGCAAAAAACTGCTTTAAAAGCCACAAAAAACAGCTTTAAAAACCCCCAAAAAACTGCTTTAAAAGCCACAAAAAACAGCTTTAAAAACCCCCCAAAAACTGCTTTAAAAACCCTAAAAAAACTGCTTTAAAAGCCCCCAAAATAAGAGCACCAGAGCAGCAGGTCCCTGTCTGTCCTCATAAACTCCTGCAGACCCCCCTCTCCACAGAGCACCTCCTATCCTAACTCCTCCAGACCTGTGGACCCTCTACTCCTCTTTCTGAGCTTCTCTCCATCTATCTCCTCCTGTCTCCTCTGACTCTGACTGGGTTTTTTTCCTCCAGAGAGCGGATTGTCAGACTGACGATAACTGGAACGTTGCGTCTGCTTTGTGAGTCTCTTGGGATGAAAACCCAGAAACCCTCTACCTGGGGGCCAGGCTGAGCATGGTGGGGATGTCGTTCTCCGTGGAGTAGTCAAAATAAACCGCCATGTAGCGGTTCAGCTCCTGCTCCCCGCTGTTTTTGCTCTGCTTGGCCAGCCTCAGCTTCTCTGCGATCATGGCCACGGCCGCGATGAACTGGTCGCCGTTGGAGACGCCCGTCGGGGAGCTGCTGCTGCTGCGCCGGCTGACCGGCGTCTTCCCCCTGCGGCTCTTCCTCTCCACGTAGTATCTGCAGGAAAACGGCAGAGAGGATTAGAACAGCACAAAGGCAGAGCGTGGCTGTTTGGAAAAGGTTTAGAGGCTCTTTTCGGCTGGAGAGGATGGTTTTCTTTTCTTTTGTCATAACAAAAAATCTTATGAAACCCGGTGTTTTACGTAGGCCAAGGATTTTCAGCTTGGTTGAATCTACATTTACACTCATATTTACAGAAAGATTTATAATAAAGGACAGTAAAAACTTACAGATTCAATGTACGATAAGTCTAACATATACTAACTAAAACTAACTCATTTTATAATACGTTAGTTTGGTTTAGACTCAGATATACTCTATCAATACGAGTTTAATATAAAAACTAACAAAAAGAAAAGATTTAGAAAACACACATGACAGAAAATAATCAGGACAAAACATGACTTGGAGATCTAAATGGAGAGGAGAAAGAAAAAGGCTGTACAGTACAGAGTATTAGAGAGGAAAAGGCACAACGGACAAAAATTGGGGACAAGTGATGTTAAGAGAAGACCGAATATAACAAGATACCCGCCAGTCCATCTTAGAATATAAACATTTATTTCTTTATCCAAATAACCACCTTGACAGTTTTATCATTCAATTATATTTTTTATTGAGTTGTCGGGATCTACTTTTTATTGTGACCTTATTATATTGAAATTATTTTATTGTGTTTTTGTTAGATTTGTTTTGACCCGTTAAGATTTTACGTATTTTCTATATTCAGCACTTTAGTCAACACCCAACGTTTACAAAGTTCTTGATGACTAAAGTTGGCTTGAACAGCTAAATACATAGTGTGTAGTTGACCGTTGGCATGGAGCTCTTCATGTAATTTTCAAAAACAAAATCAGATTTTAGCAGCATCTAGTGGACAACAAGAGAACTGCAGCAAAGAGGACTTCAACCATCATTCCCATAAGATTTGTGGAGCAAATTTCCTTACTTTTAAATAAAAAAGGGATCCCATTGAATTAAGTCTTATGAATATTAACGAGAATATGAGGAGGAGGTATTCAAAGACAGCAGTTTTTCCATGAAATGAGGCCTCAGATGAGGATCAATGAAATCCCTTCATATGGTACAGTACAACATTTTTAAAAAATCAATGTTTCCATCTTTACATGCCATCTAACTGTTATCAACAGGGGCTTTTTTGGGAAATGTTTTGGCCCACGTTGAAATCAATACCAAACATTCACATGAAAACAAAGTTTTGATTGATCGGATTCGACGTTCCAATACAGTAGACGTAAAAACTCTGCAAAGATGGACACACAACAACTCTTTTCTCTGGAAATCATTAGAGATTCCAGCATCCCTTTTAGTGTCTTCGCTCTGTACAGCCAGTATGATGATTCACTCCTCTTTTCTCCCAACGTTTGGAAAAAGTCGGCTTAATCAGTGTCCTGTACTAATGTGATGAAATGTCTTCTGTCTTTTTCCCTTCGATCAATTAAGATGCCGGGGGTCGCAATCGACCTATGACCTTTAACCTCCTAAGACCCCAGCTTTTATTTGGTGTGCATTTTTGCTTTTTTCAAGATATATGGGATTAGTAGGACCTAATAAGTTTAATAACTAGACTTTGTCATGGTACACGTAGTTGTTCTTCGTATAGGCACAGTGGGTTTATCTTTATATTTAAAATGCTTGTTTATTTATCTAAATAAATGTTATTGAAATTTTGTTCTGACAGTCCAAATTACTTATTTACAGATGTTTAATTACGCAATAAGAACATTATTGGTTGAAAATGTATAGAACCCATTTTACTTTAGAGTGTCTGATAGCGTCTGCTATGAGGCCGAGAGGTCAAAGTTGAAAGAAAAAAGAAGTATCATGGTAAAGAGAGGCAAAAATGCTGTGTCCTCTTATGAGGACGCAGGGTCTCAGGAGGCTAAAACACCGAAATTCATGCAGTGTCCTTCATTGTTGCCTTGCGCCCGTGTCATAATAACAGAGAATCTTTCACAGGGATGTGCGCAACTCGCATAGTATTTTCCTCAATGGACTCAGCTGCCTTTTCTTTCTCTAAAGGAGGAGAAACAAGGAGTTGTGACACTCACAGAGACCTCTCTGCCCCCCCGAGGCCCAGCGCTTTGCCATGCAGAGGAGTGTTTTCCTCAGAGGGGAACTTATTGTTGGATTCAGGCAGGCTTTCTAAGATGACGATGCTTGAATAAACTACATATATTTTAAAACCGGAGGGAGATGACAGTCTTTTAAAAGATTAACACAGATTATTGCAGTAATTAAAAACGATCTGTATGAGGATATGCCATGTCATATCATCTAAGTAAGCTTATATTAAAATGCACGGTTAATACTTTCTTATCTTAACTTTGTTATGACATTTTAAAATGCAAAGTGATTCAAATTAAGAGATGCAAAACGATCATGGAAGTCATCCACTAATATATGAGTGATCTATTAGAATCTAACTCAGTTGGGTGGTTCACGGTGCTGGTATGAGTCAGTGTGGAGCCTTTGGAAAACACGGTTTCATGTGACTGATGTTTGTGTTTCTGAGTACAGAAACACACCC
>JABUIW010000205.1:18252931-18272939 GCA_013363375.1 Menidia beryllina
CATATTCTGGTCATATTCTGGTCATGTTCTGGTCATGTTCTGGTCATGTTCTGGTCATATTCTGGTCATATTCTGGTCATATTCTGGTCTTATTGTGAGACGCATCTGTAGCTGTAAGCTGGACAATTTCAATCACTACACAGGGCAAACTGGAAAAAAATAGTTAAAGATGAACAATAAATAAAAACGACTTTATCTGAGAAGGAAAAGATGTGAAAAGTAAGTAGGTCCAGAAAAGCCTCTCCACCATGAACTTCACTTAAATTGAACTTGCGAGTGGATCTGTCCACAGTGACCACATCTGGTTATTAAAACACATGCTGCAGTTTTAACTAATTCAATTGAAAGACAGTTTGTGAGCTGCCCCCTAAATCTGCTTTATAGATTTCTCTGCTGTTGGTTTTGCGTGTACGAGGCTCACCTTGGCTGACATAGTACTGCGTTTGCCTCCTGGTTGTGTTACGGTCGTCTCTGAGCTAAAATGGGGTTTAAAAAGTATTTTAAAACAATATTTAAACACACGGCACAGCGTAAAGAGAGATTATTTTAATTTGCTTATAAAGTGCAAATAAGGAAGTCTCAAAGCCATGCTGCATTCATGTACCTCTATAGCGTAGGTTCCTGGAGTGACATCCTGAAGGATGCATGTTGTCCTCACCTGGTTTGGGTCCTGTGAACAAATAAATTAAAACGTTGACATGCAGCCTTTCTGCAGAGATTAAAATGAACAAGGACTTTTTCTTTTAAAAAAAAAATAAATTTAGAGTGGGTGAAAGCGAGAAGTCAAATCCACAAGGTCTTATTTGAAACTCACATTTAGAGCTCCATAATTAAAAAAAAAAAAATGCAACAGCAGTTCAGTTTCTGAGACAATCATAATCTAAACAAACGCAACACGTAAATTCACTTTTCGGCAGAGGAGGCCTGTTCAGTTTTACACATGGAAGGGTTTCCACATGAACTAATGTAGCACCATGAACGCCTCGGGGAAACAGAGAAAAAGTGTGCTATGTTATCCCCGTTTGCATGACTCATGGTCGTGAGACAACAAAGACATGAAAAGAAAGTTGCTGGAGAAACATCAAGGAGAACACAACCACGAGGGGGCTGTAACAAAAGCCTTTTCAACCCCTCCTCCAGCCAGGACACGAACAGGTAGAGGCCACAGACGTGATGCGATATGTGGGCCAGACAAAAGTCTCTCCCTATTAGATAAAATCAAACGTCTTTTATAGTTGTTCCAAATGACCGCAGTGGGAGGAGCTGGAGGCTGAATTTCATCGAAGGCTGGGGAAGAAAGGTTGAGTAAAGCCACATGTTTACCGACTCTGTGGGGAGGTAAGATGAAAAGTTTCCATACGAGAAATAACAACCAACAGATGAGAAACAAACAAAAAAAAAAACAAAAAAAAAGAGAGAGCAGCTGGCCTATCGGAGTGTAAAGAAGGTGTAAATTAGAGAACATCACTTTGACGCCCAAAGACTGGATGTCGAAAGGATGCTTGACCTGGTTTGTAATCCTGAACTAAACCAGAGGTTCTGGGTGGAAAAGCACCAGCAGACGGTTTGCAGGTGATAGTTTTGTGTGTCGGACTAGTTTGCGCGTGTGCTCCAAACAGCAGCTCAGATTACCCAGCATGCCTTTGGGTTCAACATCTCTCCTGGGGGGCTTTAATGCCCACACAGAGACAGAGACAGAGCCACCTGGAGGGGTCCTGATCACTACACGAGTTTTGGATTATCTGATAGAAATACCCAGGTAAAAGTCGAGAGGCTTATAGATGTACATAAAACGAGGTTAATGATTGATTTTGCACTTGCATCAGACCTCTTGAGTTGGTTCTGGAGGCAGGGAAACCAAATGGGAAGCTGAGCTGATCTGAACACACATCGATACGTACTTACAGAGTTGTCTAGCCTTAACCCAACGTCCAGCACAGGAGCTCTGACCAAATTTTCGCTTTTCAGGATGGTTTGAACTGAACAAACAAGCCTTATAATCTAAATGTTCATTTCTAGATTCACATAAAAATAAATGATTGCACCCATTTACAAAATATAAAGAAATTATGTGACGTTTGTCTTATTTTTTACTCAGACAGAAATCATAGAGGTGTCACTTAAATTGCAGTGAAAGCGTAAAATCTATTCCTTGTTTCATATCTGAGAGGACAAAGAACATCTCCAGGATTATTAGACTAAATTATGAATAGAAAAATGCTTGATTTCCCTAATTCAACTCTGGAACCAGCCAAGTTACATCTTAATACTAGTTGCAAGAACAGAATTGACTCATTACAGACATTTTTCTCATGAAGTCCCTCAAATCTTAGTTTGAATAGGTTTGTCTTGATTTTTTTTTAAAATATAATAATCTAATTAATACTTTGAGTGATGGAAACCCTTCTCAGCTTTCATGCAGGGGCACACTGAGGGCCGTCAGGCCTACCGTTTTGCAGCGCTGCAGCCTGAAGGGCCCGTCCTGCCGCAGCTTGTAGTACAGGTAGTAGAAGTGGAAGCCGAACGTGGCCGGGGCCTGGTCGAAGGACACGTGAAGGTTTGATCCGAGCTGAGACACATTCAGGGTCTTTGGCTTCCAGACTGCAAACACAGAGACAACATTCAATAAAGAATATCGTTGAATAATAAAAATAGATTCTGAGATTCCTGATTTTCCTCATTGTGTGTGTAAGTTTGATCCCATAAGCGTGCTAATTCTCTTGCTGCTCAGCTAAACTCTTTTTGTGAATCTACCAGACTCAATTTGTTTGCACAACAAACACCAACATAAATCTTTATACTAATGGCACAAAGTAAGACAAGAGGAAGCTCTGTTGAATTAATTCACCACGATAGCCAAGCAAAGGCATGACACAAAATCCCACTTCATCATAAAATACTGAATGTTTGCATCTAATTTGAGGTTATAAAAGGTAGTTGTTGTTTTTTTTAATTGCCAATAAAATGTCTGAATTTTCTACAGTTTTCTCGTTTGATGACAAAGTTTGTGTACTCCATTTAACAGCTTGAAGACAACTGTTAATTTCCCAACTCTGGTCCTCGAGGTAAACACACCGCTTTCCCAGATCCTGCACACCTGATTAAAATGAAAATGACAGTCCTCCACCTTTTTAAAGCTCAGCAAAAGGCTAATGGAGATTTAACCACCTGAACCAGGTGTGCCAGAGCTGGGTCACTTTAAAGTGTAAAAAAAACTGTTTTTGGTCAGTTATTTGTCCTGCACCTATTCCTTTTCCTTAACAGAGTCGGTGTAGGAACAGAACAGTCCACCTCTGCAGCCAGATACAGACTCTGTGTGGTTTTGCTTATGACGACGACACAGAGGAACTTACAGGGTTTGCAGACCAGGTTGTCCGATCCAAGCAGGACTTCACACGCTGTGGTGGAGACACACAGAGAAACCATTACGTTACGTTTGTCTTGGTCTTATACGATTTTAATGAGCAGTCCTGACTTAACAGATAAAGAATAAAGAGGACATTTTTGGCATTTTTCTTTCAATGTGCAACTGATTTTTCAGTTCCGAGAAAACATCATTAAAGCTTGAAAAGATGTTCGCATGTTGTGGTTTAGCTGCCAGTCTCTGGAGTTTGTGAGAAAAAACTGTGCGAAGTCCGTTGTTTTTGTGGGGCGAAATAATAAATAATTTGGTTTAGTTTGTGGACAATTTTAGACGCTTTTTCAAATTCCAACATATATGATTTCAGCTACAAAACCAAACAAATAAGGTAGCTTTGTTTGATGAAAGAACTGAAATATTGAAGGGAAGATTATTAAGATCTTCTGTGGTCATTTAAAGTATATTTTACATGATGATGATTTTCATATTAACTCATTCGCTGCCAAAGACGTCTATAGACGTCTTTTATGTTTTTCAATGCGAGTGGCTTGGGGGACGATCGGCGAAAGTTTTTCCGTAAATATGGGCTTCTAGACAGAGTATGTAGTAACAAATTTACCCTCTAGGTAGCTGTGCCACTTTTGATGGGAGATTAGCATAGATTAGGCAAATAAAAACAAACGCAATGGTTCGCTATGAGAGAAATGGCGCCGGTGAGACGCACGTCGAAGAAGAACGGAATAAGGTAGAAACACAATTTTTTTTCCTGATGAAAGAAGAGAGTCTACTCTTTCTTTTGGTGTGTTCGGTGTTTACATAGTCATAGCACAAACTATTCTGTGGCTCTTGTAAAATCAGTCAAAATTCTCAAAAAACTCTGGCAGTGAGCGACTCTCTGTTCTGAAAATGGCTGCCAGTCAATGAGTTAAATGAGCAAAGTAGTCTGGGTGAGACTTACAGTTGGTTCTGAGGAAGGATGGAGGGAAAAAACTCTCATTCATGAGTGATGGGAAAGGAACAACCCGGACCATGTAGTCAGTGTCAAAGGTCAAGCCGCTGAAGGGCTGACTGCTCAGCTTCTGTGTGAGGGAAAAATGGTGAATCGTTAACAAATGGACAAATAAAGGGCCTCATTCAAACAGCATAGATGAAAAAAACGTTTATGGATGGCAAAGAGAACACTAAGTTTTAGTCAGTCTTGAATTTCAGCACAGGTCTTTCACATCAATAAAAACAGGATAAAAGTGAGTCTCAAAAACATCTAGTTCATTGTTTTTTGGGGAAATACTTCTGTACATTCCTTTGGTTGTTCGCTAAACGAACTCTCCATAATTTATTGACTATAGCTCCAATTATTTTATTCTATACCCTTATTTACTCTTTACTCATATTTAAATATCATTTTGCTCCATTTTCTTTTTAAAAATATTCTTAAAAATATATATTTAATAAATATCTTGTTTGGTGTACTTAACTCTTGAGGCCCACTGACTTTTAATGGCACAAACATGTTCCATCTGTCGTGTTTAGATTTAATGTTTGGATCCACCATTTTATATACGAGTCACATCAGGAGGGCCCATCACAGTCACAGTTATAAGTCTCGGGTTTACTGAAACCAGTCTAGTTGTCTTGGTTTTTCTGAAAGCCCTGGCTCTGTTTTGGTCCTACCGTGGTCCTGAAGGAGAAGTTGAGTTGCCGTGGGTCTTTGAGGATGAGGTGTTGACATTGTTTCCCTTCTGGATTCTTGTCCTCCAGATAAACTCTGAAGCCTTTAATGTGTTCGATTCCTGCAGAGATTCAACAGGAAGTTCAGTTTTTCTCCCAAATCTCTCGAGTTTTCCTCTCCTGCTCGAAACTTTTCTTTTCTTTCCGCCCCCTCCCACATTCTTTCTTACCCCCCTTTCCCATTCCTCTCCTCCCCTGCTTGTCACCACATTGCTCCACCTGTCCCACCTCATGTCCCCTTCCCTCCCCTCCTCCTTTCATTTCTTCATTTCAATTCATTTCCTCCTGTCTGCTCTTTGCTTGTTTCCTGTCCTCTTCTGAAACAGTCCCACCGTTTCAATTCCCCTCACCCTCCCCCTCCTCCTGTTCCTCTTTGAAAACACATCTGTCTTGTAATTATACCTTCAGATGCACCGGACATGTTTTTCCTATTAGCCGAGTTAAACAGACGTGGGGTGGCAGAACAGGTTTTTCTGTCTGGAGGCAGATTTCTGAACGCGCCTCTTCGCCTCTCAGACATGACGATCATTTGCATTTCAGCAGCAGTTGTGAGACACCAGGTGATCCACAGCTGCCTCGTCTTCCATCCCAACAACCTCCACGAGTTTTCAGCTTGTGTGAGACGTTTGCATGTTCAGATAAACGAACAGAGGGCAAATTCCTTTGACTCAAGACGCCAAACTTGGGGCGGGGGGGGCACAACTGAATGACACTGAAACACTTTGTTTTCAACAAAAGTGCAAATAGCAACCAGCTTGTTTCAAAGAAAATATGGGAAGCTTCTGGAAATGCAACAAAAACCTTATTTTTCAAAGCCCAGTACAAAACTGATCATTTCAGAGGCTAACAGACTGCATTTTTTTTAAAGAATATGCAGTTTGGCAACTATTCCTATTGGAGGTGTGTGCATTCACACTGATTCTGAGGCTCCAGGTGTTGAAATTCTACGATTGTTGCCTCATTTTCCTCTTCATGGTGCTTTTGTGCATTTTAAACAGGAGAAAGATGTGGACAGCAGGCAGGCTGAGTGAACTCACACTCTGTGTGTCTGGGTTTTTAAAAAAAAAAAAAGTCTCTCTTACAGTGATATATATTTCAGAAACTCCAACCTCCACCTCTGCGTCTGTGGTAGCTTCACACATATGAAGTCCCCCATCACAAATGGGGGCTCATGGCAGTTTGGAGGCTCCTCTTTGAGCAAATATTCACAAATATTCATACAAAAAGGCCAAATCACAAAGTCCTCATTATTGTAGATGCTAATAAGGTTTAAAAATGAGACAGAGGCTCTTTGTGTCATTTGTGCAGTTTCTAAGGTGAGATTGAGTCCGGACAACTCAAACAGAGGAATATGGTGATTTATGGGACAATATATAAAGAAATATGGCTTCCTCTTTGTTTAATACAGTCTTCTGATGTACCCCTGAGCCCAGGGGGCTGCACTGATCATGGTGGGATGAGGTTTTCTCACCCAGTAATGCTTAAGGGTTCAAAGGTTGCTTTTCCACAAAGACCTTTACCAGAAAATGCCCAGACATGCGTTTGCATGACCTACATGTAAAAAAGCTGGTTAATAAAGATTCGGAAATGTCTTTCATTTTATGGTTGCCCTTTTTAAAAAATTAGACAGAATCTTTATGTAAACTTTTACTTTTCAGGGGCAGTGATGAGTAAGGTGTCTCAACAGCTGCCTTTAGGAAAAATCCAACTTCATCAAACCCGCTCCATACTAAATAAAAGGTTTTAGTTGGCCAGGGTCAGACAGGGTTGGGTGGAAACCGGTATGAACAAAAGGAGTAAGAGACTCTGTTAGGGCTGATGAAACATGAGCTTTCAGATTTGCCTTGTTCCCAGGCTAAGAAGAATGTCGCAGTTCCTTCATCGCTCTACAAAGACCTGATGTTTTCCTCTGTTTCCAATCTCTAGTGGAGCATAAGAATAAGTGGATGCATTCGTCCTTTCATTCATTTGAAAAGACCACATCCACTGCCTTTTTTTTCCTGAGTCACTCCACAATTTTTTCCACATAAAGTCTAGATCAAAATGAATTTGGAAAATTATTCACATAAATTCAGAACATTTTACTATGGGTCTCTAAACATACACTGAAAATACCATCATTATGAGCACAATGATATGAACTATTGGATAAACTTTCACAGCACTGAGCGGAAGAATTTATACTTCAGTCATTTCACTTTTAACTTAAAACATACCCAGAAAATGTCAACATGAAAAAGCACGCTTGTTAATCTCCTGAATTAGGCCCTCACAGAGATGTTTGACTAATTATGGACTCCAGTTTTTGTTTCAATTAATGAACTGTATCAATCAACCCCAAAACAAAGTTGCACAAATTAAGTGATTCCTCCCCATTTGCTGTTTTCACTCTTCTGTTGTACATTTTGTGTCCACATCTGTGTGGTCACACAAGACAAAAACATTCAACAAATCCCCCCCACATAGCTTTTCCTTAGGCATCTGCACCACTCATGGCCTAACCATCATCTTAAAGGGAAAACTGTAACATGTGACATCGCATGACCCCAAAAGCAGAGACATCAGGATCTAGAAGACCAAATAACATCTGGAAGGAACATCTGTCTTCTTTTTTCTGTAGAACATTAGGTTGTCTCCAGTGAATTTACGACCCGATTAAAACAATATGAAATGGTTATATAATAAAAACAAAATCATATGATCTGAGAGGGTCACGTGATCTCTTTAACACACCTGCAAAAAGTTTGAAATCAAGCTCTGAGTTTGGTCAAAGTTTGAAAAATATAGTAAAAAGCCTCAAAGCTAACTGCTTCACACTTATTTCAAAGAACACCGACTTTTGTTTCACACAGGATGTTGAACATCTTCAGGGGCCATTGTTGTTGAGGTTTGATGCCCTCTTTGTTTCCTCTTTAACATAATTCTTTAAAAAGAATATATACATATATATATGAACAGCCTGTTTTCAGGCCCGCTGAGGACTTAACATAAGATACACGCTGCTGCTAAACAGGCCTCTTAACAAACAGAACAAACACCAGATCCGCCAGCTGAACTTGGGGAGGAGTTTGTTCCCTCAAAAGGCCGCTGCCCACCTTTCAGTGTGACGTGGACATTTTCTGGACACGTTTCTGCCTCTGTGACAAAACCCCCTGTTGTTTTCTGGCAGCGAGGACAGAAAAGAGCAGGGTTCACCTTACTCCGATCGCACACACACACACACACACACACACACACACACACACACACACATTCTTGTAAGTACCTCAGACTGAGGACCAAGTATAAGGACTCACAAACTGAGGACCAGTAGTTCTGAGCGTCTTGGAAAGATTGAGTTTTCAAATTTTCCCACTAGGTATCACACACACACACACACACACACAACACACACACACACACACACAAATACACCCACACACACACACATGCACGCACACACAATAAAGTGAGGACCAGGAAAATGTCCTCACTTTCAAAAAAAGACCTTACTTTGTTGGTTAAAAACTAGTTATGGTTCTCACTCTGATGCGGCAACAAGGACACACACACACACACACACACACACACACACACATTCCTTCGCGGTCAAATCGTGGTATTGTTGCACGAGATGTGATCCCCTCTCCTTCCCTCTCTGAGTCTGATCAAAGGGTTGCAGTGCTGGGTGATCTAAGCACTTGGAGGGGTTTACCCGTCTCACTTTCCCTCCCTCATCTCTCCCCTTTTTGCTAATCATTCTCCCTGTGAAGCCGGTGGGTAACAGGTAAAGCGGACAGGTGAACAGGGCGGACCGTACCTAGCGGACTCGGGGACCAGTGGACGACCACGGCAGCCTGATCCTCGCAGGCCAGATGGCCGAAGGAGATGTTGGCCACCTCGTGGATCACGTGTTTCCCCAACGGGTAGTTTAATGAGCAGTCTGCGGGAGTGAGAAACAGCAACACGTTACTTCACATTTCACAGCCTCGCTGGGAGTTCTCGACACATGTAGAAGTCACGTGACCCATCTCTATGGGGCACCAAATCTAAAACGTAGCTCAAATTCAGAAGCTAGAACTGTATTCATCTCATTGCCCTCATACTTAGCATAGATTGCATGGAGCATATCAAAGGAGACCAGAATTGTCTCAAAAATCCATTGCAGCAATCAGATTTGCAATAACGCTTTTTGTTTGAGGGATATAAACACAGAAAGCTGCAACAACTGGGATGCACAGCAGTCTTTACTTGCTGCTTTACTCTTTACTTGCTGTGGTATTCAGATGTTTCGTCTCTCCTTTTGTTTCTGAGATAAAAACGGTGTCCTGTGACTTGTGACTCACCCTGTAAAACTACATTTATCCAGAATGACTCACGAGGATACGGGAGAATTAGCAACGGAGTGCAATTCAGAGAACAATTAATAGACCTACTTAACTACACCAAGTGAGCATTTCGACTAATACGCATCCATATTTTCTCATGTTTGTCGTCACCACATCATGTCAAGCTGACACTTTTCTAACTTTAGGCTGCAAAGGAGGAAGATAGAGGGCCAGAGGAGGATGGAGAGCAGCCAGCCATGAAGTGAGAGGGATCGGTGGAGAAAAGACGGACTTAGCAGGCAGAAAGAAAAGGGGGCGTGAGTCCAGACACGACTCACTGCTCCCCCTTTCCTCCTGCCAGCCACCTATTGACGGAGGTGAGGAGGAGGAGGAGGAGGCCGAAGACGGTGCAGAGCAGAGGAGCCCATAAAGGATGGATGTGACTGAGAGGAGGCTCGACACGAGTCACTGCTCCTCTTCCTCCGGCTTCATCATCACCGGGGCAGAGTCATGTTCAGGGCTAAAGCCGAAGGTCACGGCTGGCTGCTCCTCTTCCTCCTCCTGCATCCTCTGTGAGCTGCATGAATGCGAGGAAGGAGTTCGTTCCTCTGCTTCCACCTTACCAAATCTTTGTCTTTAAAATGTATTTATGTGGGACGACAAAGAGGAGCCAAAGTTCACTGCTGGATGAGGGGGAAAGGCTTTTTCTTAGGAGTTCCCTCCTCATCTCCAAGCCACCAGGAAACAAAACACAAACCAAAACGAGGCTTTGAATCAAGCTTTGATTTATACTATTTCAAAATGTAGGAAATCAAAGCCTTAAAAAACAAACTAAATCAGTGTTTTTTTTATGAATGCCTTTACGTAAGCACATTCATGGACAGTCTTTATATTTACAATCTTTTTTTTTCCATAAAAAGGCAACAATAAACTTTCCATTCCAGATTTTTCAGTAACCTGTAAAACCTGCTGGATCTAAAGCGTGAAGAGAACACCTGTGCTGTAGAAAGCTGCTCATGAACCTGCTTCACTCTCACTATAATTTAGCCGGATGATATTTAGCCACTGCTGGTCGTTTTGAAGTGCTTTAATGAGTATCTTTAGCAGCAGGATGAAGCATAGGGACCATATTTACTGATAATATCCCAAAACTGCACGGATATCCACCCTAAAATGACTCTGATCTCGTCACCTGCCACCAGTAACTGAGCGGAGGTCAAAGGTCACCCGGCTTTCTATTCCTCATGACATCACCGCAGACAGAGGAGACGCCTAACTCTCTCTCCTCCGTCCTGGAGCCCGCCGCAGAGGAACAACCACTGAGGTGTGTCGTGCTCGATTGTCATGCAAACAAGCTCGGGCACTTTAAAGTGCGGTGGTTTTATTTCCCTTCCCTCGGAAGCGGATGCATGCACACTTCAAAGCGGCATGACCTCCTGACCCCCGTATCAGTCCTTCCATAATGGGTGTTATAATCAGATTAAATAGAAATGAATTGGCTCTGCAGAGAAATAAGGACTCAGGAAGCAGAAACCAATCCATCTCCGTGCTGATAATAATAGTCAGTTTGGGAATGAGCAGGTCAATAAAAAAAATTAAAAAAACAAAAGCTTAAATTTGCATAAACAGGCCATCTTTGTGTGTACTAACTTTTATGCATACACTGAAAACATCCACCTTTCCTGGACTTAAGTCCATAAACGGAATAGACTCGGAATCAGACAAAAATGTGAAATTACTAGAGAAATGAATGACTAATAAATGTGTTTATTCCAAAATAATTATTTGCGACTATATCAGCAAAAATGTACTGTTCTGTGTTTAAAACTTAAACAGTAAGCCGAATGCCTTTTTTCTCAACAGTAACCTGATTAAATAATTTACATCTCATGCAAGTCTTAGTACTTTAAAACCAAGTCATAAGGAAATTATTGACAGCAGAATACAGTTAAAAAAAAAAAAAAATCTAACCAGATCCTTGAGTCAGGTGAGAATAACATTCTGTTTAAATACATATTAAGCAAAAAGTTTACAACACACGTTTGTGCTTTTTGTTCTTTGAAAATAAATTCTAATAAAACAATTTGCATTTATGTAGGGCTTTGCTGAAACCTCCGACACACTTTGCACACACACTCAGTCACACACACAGTGACACACAAAGGGGATCTTAAAGTGCTTCCTCGCTCATGGTCACGGACAAAAGCAGGAGGCAGGGATTGGCCACGGCTCAGGAACTTGACTTTAGGAGTGAAAAGAACAAAGAAGAGGACAAGGAGGGGGAGGAGGGGTAGGAGGAGGAGGAGGAAGAGGCTGATAAGGGGTTAGAGGAAAGTTTACGTGGTAACATTTTTGTAAATAAACTGCTTTTTTGAAAAGAGGGCATAGAAAGAATAGACCTGGGTACAATTTTAGAGGTTCCAGGGAACTAATCGGTGGACACATTCCAATTCATTGCTCTGATCTTGAGTTGGAAAAACCTTGAGTTATATAAGACTTTACATTTCTGTAGACTCCCATGTGTGGTGATAACAACTCTGAACAGTTTTTGCAGATTTATAGAAAAACTCACTGTCAGATTTGAAGGTGACAGCCAACCTGCGACTTCCCTCTGCACCAGACTGAACCTGAGAGAGGAAGAAAGAGAGAAGGTGTTGTCAGCAGTCTGGCTAATGTTAGAACATTTATTATTTCAGTACAAAAAGCAGAAAACACGCTCAAATTTAAAAGCAAGTACTCATACATCACATCACAAAATTGATTCAGCAACAGTGAAGAAATACTTCTTTTTTTTTTAAAACAGGGGATTTTCCAGGTGGCTAAATTGGAGGTTTAGCAGCTTTTTCTCTTTAAACAAAAAGAACCCACAAGATGTTTTGGGAGACCAAGAGTGATCATTACATACAACAGAAAGATGACTTTTTTCACTGAATCAAACCCGAAGAGTGAGACAGACTAAACGCTGAAGCAGAAAGATTTCAGGTCCATCAAAAAGCTGCAAGAACACCGACTGTGTCATTGTCTTTAACCAAAACAAACACAGCAGAGATAAACCTGTTCGGACCTGCCGAATTTCCTTTTTTATAATGGTGGTGGTAGAAAAACGAAGTGTCGGCTCATTATCTAAAAGATCACTGAAAATCATAAAGTACCCATTTTCTTTTGGAGGTGTTTAGAAGAAAGATATAATCTTTCATGCGCAAACAATAGTCACATTAATTTTATGTTGCACCGGGCAAAATAACATCATTTAGAGGTTTAAAGACTAGCGTATCCTCTTAAAACTTTTCAGTAATATGTCAAAAAAGGATTTAATAGGAGATCTGAGGGCTTTTTCTTTCCATAAGTAACACCTTAAAATCAAGATTTTATTAGAGCAGAGCGACCGTTTCAAAATGCTTTGAATGACTATGAGTAGAAAAGTACCATTCCTTAATAGGCTTCATTTTCAGTCCAACTTTCTGACTTTTCTGATTAAAAAAGGTGAAATAAGATGTGACTGGAGCTGGATTAACGTACAAAAGTATAAAAAGTTTGAACATTGAAGCATGTAGAAGTCAGCTAGATTACATTAATGGTTTGACTACAGGTCATTTTGGCTTGACCAACACATTCGGAGGGTTTTGAAAGGTTCTGGTTTGTTATGATCCCGAGAACAGAGTTAAACCTGCTGAGGGTCCTCCACTAAAGAGCAGCGAACCTAAGAGCATTCTGACGTCATTCCTCCTTAACACAAACTCCAGACCGCAAACTGCTAAAACATCTGCCTTTAAAAGGTGACCATGCTTGCTAACAAACAATTCATTCTGCTAATTACCAGCAGTTTTGAATTAGTGACGCAATTCCTGTGAAAGAAAAAGATTGCACCAAAAGATTATCGAAGAGAATAAATCCAAATATGCTATAAATCAAAGATGTGTACATGGAATTGTGCCACATGTCACCAAACATCAAGAGGAAGATCTGCTTTGTTGTCCGGGTTTAGGTGAACAGGTGAGGGAGGGGAAATCAAGCTTTACCCAAATAAAACTGTGAGCTGGTCATCAGATAATGTCAGGAGTGCAAATAGTAAAAAAAAGAAAACTGTATGAGCCGTTTAAGGAACTGACATAACCTCACAATCCTTCCAGGGTCTGTCCATCAATAAAATGGAGGAACATTTAAGTCTTTTAAGCTAATTGTCTCAAATTTGTGAAAATCCACTTGTAAACATAATGCATCTAAGATTTAAAAAAAAGAAGAAAAAAAAAAAGAGTTTTTGCTGATGGTCCCCCAGTTTATTCTCGGTACCAATAGGCTTGGAGGTAAATGCAATTTTATTTTTTTTCCTAGATGATGTTGATAATAAATTTAGGGGCTTATGGGTACTGTGAAAAGCCAAGGTGTGAACACTTGGACTCCCCGGTGTTCACCATGTTTCAACTCTGGCCTCACTTTTTACAGCTTGCACTCTGTTTTCATGTTGCCTGACACGCATATTTCCCTCCGGCTTCGGGCTAGTTACAGAGGTGTCAGAGTGTGGTCACACGTAGAAACCTGCAACCAATCAGACAGACGCACAACTCAGAGTGTGTGTTGTGTGTGTGTGTGTGTGTGTTGTGTGAGGTGCGCCGTGCTTATTAGCCAACACTGTACCTCTGCAACCCATCCATACAAACACATCCACACATGTTATCAATTATAAACTTGTGAAGTCCCTCATTGGCATACTCCATTCCCGGCCTTTAAAACAAACATTAAAACAGGCCCTAAAAAAATCTCTGAACCATCAAACAGCCCTTTGAAGAAGGAAAGACAAAAAATGTTCCCAAATCGCTCCTGGAAAAATGGAGCTACACACACACACACACACACACACGCAGACACACCGAGTTTCATTTCTTTTGCTTTCTATGCATTTTGCCTTCAGTTTGCCTGCACTGCTGACCTTTGACCTTTGGGGGTACACACGCCGCTGTGCGCCCAGACGTCCTGCTGGCGGCATGAGCAGAGGCGCTAATTAAAAATCAAGGGAAGTTATTCACACACAGCACACAAAAAACAGCAAACTTCCTGATTTCTTACGTTTAGTAACATCCCCCACCCCCAGAGGGTCGCGACTAGTGGGGGTTTTCCACTGGTAACGACTCGGCCCAACTGGGCTCGGTTTATGCCGTTTTGCATCTCAAATCAGGTCCTAACGGCCTCTTGTTTGCGCCACAAGCCAACGAGTCAACAGATAAGCTGGACCTCGGTTATTAGGCATTTAAAAATGATGAAATCAGACGTTTGTTGTCGCTGTGATCTTATTCAGAAGTCATGTGACATCGCAGCCAATCGGCTGCAACCAGTCTGCCATCGGCCCAACTCGGTGGAACGGGTGCTGAAACTGGAACTGTTAGTCATCTGTTTCTGAGTGAAATTAAAGAAGAGGAGAAAAGGGGTGATGTGGGATTAGAGGAGAATTTACAGCCTACATTTTTTTTATAAACAAACTGCTGTATTGGGACAATTTTAGAAGGACCTAAACGTAGGACTCTCGGCGTGGATGAATAATTAGATCCATCCGATTGTCATGTCTCGTTTCGTGATAAAATAGAGCAATCAGAAAAAAGTAGAGGTGACTAGTAGAAACCCCCCTTAAGAAACCACACTGGCCAACACTCATTTTGAAGATCACACACAAAATGAACGAGCAGGTCCTTCTGATCTGTGAATCAGCAGTTGTCTGACCTCTGTGTTCTGTTTTGCTTTTTTTATTTGAGGGGAAACAACTGGTGCAAAATGACCAAGGAACACAAAGAGCTGCTGGATGCTTGTTTCTGCATTAACAACACAGTGATTGGGGCATGTTGCAGGTCCTGGTGATTTGTGTTTATGACCCATTTGTTAGAGGAAAAAATACCAAAATACCAGCCCTCCAATCAGTTGTTTCCTCTTCTTTATACTCAGAGTTCCGCTCTATGCACAGCAGAGCCAGTTATTGTGCACGGCAGTGTAAGCTTCTGGACTTTGTGAGAAAATGTTCAACAAATACTTCAGTTTCTATATTTTTCTGCAGGCACTCATCGTACATGTAAGTCCAAATGGACTCATATTGTCTGGTGACAGTCGGGAAATATCTGCCTGTCTCAATGAGCTCCATTTAACCACCAAAACAGAAAGAGATGTGGATCCAGCCTTTTTGGGGACTTCAGCAGTGTTCACATGTCTTTTTAAATCACTGTATTTGCTAAAGGATGCAAAAACATGGCCGTTCGGAGCCTATTTGGAGCCTGGGCTTTTTTGAGCATATAATAAAGGACTTGTCTGTTTCAATGCATCTTAAAGTCTTGTTTTAGACAGAGAAAACAATTAGTTTGCCTGTTGTTGTCATGTAAACACACTTGGTGTTAAGGCAACACCTCAGAAAAGCGACAAATTCTCAAACATCAAACTGCGCTTTGCAGTTGGAGCCATATGTGTTTGGACCCCCACCGGGACAACATTCAGACCAGTGAGGGGCTCAGCATTTGCAGCACTTTTGTCCATCCTAATGTTTGTTGGATAGACAAACTATTTCCTCCCCCCACGCCAATTATCAGTTTCCTGTTGACTGATAATGACCCACCACTTTACAGTGACTCACCGGGAGGGGTCACAGAGGGGTCTGAACCTCTGCCTTGTAAGAGGTTTTCTAACAAATTGAATGACGAATTAAATTAAGAATCCAGCTTTGACTTTAGTCTTTAATGTTGGTGTCCAACATCTAGACATTTCGCATACACAACGCTTTCTTCTTAAATCTTTACTGGTTCTTCTTAGTACAAATTACAATTTTGTTAAGGACTGGATAGATTTAGAGGATCGAATGAAATACTGAAAGCTAAAATCTAAAAAAGCCACTATCAGTCCAGGTAAAGGCAGTGAAAGTGAGCAGTCAGCCAGCAGACTGATTGGTTTGGAAATATTACAGGTTTAACTGTTTGCTACGTCTCCCTTTCTGAAAGGAGACGCAGAACAGGGGTAAACCACAAATCTATAAAACACAGAAAAAACAAACAAGAAAGGCCCCGGAACATCTGAGGAGAATGCAAGAATTTCACGGCGGGATTCCCCGAACCACACACTCTCACAGACTCTCCAGTTCCTGTGGTAATCACACAGCTAATTGCAGGCTGTTAGGTGGAACAGCAATTAATCAGAGCAAAGAAGGGGAGAGACAGAGGGAGGGAGGGGAGGATGTGAGGGAGAGGGATTGGAGGATACAGAGGGGGGAGAGTAAAGGATGGTAATCAATGACCCTGCAGGGAAAGAAAAGGGAAGGAAGGTGGAAAGAAGAGAAGTGGGGATCTGATTAAACAGGATTTCCTTCAATTACAGCTTTAAGGTTCATGTAGCAGACTTCTCTTCTCCCCTCGTTTTGTTTAGAGCAACCAGAACAGTTCCAGATGTGTGGACAAGCTGACCTTTAATCAGCGTGTTGCTCAGGAGCAGAGCTACAAACAGCGAGAAAAATCTGGCCGTGGGAGGCAGGATTAGAACTGGACTAATTAAATGCGGAGCGCAGAACATCTGTCATGACTTACGATCCCGTTTATGTGCTGATCAGATATGCTTATAATCTAAATCATGCATGTCAAACGGCACTATTTGGTGTCCAGCTGTTTCTGCTTGGACAGCATGTAACACTCTGGATCCTTGGGCATTTCTGACGTGGTTCGCGTTGTTTATCAGAATGCGACTTTAATTAAAGCTCAGTTTCAGGTCTGCTCTGCTGAACACAAGTTCCCCCTTTATGAGGTGGGAGAACACAGTTTGCAGGCGTTGGGGATTCAATTTAAACTGTCCGAGTCACAGCATGTGAGCTGCCTTTTCATTCCTGCTGTTGATAATTAAAGGATTACAAGTCAAAAGTGGGTTCAGAGGACCCTCAAGTATTTAATTATGCAACCTGTGGGGAAAAAGGGTTAGCAAAACCATGGGTACTTCAGTTTTAGCTATGGTGGCATTTTAAATCAAATAGAATGGCTCAGACATCAGATCCCACCAAAAACTGCTGATCAGGACATCAATACAAAGACAATTCCGATTTGGGCTCAACATCTGGTGGTTTCTCAGACAAGTTTGAACAGGAGTTTTGAAAAGAAATAAGTAAAACAAAGATTAGCTTGGAGCCATATTTTAGCATAGAGTTTCTGCTAACTCCACATGGTAGTATGCCTAATCAGATACTATATTAATTTCTGACAATGATGGATCACATGTCATTTGATCCCCCTCACTGGTTGGCGAGCTGCATCGCCTTAGGCAGGCCAGCTTTGCAGATGTTTGTAAAATGACCAGAAAACTGCCTTAAGATGCTTTTTATGATTCTATCCTTTCAAAATATCCCAAGAAGCCAAAATCAAACATAAAATCCCCTTTTCCATAAAAACGGACTGTCTATAGATTTTTATATAATCACTTGTGAAATAACTTTCTTTTTAAAAAGAAAATATAAAAGATACTTCAGATTTTAGAGTGTTGACATGGTCTCTGCAACTCAAAAATGAGCCTAGTTTAAGTTCCACTGAATTATAAATAGACAATCTTGAACCTGAACCAACTGTTTTCCAACAAACCACCCGCCTCCCAAAACGGTAAAACAGTACCTGCTTGCACCTGCTTAAAAAATGCCGACCAAGAGCCTTCATCTGAATTCATACTTTGCAAAACACTGTTGGGAATCAAGCTGCACACAGCCACCATGAACACCATCCATGTGTGTGTGTGTGTGTGTGTGAAGCTGATGAGGGCGAGTGAAAAGCCCCAAGGCTTAAAAACTCAGCCCTTTTCCTCTTAATGTCTTCCTGTCTCTTACACTCAAGCACACACAAATGCCTCCAAATGCTACCACCTGGATGGAAGAGGCTGCTCTCAAACCCAGCGGGCGTTCCATAACTTGTAGATCCAACATTTTTTAGTGGCTTATCTGATGATGCAAATCACTGAAAATGAAGCTCTTTGCATATTTGATTAGATGGCTTAGTCCTGCCTGGCAAAAATCTTTCTCGGGCGATGCCGCTTTGGGAGTTTTTGCTATCTTCTCCAATCAGGAAGACTAAAACGCTTCAGTTTGGATCTAAATCAGCTTTGTCTCCCTCTGTTTAGCAGGCATGGATCTCACCAGAGATTCACAGTGAACACGTCAACACTAAAGGAATAAAACAAAACAAAAAAGTCAAACACAAACCGGACATTTAAGACGCTGGAAAACACACAAGTTGGCCCAAACTCAAAGCTCTTAAACCTGACTACAGCAATGCCGTCGCTGCAGATCAAATCCCCCCCCCCCCTCCCCTCCATAAATCTTTACAGGAGGCTGGCTTTGTTTAACATTAGCGGGAAGCTTCTGAATTTGCTCTACCGAACCGTGGTAGTTGGACCTGTTGTAAGCATTAGGAAAAATCAAGGCCTGCAGCTGCAGAAGCAGATCAGACAGGCCAGCTCTGACGGGAATAAAGCAGGTGGCAGAGAGCTCTGCTCAAACTACTGACTTTTTGTAGAATATTTCTATACGATTCTTTTGGTCGATTTTTTTTATTTTTAGTCATCTTGTGTATCGTTTGCTGATAAATTGTTTATTTTTGTACTTTGAGACATCTTTCCTTGCCTTAAAGTCTCTACTCAGGCAGAGTCAAATGTACAAAACACCCCACACGAGCCCCAAATGCTTCACCTTTTTATAAAAAAAGCAAAGCATGTGCAACTAAATTCCCAGCAATGCTGCCCTCAGTGATACTTTTTACTCTTTCTTTTACCAAATGCCTAAACGTGTCAGAAATTGTGAATAAATCACATCCCCTAGGGACAAAAATCCTACTTCATCTGACAAAATTGCTCCTAACAAGTTAGAGTGGAAGTCTGTGCAGTCGTACTTTAGCCGATAACCCATTCACCTTCTGTTGGTGTAAGCGGTTTTAAGTGGCCAGCTCGAGTCAGCCGTGCATGCAACCGTGCTGAGTAATGGAAAGAACAGATACAGTCAGGAGTTCCTGCGCATGTGAGCCTGAGAACTCAAACAAAAAGAGGATATATGATATTTCCAGAGTGTGTAATAACTGTTCTTAAGCACGATTCCGACAATAATGTTAAAGGAACACAGGTGTTGACGAGAAACAACAGATTTGCTTAAGTTGTGTTACATGGTCAGACTCTGATTCCGGCAAATATCATCAAAAACTGTCAAACTGACAAGCTGTCCCTTTTCTAACGACCAGAGTGGTCGACGTGTGGTTCCTCCTGCAGATCGGTCAGCCGAAGTGAGGAGGAACAATGCCAACCCTGTGTGAGTGTGTGTTTGGGAGCAGCCACCCAGAGATTTCCCACCGCGGGAACAAAACCTGCAGCTTCCTCCTCCTGCATGATTGCTCCTCAATGACCCCCCCCCCCCCCCACCGCTCGGCTTCCTCCTGACTCCTCCTCCTCGCTCAGGAGGAGCTGCTCCTCTCCTGCTGAGGCGACTTGTCCCCTAAAAGGCTTTTCCCCTCGGTCTCGTTAAAGAATCGGAAGCAGGACTAATCCTGACTTCCATAGAAAGTCCAACACGTCATCTTGAAAGGTTCAGCAAAGAAAGACAAGAAGCCAGGCCTCTTGTAACCATCACTGATTC
>JABUIW010000205.1:18273039-18293540 GCA_013363375.1 Menidia beryllina
CCACCCAGAGATTTCCCACCGCGGGAACAAAACCTGCAGCCTCCTCCCCCTGGATTGTTCCCCCTCCCCCCCCCCCCCCCCCCACCGCTCGGCTTCCTCCTGACTCCTCCTCCTCGCTCAGGAGGAGCTGCTCCTCTCCTGCTGAGGCGACTTGTCCCCTAAAAGGCTTTTCCCCTCGGTCTCGTTAAAGAATCGGGAGCAGGACTAATCCTGACTTCCATAGAAAGTCCAACACGTCATCTTGAAAGGTTCAGCAAAGAAAGACAAGAAGCCAGGCCTCTTGTAACCATCACTGATTCGAGTTGGGTTAAAGTCCTCTGCATGAAATCAATTAACAATCCAATCCAATCAGGACATAATATTTTTTTTATATCTTTTCGGCTTTTGACGCCAAGCGCTAAATCGCTGGAACAGGTAATCTCCCGCAAGGAGAAGATCTCAATCTCATTTCTTCCTCAGAACTCCTTGGAGGACGACAACCAGGGAATATTTCCTTCTGCCGTTTTATGCTGGGGGAGGAGCCCCGGCCTCCATCCTTCACCTTTCTGCCAGCTTCAGTCTCCACAGAAATCAGAAAACACACGTGTTTCACATCGGACGCCCCTCCGAGTCTCTTTGAAGCCAAAAAAAACACGCCGACGCCCTGGAGGACGCTGGGATGTGCGACACGGTTACGGAGTGGAAATCCAATCAAAAACGGCGGCGGGGCCAGACTCTGAGAGAAAAGGAGGATGGAGAATCCAGAGCGAGCAGGAAGAAGTTAAATGATTTCCTGTTTCATCTTCCTCCGCCGAGACAGATGTAATAGCTTCTGCAGATGTGTTTGAACAGAGAAATCCATCACTCCGGCTTTCTGAAGCAGAAACCAAATGGACGATACCTGAATTTCTTCAGGAAAAAAAAAAAACAGTTGCTCGCATAGCCAAAACTAGTTCAACTTTTGTGGCTCCACAGGGAAGGAGTCTTTAGCATTAAAACACACCATGAAATCTCAGAACAGGCACTGGATTGTATTATATTGTAGGTACTGTAGGCAAAGGTAAGAATCTCAGGAATAAAGTGAGGAAATAAAAACTGGGTTAATGATTTTGCATTTACAACCCTGATCAAATACATTTAAAAGACTCAGCATGCGTGTTAATAAGACTCAAAAAGAGTTAGTCTGGCCATGACAAAATTCATCCTGAATTACAGCTCTCAAGATTAGATAAACAAACCCGGAAAATGCTGTTAGAGATCAAATCAGGCCATCAGTAATGTCCAAATCCGGTCCTCGATGGGCACTGCCCTGCAGGGTTTAACCTTCCCCTGCTTCAGGAAGCCCGATTTAGATTGAATAGACGTCTTTAGAAGTTTTAAAGTTCGGCACCGGTCTGCCAATAATGCCCTGATTTAAATCAGGTGAAGCAGGAAAACATCTGAAACCTGCAGAGCAGCAGCCCTGAAGGACCAGAGTCTGAGATCCTTCCCCTACACGCACACATTCAGCTAGACCTGAATGGGCCTAAACGCATCACACATAATCTAAATTTCCATCTTTTAGCATCTCCGATGAAATTCTTAATAAAGCTGCTGAATCATCAACTTAAAGTCAGTGTCATTGTGTTCATTAATCAACCAAATCAGTGGAATTCTGCTGCATTTCTTCAGATTCACCAGCTTGGAGTCACAATCTTAAATTACTTAGGATCTTAAATGACCTCTTTTTCACATGAAAAGGCTCCAGTGCTGGTTATTTTTCTAATAATACAGATAACCCACTGGCCCCGGGTCTAAAAAAAAGTTTGCTAGACCAAAACAGATGCTAATATAAGTGGCGTGCTCCATTTAAAATAAGGAATACATTAGATTAGATTACATTCTGACTTGAAGGGGAGATGAAAAAAGCCGAGCTTTAACACTGATGTGGCACAAAAGTTGAATGGTCCAATCCTTTTCTGAGGGTTTCTGGAAAGGTGATTGGTAAAGCGAGGCAAATCTGCAAAGATCCCTCTCAACAACTTCTCCAGACTGAAAGAGCGTTAATAAATGTCCGTTTGGAGGGAAAACTAGGCAAATATCAGGGTGTCTGTTGATAAATCCCCTGTTCTCGACAGAGAATTCAAAGTTAGCATCCCTTCGGTTTGCTTTGACACGTTCATTCTGTCTCTTGAACTGGACGCTAAAATCAAACTACAGAAAGGTTGCTCTCATGCTATCCATTCCTAACAACAAAAAACTCACAACCTAAGTAACAAAAAGTGAATCACATTTTTACTGAGTTTCAATATTCAAACATTCCTAAGTCATTCCTAAATCGAATTACTGTTACCACCTAAAATAGAAAGTACCGAGTCTATTTGGGGGTATAATAATTTGTTTACTTGATAAATTAGCTAAACAAACCATTACCAAAGGCCACATTTTGGCCCAATACTGGCTCGTTAATGAACCAACACATCTAAATGCAGCACCGTTAAATGATACTCCCAATAAGGTCCATCTTCTTCTCTATCCTCCATTAAATTTGACCATTATGGCTCAGACAAAGCCAGCCCTCACCAGGTGGAGAGGGCATTCCTCGTTCGAGTGGTTCGGCTGAGCTGTTGTCATTATGTTTGACCCCACAGGGCATCCACCACCTCAGCCAGAAAATGTGGAGCCCAAACATTTTTAGGCACTGCCCTTCCCCTTCGGTTTTCAGAATTAAGCTCATAGCCGACTGCGGTTATCTTTCTCCTCTCTTTCAGCAAACGTAACAATGCCGCTCTTCATTGTGTGTTTTTGTAAAGGTTCTGGGTGAGTGGAAGCAATAAAAATCGAATCAGTCCCAAAACAGGGACCTCTCCAAAACGTCTGCGTGCACATAAAGCTCTAATAGCCTCACACCTGTAGCCTCGCAGGTCCTCAGACCCCCATCCAGCTGCCTTTGATGTGTGTGTGTGTGTGTGTGTGTGTGTGTGTGTTTCTGAAAGGACAGGAAGCAATAGAGAGGGGGAGGTGACAGAGTGTGTGTTTGGGGGTGGGGTTGCAGGAAGGAATGTTTCAGCAGAGTAAACAGTGTGAAGCTTCCTGTAGAAAACACTTCAAAGCCAGGGAGAGGAAACCAGGATAGCACACGTGTGCGCACGCACACACACACACACACACACACACACATGCACACAGAGCATCAAAGGTAGGCAGGAGTCATCTATCAACACCAGAAAATTAAAACCTGTAGAGTGTGAGCGCTCACACAGGCGATCAAACTGACCACATGAGACACACAAAACACAAAAACACATCACAAACATGATAAACGCACACCTTAAAACGTCCTAAAGCGAAAACACAATCTGTTCATTCTCAGATTCACAGAGTGATGATGGCAAACTGCAAGCATTATTCATTCATTCACATTATTTGGAGCAACCTGATTTTTGCAACGCAGTGGGACAATTTGCTGTCGACTTTTTCTAATTAAATTTCAAGTTTGACAATGATCAGAAAAAAAACCCCATTTTGTGCTCAGTTTTAATGTAAATTAGAGAACAATTTACGTTACAATTGTAAACATTTGTTGCCCCCCTGTTAACATCACAAACATTTTTAGTATAGTTAGAGTTAGTTTGTAAAACTAACTGTAAAAACTAACATGCAGAAAAAGCCAAACTCAATATAAATGAACGTGCCATTTCACCTAATCAAGGATTTGATTGAGTGGGAATGTAAACAATGAGCAACAATGTTTTACTATGAGGAAAAAGCTACAGATTCTAGGAACATGAAAGAAACTAATGGAAAAATCAGTCTTGTCTTAGGAAAAAGGACATTAGACTTGGATGAGTGCATATCTTGGATTCACAGAATTGTTTTGAGGTGGCTTTTTCCACTTCAGCACAGACTGAACATGAACGGACGGTCATTCACAGCTAAAACACGTCTGCATTGACCTGAAAAAGTGTGGATGAGCCGAGTCTTGGCACAAAGTTGTGTTTTCTACATCAGATCATTTCAAATAAATCACACAAACTCTGCAGGCTGCAGCTTAAAAAGGATCCGAAAGCGTGTGTCTGGCTCTGTGTGGATATGTTTACTAAGTAAAGACGGATTTCTTCCTGTCATTGAAAAAACACTGTTAAAAAGAGAGGACAGGAGTATTTTGTTCTCCTTTCCCTTTTTAATTTTCACCATAGTTTAGACTCGTTCCACATTTGACTGTTTCTGTACAATTCATTTGCTGCCAGCTTCTATCTATTTGGGGGACCTAGAACAAAGCTGTAATGATCCATTTATCTCCTACTTTTCGGACTGTATATTTCAAGTTTTATGGGACTGTAGGAAGGATTTTCCAGGTAGAAGATAGGCATCAGTGCCCGCCTAGCGAAATGAGCTGAAACTGCAGTCCCACACAGGTAAGTTAGGCTGCCTGGCGCAAAGGAGCTTCACATTTTAATACAGACTTTGACGTTTATATTAAGAGTCATGTACATTCAACGCGCAGGCGTATCCAAATAAAGTGGCTTTCCAACAGGTGAAGCGGAGAGAAAGAGATCATTTGTCAGAGAAAACAGAACTTCTGTAAACCTGAGTCGTCTTTTACAGAAGAATAAACGAGCACAAACGGTGGACGTTGCGTTTTTGAGCCTTTTACCTTGTAACCACATCGGTCCTGGTTTGCTCTCCTACTGCCGGGAATCGTAGATCCACAGGAGAAGTAGAAAAGCAGGAGGAAAGCGCAAGGAGAGGCGACGAAGCTCCGCGGGGACGCCATGCCTCGTTCAAGTCTGAGCAGCTCTGAGCCCGAGCAGGAGAGCGCACGAGGAGGCGCGTCCCGGCGCACGCGTGCGTCTTTACGCGTGCGTCTTTACGCGTGTTTCTGCAGGGACCTGAGAGACGGACAGGTCCTCAAAGGAATAAATTAAGGGCCACGACGATGCAGACTCTTCGGGGGAAATTGTTGGGGGTTATTGATGATGCTACAGGCCCCTTATCAAGATTATAAAATCCTTTTTCATCTGTAAATGTCTCCCTGAATAAAGTTTGATATAGAAAAGCCAGGTTTCTTGCTTACAAACACAATGAATACAGCTGAGGACAAAATTGGTAGACTCAAATAAACTTTAATCATAAAAATCGATTTAATTATCAGGTGTATCTGCTCTCCTTACTTGACTATTCATAAGGTTCGATATAGGCATAAAAGTTTCTTATGAAGTCACTTTAAAACCTCCATTAAGTACTTCATTAAAATTAAGTTTTACTAAGTTATTGATCGCAGTTTTACGCAATGTTGTGGCAGATTTGAACTCAAACAGATCCACACATTTCTCTCTTTGTGCTTTTTGTGTAGTTGTGATAAAGTTTTACTGTTTTAGGGACTTTGGAGACCTATGGTTACCTGGAAATATTCAATAATTTCGTGCCACCTTTTGAAGCTGTTTGGCTTGTAATCTGTCATGATTCTGTTCTCCTATGAAGTAGCAAATATCTGCAGTTATTTATTCATCTAAATAAACACATCAATAAACTAACTTCAATAACTGATTTTAGTTTTTTTCACAGTGAACGTGCGTTCCTTGTGGAGATTTTTTTATTTTTTTACCCAGGAACAATTTCTGTTCCAGCCAATAAATCATCAGATTTAAACTCTGTCACACCCGACTAACTAACTAAGTTATTTTGTTTTAAGCAAGTCTCTCCATGGACAATGTATGCTTTTAACCTCTGCATTACTGTAGCATATTAACGGATTTAAATAGTTGAGATGTAATTCTACACTGTGGGCGTCCCACAGCCGTACGTGATACGCCCTCTTGTGGCAAAGGTTTGCAGACGTATATGTGCAGGTAAAAGCTATAATCAGCATGTAGAACTTACAATTTATTATTATTATTATTATTATTATTATTATTATTATTATTATTATTATTAGTATTATTATTATTATCATTATTATTATTATTATTATTATTATTATTATTATTATTATTATTATATATTCCACATGCTCTTCGGGGATGTAAAATAAACAAAACCTCACATCTCATGTTCATTGTGTCACTTTTTATTGTCTTAAAGTGCATTGTTTTGTTTTCTTATAATGGACATACTTCTCTGTTTTTTCCCTCCTACATTTGTGAGTTTTAAAGGAATCCTCTTTATTGAGCTGATCAAGTTACAACTGTTCTCAACAGTATTCAGCAAAGCTGAGGGGATTTTGGTTTGGCCGGCAGAGAGCTCTGGCTTCACATTAAAGTTTGACTGTCTTCTCCTTTTGCTGGTCCTGTCACAGTGCACGAAAATGAACTCTGCAGCCCAGAGAGGCACAGAGACGTTGGATTGTCTCCTGAAGATTGTGTACATGAACATTAAGACTGTCTTATTTCATTTTGCTGATGCTTTTTAAAGAAGATTACTCATTTTACATAATGTAACACTTTGAAAACACTTTGATTTGGTTAGAAACTTGATTCAAATCAGGTGGTGTGAGACTTTAACCAAAAGAGAGCTGGAATAGAATATACGTATATCTTCTAAAGCGATATTTCACAATTGAATGTTAATGGATTAAAAACAGCTTTTCAGTGAAGCATTTTCTGAATCTCAAAAGTACTTTTATTCGTGTTTATGTATTAGTTTACACTTTTGTTTAAATACTTCAGCAGGAATGACAGATCTGCATTTACAGGCAAAGATTGAAAAAATCAAGCAACTGAGACTGAGAAGGGTGACCAGAGGTGCATATTTCACAGACTGAAACCACCAACCAAAACAGATTACGCCGCTGAGATGTAGAACATCTCTTGAAATCTTTGTTTTTTACACTTCTTTTCAGAAAAATACTCTAATTATCCTCTGAGATTTCCTAAAAACAGTTCTTCTACATGATAATAATCATGACATCAGCAGGAAATAAAGGTGTATGAGACCGATCCTCAACCACTCTTTTACACAGAGCTGCTGTTATTTCATCCGGTGGCTGCGGACGGTTCCACAGGTCCATAAAAAATAAACCACTGAACAGAAATATGGCATTCTGGAAATCAGCTGTGATGATGTAAGAGGTTCTAATGCCATTCCAGAACCTCCAAAACAAGTCCGGAGCTCCAACAGCCAAACGTCCCCTGTGCAGCCTCCCCCCCCAAAGCAGAAGAAGAATGAGCCCGCTGGGAAAAGCCTCGTGCCTGCCGACCGCCGACGGGGCCGAAATGGAAACGAAGACCAAAGACAGCGCCTTTTCCGTCATGGCCGAGCTCTTCATGGAGGAGAAGCTGTGCGATGCGGTGATCAGGGTGGGCGACGCCAAATTCCACGCTCATAAAATCGTCCTGTGCAGCTGCAGCTCTTACTTCCGGTGAGTGGTTAAAGGTCAAAGGTTATGCGGGAGGCACTGGTGCACAGAGGGGAGATCTGCCGGTGACTGGCTTTTGAATGGAGGCTACTCATTCGATTCAATTCAATTCAATTTTATTTATACAGCGCCACATCACAACAACAGTTGTCTCACAGCTTTCCAAACAGAGCAGGTCAGACCTACTCTGAAGTTAATTACAGAAACCCAACAATTCCCACCATGAGCAGCACTAGGCGACACAGGCAAGGAAAAACTTCCTTTTAACAGGCAGAAACCTGGAGCAGAACCATGGCTCAGGGTGGGGGGGCATCTGCCTCGGCCGGTTGGGGGTGAGAGAGAGAGAGAGGGCAAGAGAGAAGGAACTAGGGATGGGACGGTTTCTGAAAACCGTCCGAACCGTTGGGTTCTGTCTCGGTTCGGTTGGCGTGTGTTGCGTTCGGTTCATGCTGCTCCTTTTTCTCAGAGGGAAGCGTTTACACTCCAGAGCAGAAGGTGGCGCTACTGCGACCAAAGCCAACCACCAGTAGGAAACAAGAAGAAGAAGAAGCAGCGTAGCCGATAATAAAAATCAGACCGCCAGCAGCAGTTTCTAGGTCTGCTGTATGGACCAGTTTGCATTTAGAGGGAAGCACATGTTGGAATTAGCACTCTTTCCTCGCTTGCAATGCCAGAATCTCACCTACTTTAACCTAAGACTGTCACAATAATGTATCAAATGTCAGACTGCTTTTTTCTTTCAGTTTTAACCTGACTATACAAGACATAATAGATTTTCCTAACAATCAACATATACCGAACCGAACCGAAAACCGTGACCACGAAACCGTGAAGCGAACCGAACCGTGGATTTTGTGAACCGTCCCACCCCTAGAAGGAACTGAGTCTTACATTTGACAAAAAACAAAAGAAAACAAACATGTATTGGCACTAAATGTGATGTCCAGGCAGACTTTGTGGGATGTAATACCAGACCTTCATCATTGCTCAACCACCAGTGACCCAAACTATGCTTAGATTCTATGACAGACTTCCACGTATGTACATCAGTTCACAGTTCATGGCTCAAAATCTTGATCCCTCAGCACACTCTTCACGGGCGCCTGGGCAACCTCGGAAAAGGAGACGTACACTATCCCCGGAGTGTTGCCGGAGATGATGCACCTCATCATCAACTTCGCCTACACCCACGCTGTTGTCGTGACAGAAGATAACGTGGTGGACGTTTTGGAGGCGGCCGACCAGTTCTTGGTCCCCGGGATGATTCAGGCCTGCTGCCTCTTCCTGGAAGACCGGATAAGTCTGAGGAACTGCATCAGCGTCTGGAAGCTTGTCAACTTCTACCACTGTCCGGAATTCAGGCACAGGGTGTTCATGTACATTCTGCACAACTTCGAGGAGGTGGTCTCCATCTCGCAGGAGTTCCTGGACCTCTCCGAGCTTCAGCTGGCGGCTCTAATTGAGAGCGACCACCTCAATGTGAAAGGAGAGAATTCGGTGTTTGACGTTGTCTTTAGGTGGATTAACCACCAGCCCGACCAAAGAAAATGCCACCTCTATATGCTATTGGGCAAGGTAACTAAACAACTACTTAACCACAGCTGTACTCACCCAAATGCACTTCTGATTGGGGGAAATTGGGCCAAAGGGCCGCAAGCTTTTCGGACAGCCAGAAGTTTTCATCCCCCTGTAACTAATCTCTTCACTTGTCCAGGTGCGTTTAGGCTTGTTGACCGCGGACGACCTGAAGAGCAAGGTGTTGAACAATATCATGATAAACAGAAACGTTAGATGTATGTCCGTCATCAACGACGCAGTGGACGCTTATATAGATTTCCACAGCAAAAAGCTCAAAAACGGTTGTGCCTCCAGCAGCCCGATGAGCCGCCCCCGCCTGCCTCCCGTGTATCTGCTGGTCACCGGCGGGGAGAGCGGCGCCGCCGAGGCCGGCAGCTTTGAGCTGTACGACATCCGGTCCGACATCTGGGCCGATCTGGGCACCGGCGTTTCGCTCTCTCATCACGGTGCCGCCGTCCTGGACGGCTTCGTGTACGTAGTGGGTGGCGGCAAGCAGGGAGTGCTCTTGAACACTGTGCAAAGGTTCCACTTCATCACCTCCACCTGGCAGAACGTGGCCCCCATGCTAAGCGCCCGCTGCTACGTGGGCGTTGCCGTGCTGGACGGGCTGATTTATGCCATCGGAGGCTACGATGGACATTCTTACCTTAACTCGGCCGAGTGCTACGACCCTGAGACAGACTGCTGGACCATGATTGAGTCTATGAATTCAAGGAGATGTGGGGCCAGCGCAGCCACTCTGCATGGAAAGGTACGCTGACTTTTTTTGGGGTCATTTTTGGTTATGTTGGTTTTTTCTGTAATCCAACAGTCTGAGAATCTGTACCATACTTCCTGCCGGTTCCTGATGGTGTTGTCCTCAATCTACCTTTTGCATGCAAACAGATGTGACCTCTAAGTCAGTCAGGCATGGAAAAGACCCATAACTAAAAGGATGAGCCAGATTTAGACAGCTAGTTAGATGACAAGAAATGCTTTGTTTCTAGCAATGTGCTATTTGTTCCCATTTATTGATGGGTGAAAAAGGCCAAAGATGACACAGTTTGAGAGACAGAAAATAGGATTTTTGCAAAAACAAGCTGGTTCCCGAATACCTATAAGCTGAAAACTAAAACAGGAAACTGGACAAGTTGAGGACAGTGTTGGGCCTGAAAAACAATCCATAGCAGATAAAGAGGATCTGAAAGTGATTAAGAAAGAGGGAAAATCCAGCAGAAACCTAGGACCTGCATCAGGACCTGCAGCTGATCCAGCTTCTGTTTATGTTTATGTTTATGTTTATGCATTTGGCAGACGCTTTTATCCAAAGCGACTTACAGAGTAGACACAATATTACATTTCTTATCACTATGACAATAAGCTATATAGAGGAGAAACACTGATCAGAGTCAGTGGTGAGATAGAGATAGAGGTAGAGGGACTACAGCCCAAGCCTTATCAGAAATGCTCCCCATGGAAGGGCGGCTACCAAGAAGCCATTTTTAAGGAAGCCAACAGCAAACATCCAAAGAAGAGCTTCAGGATGTCCTTCAAGAAGCCCGGAGATCCATTCCTGAAGGCTCCTTAAAGAAAGAACACAATGCTGGTCTCAGAGGGTTCAGACTGTGTTGGAGAAAACACAATGTCAAACCAAAAATTACGTATAGCTTCGTAGAAATGTTCAAAATCTGGTTTCACATTCATGGCTGATTTGTAAGTGTTTTTGAACATGTTTATAGAACATTTTCAGAAATGAGAGGGGACTTTATGCTGTTGCAGAGTACTGTCTACCACGGTCAAACCTAAGCCGTGCAGTTGAGAAATGGACTATAATTTCTATCCCTGTGACACAAGCGTGTTTAGTTGGATACAAGGCGCTTTTTCTGAAATGAAGGAAGCATTGAACTAACTGCTCTACAGCCTAGAGCTCAGCACCAGACTTCCTCGTGTGTCAATGGGTCAGGAAATGTAGTGAAACCGTGTTCTTTTAAACTTAACCACAATATATATTTATATTAGTAACACAGAATGTGCGTTGCCTAATCAGACAGGGAGTAACTGAATCAAACTGCTCACGCTCCGGGCTGCGAGCATCCAAGACTAAAGACCTTAGAACACCTCTTCTCTACCCTCCCATGGGATAAATCTTTAATTGATTTATGTGTAGAAACAACACAACACTTCCCTTTCGTGTCTGAATTGGATATTATCTTTAAAGTCAAATGGCCTCTTGAGGCTCAGATGGGAAATGTGCTTTGACCTAAAAGCAGGCCTTGGGAATTTCAAATTGGGGGATATGACAGGATACTGGGTATTTTCCAAAAGGCGTGTGAAATACTCCCAGACCATTTGAGGCAAGATCTCTTAATCTATGTAAATACTGATTTTTTAACGTAGTTTTGCTATTCCCCAAAAAGCTATGAAGGAAACTGAAAACTCTCCCCTGTAATCACAGACTTTAATAAAGACAGAAGAATCTGTTTTGAGATATGTGACAGTTGTGAAAAGTACTGAAAACATTTTTAAATTCTGATAAATGTCTCTATACTCAGGATTTTTTTAATGACTATCACAATGAATTTCTATGAACTGACCAAAAATCTAAAAATCATTGTGCTGAACAAATTAACTAAAAGGAATGGGATGAAACATATAGCCTGTACAATTTTAGCCATGCATGAGTTTTCCCTCAAAAAGCACAAACTGTCATGTGAAAGCTAAGAACGATGTGATGAATTTTCATTTCGAAGCATCCAAAACAAACGAGGCCTCCACAATAAACTAACATGTCTGCATCTCTGTCTGTAGGTGTACGTCTGTGGGGGTTTTAATGGACACCGCATCCTCGCCTCAGCTGAATGTTTTAATCCGGAAACCAACCTGTGGACCCGGATCTTCCCGATGACCTCCTGCCGAAGCGGCCTGGGCGCCGTGGCCTATAAAGGCCGAATATTTGCCGTAAGTTTAACATATTAGTGACCACTTGAGACTCACTCTGTCAGATTCTACAGAAAAAGACGATTTAGTTGGAAAAGAAATGGCATTGAGATAAAGATAGTTTGAGACCCTTTGGATTCTGTCTCATCATCAGCTTTAAATGAGTAAGTTTATGATGAAGCGAAAGTGTTCAAATCTGGAGGCTAAAATGTTTTAGGATGGTGGATATTGGTTAAAATAACAAATCTAAATATCAAAATCTTTTTAAATTATCCAACAGACACTGACTTATCTTTAAGTCCTGATTCAGAGCAAATAATGTGAATTCAAATGTTTTTTAATTTTTTTTTTCTAACAAATTTTATCTGGTGCATCAGTTTCTTCAAGGTCTCTTGTGTGGCTTGAGATTTTTTTTTAATGATGTATCACTTCTTCAAGTTAAATATGTGTAGTGAAATATTTGAGGGTTTGTGCTAAACCAGTCTATTAGTTAATTAGCATTAGCTTCATTCTGTTTTATTTTTTGGTGTTTTGCAGTCAACGATGTGATAACATCTGTCCAATTCTAGCTGGAACCACATCCCCAAAAATAATGTGTTCAATTTATAATGTAATCAAACTTTGGGCTAACCTCATCAAAAGACGCCATTGTGACATTTAAAAAGCATTAAATGAAATTCACAAAATCACCCATATTGGAATCGATTAAAGTGATTCTTTACTGGAGTACTGTTCCTGCAAAAGGGAGAAAGACAACAAACAACACGACATCAAAATTAATCAGAGATCAAATACGATATGAGAATGACTTAAAAATGTAGATTAAAGTTAGGTAACGAAAGTGTAAATAGTCAAAGTCATTATATAAAAAGTGAAACTCTGCGCGTATACATAACTGTGTCTTGAGCTGGTTATGAGACTGAACAGCCTGGGAGAAAAGCTGCTCAGGCATCTGGTTGTTCCTGCTTTGAATGATCTGTAAAGTTTGCCCGAGGGCTCCAGTTCAAACAAGAGTTTGACAGCATGGCTTTGGCTTCCTGAAGAGAGCCTATGATAATGTTTGTGCTGTGTTGGTCATCTCTGTCTGAGCAGCTTTGCAATTCAGAATGTTACCAGTTTCTCCAAATGTCTTCTCAAATGAAATGATTAAAACAAGGAAAATTTTGGTTTTTATAGCTGCTCCCAACTTTTTCTCACTGGTTTATGAAAGTGCAGACATCCAACTGATGGTTCAAAGGTTTATTAACGGATTTGCCGTAATGCAGGCCCAAGACCACCGTGAACACTGTAAAATATGCGGTGGAAAATATACATCAATAAAACCTACATGAATTATCAAATTAAACTTATTAAACAAAATATACATTTTCTAAATTGTCCGTACCGTATGACCCTCCAACCAGAAGGTTAGGAGTTACTAGAAGTCCTTTTTCTTCCGTTCTTTTTCCTTTTCTCTTGCACACTGACTAATTGTAAACAACTCACAGCAAAGGCATCACGTGATTTTGTGAAAACCCAATCGGCGACATCTCCATATACCATTGTTAAAACATTTTCAAAAGTATTTACATATTAATCGAAAATACACAAAGATATGAAATAGATATTAAAAGTAAAACATATTCCTATTCACAAAAAATAAAATAAATTCACAAAAAAAAAAAAGCCCATGTAACTGCGTTCGTTACAGTTTTAAAAAGTGGGGTTGGAGTGCTTTTCCTTTCTTCTGAAAGAGTTGACAAATACCTAATTCCTGTGTTAGGTCGGAGGCATTCAGAATGGCAACACTCGTCTTTGCACGGCGGAGGCCTTCAACCCAAACACCAACAGGTGGTGCAGAGTGCCGTCCATGTTCAACTGCCGCAGCAACTTTGGCATCCAGGTAGTGGAGGAGCAGCTGTTTGTGGCCGGGGGAGAGGATGGCTTTGGCACCATGTCAGCCGTGGAGTGCTACGACGAGGAGGCCGGCGTGTGGATTCGCGTCTCTGGGATGGAGACCCCCCGCAGCGGTCTGAGCTGCTGCCTGGTGCACGGACTCCAGAACATGGCAGAACTGTTGTTCCCCCGCGATGGGAGATCTTTATGACCTCCTCTCCCCTCCCCACTACATTTCCAAAATGTTTATTGACTTGGCGTTTTGAATAAACATCTGTTCGCATTTCAATGGAAGATTCCTTTTACCGTTCCAAATGATCCCACTGTGCATTACATGTTTTTCATTGCTATTCAAGGTGTTGTTACTAGATAAATACCTTTATCTTGTATTCATTTTAACTGCTGCCATGAATTTTAAAAATGTGTTATACTTTTGGAAAAAAGAAAAAGAATAAATTATAAAAATGAGAAAATATGTTGCATTAAAATAAATATTAACAAATGTTTATAAAATTTGTTTATGACCTACTGGAATAGAATCTTTTCAAATATTGCTTAGTTATTAAAGCAGTTCAACTTTATGTAATGTGTTTTTTAATCTAAGATGGTGAGTTCAGATATACATTAGATATATACATATAATAATAAGGTGGAAAGTCGCTTTAAATTCAATTGTAAGATTTTTAAACTCGCGGTAAGCCAATTATAACGCTAGATAGGAGCAGTGAAAGCCTAAAAATCTAAAATAGGGATATGGATCGCCATTCTGGCTCTTTTTTTGTGTAAGATAACAGTATTACTAAGGGCGTTATTGGACCCAAAATGTCACCTAACACCATTTAAATAAGAAGCCAATCGAATTCCTGTAAGATTATTTTTATCCAATCAAAATCCAGTTGTCAGGCGGGGCTTGTGGAATCGGGAGGAGGTGTTTTGGGGTGTTGTAAATTCGTGTATCCAAGAAATCTTGAGTGGGAATTGTCTGGCCGATTTGTTGAGCGTTTTGTCCGTCCATTTCCACCGACATTTCCACACGCCACCCGCAGCCATGCCCGGGATTGAGAAGCTACCGTTGGAGGAGACGTTGGAGGACAGCCCGCAGGTAACGAACCACCTCCCCGGAGCCCTCGGTAGCATGCTAGCGCTAGCTAGCTACATATTTAGCTAGGCTAACTGCCTTTCTAAGCTAATGTTTGCCAACATCGAGCTGCAGACAGGGGCTGAGTTTTAGCTGCTCGCCCGTCTCTTACGGCCCTTTTAACCACAGCTGTCAGTCGGGAGTCTCAGTCGGGAAACTTCAGCTGCTCCGTGGCATCATAAAGTGACGGATGGACGGGTCACCGGGGCGAAGTTTCCGCCAAGCAGCTTTGTCAACATTATCAGACGGCGCACATCATTCAGCGTTTTCTTTGTATGTGAATAAGTTGTTAGCCTTCTCTTCCGTAGCGTCTTAGCTAGTCGGTCCCCGTCCTCCTTTTAGGGAGGGCGGCAGACCTTTTGGCCGTCCTGGTGCCAGATGTTGGCGGTACATGTCGCCCAGAGTTAGAGGCGGAGGCGCTGAAGCCCCAGATGTGGAGACATCCCGGTTGGTGGTGCGAAACCTGGACGCAACACCTGCAGTGACGTCACGAACTGGGGTGTGGCCCGAAAGGGCACCACAACATATTTTTTATTCTAATTTATTCGCAGATTTTTTCCAAATGAGTTCCCCTCTCAGTCTTGTCTCTTTACTGCGAAATGTTTTTTGTTTTTTTTAAATAAAACAAAAAATAAATCAAATAAAACACAACAACAGAGGTTAAGCTAACATTTGTCCAATTGGCATTCAGTGCAAAGTAAGAAACATTTTCCAAACAACATAATCAATTCAAGTTTGAATTCATATTTATATCATGGGGACATGATTTCAGTATCACCTCAAACAGGGTTAAAACACCCTGACACTGATCTCAGGGACCCAGATTAACTTTTTCATTTGTTTCATGGTAAGTAAACTTTAGGAATACGACCACCAAAAAACACTGTTTAGTTGCCATAAACCTTCGTCACACTTTACTGGAGTGAAGCTGATTGCTGTAACTCTCCAACATCATATAAAGATAAAGCTGTGTTGGCGTGAAGTGAATCTTTCTTCAAATAAAACGAGATTAAACTTTACAAGGTAACGAAATGCAGTTTAGCCCCTGATCAGAAGGGCAAAGAGCAGCAAATGTGGTGTAAACAGTAAACGCAGTTAGGGCCGTCAAAGGTGAGAATAAATGAGCATTTTTACATTGTACACATTACTCAAACATGATATATATAAATGAAATATATAGCTATACATGTTTAATACAGACGGTACAGTAATGTAAAGACATGATATTGCACGTGTGTGTGTACTTGAATATATATATTTATATATATACATAAACAAAGGCCTTTGTAGGAGTGCATATTCGATTAATGCTATAAACAATGTAGATTGGATAGAGTATATTTATGTACTGTGCTGTGAACATCATTCTGCCTCTTTTAACAGAAACAATAATAATTACATTGTTGTAGTGTAGCTTTTTCTTTAAGAATCAATTCATTCTTGGTTGACATTTTAGATTTGCATGTACCCAGTGAGCTCTGGTTTGAGTAGCTGACACCATGGTGGACTTTGCATTGTCCTTTAAGTTTAAGCGTGTATACATGAAGAAGCACAGCACCTCAAATGTTAAATCTTGTATCAACTTTTGACACCTGGAAAGTGTTCATTTTGGTCCGCTTCTGGATGCTTGCGGACCCATTTCCAAATGACTTATCTTTCCTGACAGCGACATAAATCCATAGCAAACTTATGAGCTTGCTTAACTGCAAAACAGACAGGTGATGTCAGGAAATGCTTTTCAGACACACCTTGAGTGCACAGTTAAGCTGCAGCTGCAGGTTACAGGTGTGGATTTGAATCGATAGTGGGTGAGGCTTTTGCCAGTTACAGTAGAACCTCTTCACACTAATTTAATTTGTTGCAGGACCTACTTCGTATGTTAAAATATTCGTATGTTGATTCAAATATTGCCATTAGAATACACTGTAATTCCTGTAATTTGTTCCACAGCCAAAAAACCTACGATAACTCCATAATAGCAATAAAACAAATACATAAGAGAGAAATAAAAAGAAATAAATTATATAAGACGTACCCTAACTTACTCTAACTTTCACTACGTGAACTTTAAACTTACTTAGTTTATTTATTTTTATTTAATTTTTATATTTTATGGGAGGGTTTTCTTTGACTGTTGAAAATTTACCTGGGGTGTTGAATATTTGTGTGTTTAGGCGATCCTCAGTAGAGGTTCTGCAGTAAATAAAAGGTCACCTCAGCCCTGTAGGTGCTGACATTGACCTAAACGTTGCGATGATTACCTCCGACTTGTTTTCCACCTGCAGACGCGATCTCTGCTGGGAGTGTTCGAAGAAGACACCGCAGCCATCTCCAACTACTGCACACAGCTGTATCAGGCCATGCAGAGGATTTATGACGCCCAGGTACACACCCGCACACACACGGGGGACAGAAATGGACGATGGCTGATGGGATTTGCGTCTCCAGTTTATCCGGGCGGCTGTTTTGTGTTTCAGAATGAGCTGAGTGCTGCGACACACCTGACGTCCCGGTTGCTGAAAGAGTACGACAAACAGGTAGACGGCTTCTTAGTTTACACCAACCCCTGAGGCCCGAGCCACCCTGTTTTTACTCCGTACGTGATAACAAATAGGTTGTGTTTGTAGCCGGTGTCTCGTCACAGCCACCACATATAAAGAAAGCACTCTGGTGACTTCCATTCGTAAATGCAAACATATTCTGGTTAACTCACTCTCCGCCCAGGTTGGCTGTCGTAGGCCATTCCATCTTAAAAAACCTTTACAATGCTCATTTTACCCAGCCGATCATTGGCTGTCTTTTGTTTTCAAAGAAGAAGAAGAGGACCATTTGGTCCTTTACATTAGGCTTGTTTGGTTCGTTGTGCACTTTTTAGTTAATATTACCCAGACAACTTGTTTCTTTTGAATTTAATTTTACTTATTTTTCATCATTCTAATAGTTTTGAAACCACATATGAATGAATCACCATTTGTCTCCTTTCAGTTCGTTTTAAAGCATCCACAATCCATTCTTCAGAGAAACATATTAGCACCAGAATTCATTTTTGCCTAAATAAGTGTTCCCGCACTTTGGATTTAGCTTCCCATTTTCTGACTTACGAATAAAGTTTTTATGTTCAGATTTGGGTAAAAGTTCTTCTCTATGAAAATTAAAGGGACTAATAGCCTTGATACCACACCATACAGTAAAGTAAACTTTTTCTGGCCTTATCAGACCGAACCCTTATACATGAGCCACTAAAACGTCAGCTTTTTAACGCCCCCCGTTAGACTTATCACCGCAGCGCTTAGCTGGTTAACAAAAGCCCCCCGCTTTTCCTGTTGCCTCTCACACGTCTGCCACCAAACTTCTTTACTTTTAGAAACAGACCGGCGTAAATCTACATTGATATGATGGTGAGATCCAACCCAGTTCCCCCTCACATGGATGTGTTTTCCTCACAGGACTCAAAGTGACCCGTTTATTCTGTGTGATTGCTGTTTCTCCGCAGCGTTTTCCTCTGGGGGGGGACGACGAGGTGATGAGCTCCACACTGCAGCAGTTTGCCAAAGTCATCGACGAGGTGAGAGTATGACGAGAGGCACTAATTTAGAGACTGCTGTCAGGAACACGTTGCTTTACCCCTCTAGCATAATTCCTCTTTAATTTGCCTTTAGTGCATGACTATAGCAAATATTTTCCAGAGGACATTCATTTGTGACATTTTTTTTAAAACTGTACGTTAGCCTGAAAAGACAAAGTCTTGTAAAAATGGATACATTTGTAAATAATAAATAACAATATCCATTGAAAATCATTAATTATACTGTTTATAACATAACATGAATTATTTTCATTAACAATTTATTTATCTCAACAATTTTGATCAGATTTATGAATTAGTTTAATATTCAGATTTAAAGCTAATAGCAACACTCTTTTTTAAGATTTAATTTTAGCATCCTAGCTTTAATATCTAGTTTTTAGTTGTCTGTTTGGTTCATTCTGTTTTTTTTAATAGTTTACTAAATGATTTATCCAAACTTTGCTTCTTTTTCTCTAGTTGAGTTCCTGCCACGCTGTCTTGTCCACACAGCTTGCAGACGCCATGATGTTTCCCATCACCCAATTTAAAGAGAGAGACCTGAAGGGTAGGAAACACTAAATTGTTTTTCCTTTACTTTTCGGACAGTGCACGTCTGAGAAAAACATGCAGAAATCGACCCTCTGAAACCGCCCCGGCTCGTCCGATCACACGACCCATCAAAGCTGAAGCAGTCAGACGCAGCCTTGCTGAGACTTCCTTTAAAAAAACAGACTTATGATCAGTATGAATGTTGTCGTCAGGTTTAGTGAAACAATTAAAAAAGGCGCTGTTATTGAGGTTGGGTCCTTAAGTTGGGCCTTAGGATAAGGCCTGAAGATGGGCTTCAGGTTTGGCTCCTCCTCCAGATGGAAACACACTCATGTTCTGATCAAAATGCTCTTTGTGTTCACACAGAAAAACTGAAGTAGAAAATCCTTTGTCATGTTTTCTTTTTTGGTCCAATTTCAGAGATCCTTACCTTAAAAGAAGTCTTCCAGATAGCCAGTGATGGTAAGTTTGTCCTTTCTGACACATCTGCTCTGCTACGTGTTGATACAGGCTAATTAATCCTCTATTTCTGCCTCAAGGTGCAGTAATAATACATTTAAAAAAACTGTCCCAAATTACTATGACATGCTTGTGAGGAGCAGAATTTTAAATTCTGTTCTGAATTTAGCAGGAAGCCAATAAAGGGAAGCTAAAGCCAAAGAGATATGACCTATATGTTGTGATCAATGATCAATTAATGATTATGATATTGATGTTGTGGATCTTTGTTTAATGGAGGATGAGAAAAGAATTGATGTGTGTATTTTTGATTGGATAAAGTCTGTTAATCTTGAGTTGTATCAAGTTCTTGGAGTTAAATGGAGGATTTCACCTCTTTTTTGGGGGTTTGGATTGTAGTTTTTTGTCTGGATGCGATTAAAGCAGCTCTGTTATTGATCTGTCTGCAGATCACGACACAGCCATTAACAGATACAGCCGTCTGTCCAAGAGGAGAGATAATGACAAGGTAACGAGCCATGGAAAAGTCATGGCTGCTGTTCTTGGTAAAGCTTTCCTTCATAAAACTAAGATTTTTATAAGTGAACTTTTACTGGTTTGATTTGACCTGATAAGACACGTTTTTTTCTCTTTTTTTCTCTTTTTTTTCTCTTAATTGATTCTACTGACTTAGAGTTTTTCTTTTTTTTTAATATTGTATTATTATTAGGGTATAGGCTGTTTGTTTAAACAGAACTGCATGATCTCCTCTGCTCTGTTTTTAGCTCATTTACAGTATTTCATGTTTGTGTTAGAGTCCATCTGTGCACGATGATCACTTCAAAAACTCTTCCATATATTCTCCTTTTCTCATGTTTCCTGAAAGCCTTAAGCAAATTCTGTTAAGCTGCTTCCTACTGAAGTACACAATTGAGTTTGTTTGACGCAGGTGAGGGCGGAGGTGGTGGAGGACGTCTACACCTCCCGCAAGAAGCAGCACCAGACCATGATGCACTACTTCTGCTCGCTCAACATGCTGCAGTACAAGAAGAAGACGGCTCTGCTGGAGCCGCTGCTCGGCTACATGCAGGCTCAAGTGCGCGCACACACACACACACACACAC
>JABUIW010000205.1:18298540-18320513 GCA_013363375.1 Menidia beryllina
TAACCCGTACCTCTACCCCCCACAGCTCCTATCCTAACCCTAACCCGTACCTCTACCCCCCACAGCTCCTTCTGTAGTCCCTCTACCTCTATCTCTATCTCACCACTGACTCTGATCAGTGTTTCTCCTCTGTATAGCTTATTGTCATAGTGATGAGAAATGTATTATTGTGTCTACTCTGTAAGTCGCTTTGGATAAAAGCGTCTGCCAAATGCAGAAACATAAACATCTCGACGTTTGTTTGTTTGCAGGCTCATTGATCCCCAGACTCAGGTCACTCGACTCAGGGTAAGACGCTTTTCCCCCGTCTGGTCTGGGTGCTCTTTGGTCTGGACGGCCGTGTGCTGACGGCGGCCCGCGTCCGGCTGCAGTTTCCTCTCTCCAGCGTGGTCCAGTCCTCGCCCCACCAGGACAACAAGAGGCTGTTCGGCTTCGTGCTGCAGGCGGCCGGCAGTCGGGCCGTCTGCTACATCTTCGAGTCCAACAACGACGGAGAGAAGGTCAATTTTCAATTCAATTTTCAATTCAAAAGTTTATTTCAAACCTGCACACATTTCAGAACATACATAGTGACAAACAATACAGATGCATGGCTTGAAAAGGGGGATGGAAGAAGCCGAAGCTTATGCATGTCCAATCCCCTCCCGCTCATCCCAGGGACACTCACCGAGACCCGTAAAGAAAAAACAAAGACAAGACAAACAACACATCCACACTCATGCATACAAGACAACACACTGGCCCAACGCTCCCCCCCCCCTACACCACACCACCCTCATAGAACATCAATCACTCTCTTCCAGTTATTTACCCGGGACATTCCGCTTAAATATTTTTTGGAACCGGTTTATGTTTCCGCAACACTTGTGTTCCTCCGCTAAAGTGTTCCAGAGGGTGACACCACGACTGGAGATGCACATTTGTTTCAATGTAGTTCTTATTTTTGGTTTGTGTAATCGATTTTTGCCTCTGAGATTGTTTTGCTCCGTGCTTTTACAGATCTGCGACAGCATCGGTCTGGCCAAGCAGATCGCCTTCCACTCCGAGATGGTGAGAACGAGTCGGGGCTCCGGGGCCAGCGGGCAGCTCACACAGGCGCGCTGAGGATGTTTTTTACCCCCCGCCTCCCCCTGTTGTTGTTTTTGTCGTTGTGCAGGATCGGAAAGCCGTGCAGAAGAGGAGGGAGGAGGACAAGGCCAAAGAGAAACAGCAGGAGGAGCTCAGCAAACAGAAGCAGATAGAGAAGGTAAGGCCTGGTTCGGGGGCCTGGTTTTAACTTTTCGCAGTTGTGGCAGAGCCTTGCGCTCCTCGGGTCAGCTTCTGTTAGAGGTCCCCAGGTCAAGACTCAAACAGTGGGGCGATCGTTCTTTTGCCGTCGCTGCTCCCAGACTGTGGAACAAACATCCGCACCACTACTGACCTCAGCCTTTTTAAAAAAAAAAGCTTAAGACCCACTTTTTTAAATGAGCATTTAATTGGGACTAGGGTCTCTTAGGTTTCCTCCTTCTGTCTGCTCCTTTCTGGAAGGCTTTTAACGCCCTGCAGCGCTGCACCACTACAGCATTTTTAGTTGTTTCTGTATGTTTTGTTTGTTTTTTTAATTGATTTATGGCTTTGTTGTAAAGCACTTTGAGTACCATTTGGGTATTGTAAAGGGCTATACAAATAAACTCGATTGATTGATTGATTGATTGGTTGGTTGGTTGGTTCGGGGGCCCGGTCCGGCTGACTCACGTTTCCGTCCGATTCCATCAGGATCTGGAGGAGCAGAGCCGCCTGATCGCCGCCTCCAGTCGCCCCCCCAACCCGCCCGCCCCCGACGGACAGTTCCTGGTGCTCAGCAGCAGCCAGTCGGAGGACAGCGAGGCCGGGGAGGAGGGGAAGAAGAGGGGTGAGTCCGAGGCCTAATCACACTCAGAGGACGCACGTTTTCGGTTCCTGAGCCAGACCCGGCGGGCTTTTTTTTTTTGAGACTGCTGCTCAGGAAGGAAACACCGCTCGCCCGCCGGGTTGCCCGGGACGACGGGAAAACGTGTTTCCTCTCAGCTGGACTCCGCGTGGTGGAGGATAAACCAAACGCACCCTCACTACGAGGAGGAACAGAGACGGCGAAGAAGCTTTTGACTCATTTTATCCCGTGCAAATAACGCTGCTTTTATACCGGCTATTGAGAGAAAATAACTTTAGATCAAACCTGTAAGTTTCTGTTTTTATGTTTATTTTATAACGAGCTCACTGTCAGGATGGAAGGTTCAAGTTTCTGAAGCGTTTTAAAGACACGTGGAACGAAAAAGAAAATGCAGTTTTAAACACAAAGAAGAGAAGTTGTTTTGGCCAGAGGCCTTCCAGTTCTTCTCCTCTTCCCTTGATAAAAATGGGATAAAGAAGTCTGAAATATGGCCTGGATGGTGTGGATTTGATCATGTCAGGCTCCAAAGGCCCTCCAGATGTGAGCTGCTGTTTTGGAGTGAACATTTTGCCCACGCCGTGAGCCAGAGAGCCTCGTCTTTAAGGACAGATCGCAGCTCATGAGAGGATCGGAACCAGCTCCGTCACACAGTTCAGCAAAAGGGTTTCAAACATGTCATTTATTACCTCCAGAGACTGAACTGAAATCTGGTAAAGATGCAAAATCTCTTAGATAAATACGCATATTTCAGAGTTTAAAGGTCACAGAGCTCGAGGCTGTGGAACTGGAAGGAGTTCACACAATAGTTCTGATGCTTTCCAAAGTGGAGGAGAGCGTTCGATTTCCTGATGTTCCTTAAACGCATCGCGCACAGCCCGTTACAGTGGAGAAAAGGCAGGAGGAACAGCAGGCTTCTGCCTAAAATCCTCCAGACTGCTCCCAGCCTGCCCGGGTCGGGCCTCAACGTTGGGAATTGTCTGAACTCCTGAAACAAACCGAACATTTCAACCGAAGGAGCACTTTCTTTTCTCCCGGATTGAAAGCGGGTTCTCAGAGCATGAAAATAACTTGCTGCAGCAACAATGAGAGCAGGTCACTCACAGTTTTCCGTTACTTCGGGATTCGAAGGCCGTTCAGCAGCTGTGAAAAACACCGGTGGCCAAATCGATCCCACTTTTAACTTCAGCTCAATAAAAAAAGCAACATGGGAGGATGTTACTGCCCCTTTAAAAAAAACAACTCAGTCTTAGCTTAAAGAGTGATAGAGTTTTAAAAAAAACGTTATTGTGCCAGAAGACCTTGTTCCACATTGTTTAAATGAGAATAAGAACAAAGAGGGAATTGAGAGCTAAAGGTTTTTTGACCGGTTGATTATTATATTTTTTGTTTAATCTGATTTAGTCCCGGCTCTGACTCTGAAAGCACACCAGGAGATGCAGGAGGGCGAATAAGCTAATTTCAGATTTCTCCCATTTCATTTGTTTTTTTTTTTCTGTATTATTTTCAAAAACGCCTCTCACTACGCTCAGCCATGTTTGTCCTCTTTTTAGTGAAACACGAGTAAAAGTTCTCCAAGTGTCCTCCCCTCTGGTCTTTCAGCTCTTAGCCACCTGAAGCTGGAGCTTCTCTCCTAACGAACTTTTGATTTGCTCAGTATTGTGAAACTTAATAAAGAGAGATAAGGGGTCATAAATCTGCTCCGTTCCGCCAAATACTCATCTGCCAGAGGTGTGCCGTCGTTTGGGGCCTTTTCGGTTTTCCGTGGGTTTTATGGATTCATTTGCCTTCTCCTAGTGATTTCTGGTGATCATATGTAGGAACAACAGAGACTTAAGATTCTTTTTTCTCAAAGACTTGACGTGTCCGGGTGTCAGAGGACATAGCATCCCGACCACCAGGTCCCTTCTTCTTCTGTTGGGGAGTTAAAGGGGCAGAGGCGTTTATTTTAAAGGCCTAAATCTAAAGTTACTGATATTTCTTTTGGATTTTTCTTTGGCTCTTTCGGAGAGTCGTTTTCTTGCCGTGACCTGGTGAAGAAGTCATGTTTGTGAAGATGCACTTTACTGAAGCAGGAAACCACGGCTGGACGGGGGATGTAGAGCTGTAAATATGTTTCAGTGATTGATGTTCCAGTGTCATGATTAATAAAAGGCTTTCCGGTGATTTGAATAAAGCACTAACTCCACCCGTCTGAGTCCGAGAAAGTTACTGGTGTTCTGGTGACGTTTGGTGTCGTGACTCTTTTTCAGAAATGAATTCAAAAGCACACTACCTGCATAGTTTTAGCTCTTATAAATTTATTAGCATCATCTTTTTCTACATTTCAAAAATCACTCAGCAGCATAAAAAAATGACCTCATTTTTCGTCAGATCTATAAAGCCATAAATATAAATATTTATACCACAATCAGTCCGATTTCAACTCCCCTTTAAAAACCAAAAACATCAGCAACAAATAAACATAAAAATTCTTCCGAAGCTACATCCTTGTCATTTTTATTTACAATTAGCTGAAAGTGATCTGCATAGGGGCTCACAGAGTGGAGTCTGACAGGTTTGAGAGGTTCTCTTGGATCCGGCTGCTCCGATCCTCACGCAGAAGACGCCGCGATGCGTTCAAAGGCTCCGGAGTTTGAGGCCAGTCCAGGCCTTCAGCCAGACCGGTGCCGCTGACCGCACACGAGCCCTGGACAGCCACTGCCAAGACCAACAGTCACCATCAGGGAAAAAAACATCCATCCACCGCCTGTCTAAGCCTCACAGACTCTGACAAGTGCTAACAAAGTAGATAACAGCAGAAGAAGAACGTGGTTACCATAGCAACGTTACGTTCTGTAAATACGACTCGCCCATTAAAATCCTGACCGGTATTTTAGAGACGAACCGGGAGAAAACGCTTGATAAGATGACGCCCATGTTTCAGGTGAAGGCAGCTCAGGTATCTTCGCGGTTCTGTGTCCGTGTCGGTGGTTTTATAGCGCCGCAGCGGCGTGTTTTTGTCGGCGTTTGCATGGTGTCAGCCCCGCCGCTGTCAGCTCGGGACACGGTGGAACCTTCCACGGCATTTACGGTGTGTACGCCGGAAGGCTAACGCAGACACCACTTCCGCTTGGGGCTGTGTTTTCATTTTGTTTTGACTGATCCTTTTAAATCTGTAGGAGCCGCCGTGGGGCATCTGATTAAAATGCAGGCATGATGAAAGTTTCCAGAGTATTTATTGCAGTTGTTCTTCAGTTGTTACATGTTAAGTTGTTAGGTTATGAAGTTGTGGTTGTGAAGTTGTGGTTTCTAAAGGTAAACAACATAACAGTGCCTATTAGAAACATTATGCGTGGTAACTACAACATTAATAGCAACACGACTAATGGGTGCTAGGACACGTGGGAAAATGGATAACTAAACACTACTACATTAATAGTACACCGTAATATAAACAGATAATTAAATAAGCAGCTTCATATCCGTTTTATACGGCAAGAAAAAGTTATTGCTTCAATGTTTACATAATCGCGGGACATGCGCGTTACACACTATAAACGTAAACATTGTAGACATACGCTTATATTAAACACAACATTCTGTAAACTAATTATGAACAGCTTACTCATAAACAAGAATACCAAACTTACGGTTTATGAACACACAACAACATCCGAATGGCACAAAAAGTCCACAGAAAGAAAGGGGTCCTTTCCTCTCTATCTCTCCGTCCACTGCCGTGTGCGCATGCGCCCCTCGGACTCGCACCCCAATACACTCCACAGGTGTAGTCACGAGGGTCGCACGCACAGGACGTAAATACAGCCAGAAGGAGGCAACCTGATAATATGGGAAGTCCCTTGTCCTTCACAACACATTTATCTATTCATTTTTAAACTCATATGTTATTTAACATAATCGTAATCAAACAATAATTCGAAGCTAAATATTTCGCAGAAAGTGGATTAAATGTAAAATTTTGTACATTTTGTTTACGTTGGTTAATAATTTCCATATTTATTGTTATCTATCTATTTATTGTTAACGTTACTGTTAATAATTTCATTATAGATCTTCTGTAAGTTCTGTCAATTAACAGTTTAACCAAAATACTCGATTTTAGATTTGTATAGCTTGTTTTTAAGGTTTTCCTCAGACCGCTTCTGTCATCTATTTAAAGGGACTATGGGTTTCCCAGGTCCAAACCCAGAAGTGATCAGGCTTTGTTTTCCTCATCATTTCTTTATTTAATTTTTTTCTTCCAAACACGTGAGTGTTCACTTTCCCTTGTTGTACTTGTGTTGATGCTTTTCTGTTGTACTTAGTGTTTGAGATACGTGTTCAGGATGGGTTTTGTTTGTTTATAAAGAGAGTCTATAGAAAGTTTAGGAGGGTTTTTTCCCAGAACCTGTGAATCAGAATGGTTTGATGTTGATTTTATCAGGCTGAACCACAAAAAACACATTTCTCCACAGGGGTAAAAAACAAACAAACATGAAGCTGCTCAAATATTAATAGCTCAGAGATTCAGAATTTACTGAATATCTTGTGAAACTGAAATACAAACATACAAAACATACGTCAAGAATTGTACATGTATAGACATGAATTACGATTAGCTAAGCTCCGTCACGTATTTGTTAACATTGTTAACATCAACATATGAATTACCGTAAAAGTTTACTAGAAATATGTCCAATTGCAAAAACAAAGACTTACTACGGAGCCCCCTAGGGGACATGGGGAATTTTTTTATTTTGCGTTCCCTCGCAAAACCTTTTGCGAGGGAACGCAATGGAGCAGACAGTACACTCGTGTGTGAGTTTAGTCGATTTTTATTTTGAAATTGGCCTTCAATATAAGGGAATTCAGTCTCTGCTTGCCAAAAAGTACTGTCTGCTCCATTGTCGTCTGGTTCCGGAACGCTGCCTCAAACTTTTGCCTTCCCTCGCAAAAGGTTTTGCGAGGTAACGCAAAAGAAAAAAAAATTCCCCATGTCCCCTAGGGGGCTCCGTAATAATGCAACTGTGTGTATCTGCATGTCATGACCGTGTAATCCAGAGAAAAGCAGGTTTACGGTATCGGGCTGCGGTGCGCGCTCCCGCGAGCGCAATCAGGGTTCTCGCAGACATTCACTTTTTCGCACAACACCGCAGGAGGACCTCCATCAGCGGAGAGGTAAGAAAAGCGGAGGCGTTTACGGGACTTTCTGCTGTAAACAGACAACAACAGATCCGGTTCAGTCCTTAACGCTGGGACCGGAGCTGTAGGATGACTTTTTTTTAGGATTTTTATGTTCGAGGCTTTTGCAGCTTTCTTCCTACTTCTTCATGCCTGCGTCGCGAATGTGATGAAGTGGGACAAACTTTGTACAGTACTCGGGTTGGACAGACAACAGGTTGAAAAAATGTCTAAGACAGTAACTATTGACTAAATCTTTGGTGGAAACGATTGAAAATCTGATCTGTTTAAATGAGACATTCAGAGAAAGTGTTGCCAGTTTTTTGCAGACTCCATTAGATGACTGTAGGGCTTTGCTTTACAGTTACCTTCAGACTATTTCCAAGTTCTTTAAAAAAGGTTAACCACGCTAAGTTTCATCTCTTTGTCTCTACATAGACAAATGTCCCTTTATGAGTTTCAACACTAACTTTTTTGTTCCCTGTGGTTACGTAAAAAGCTTCTACTTTTTGGCCATGCAGTCAAATTCAGCTTTACAGAAGGGACTGATTAGAGATCAGCTGTGTGTGTGTGTGCGTGTGTGTGTGTGTTTGTGTGTGTGCGCGTGCGTGCGTGTGTTTGTGTGTATGGGCATGAGAACAGAGAGAAAGAGAGGAATCCCCCCTTTCACAGCTGTGGGAAACACCAGCTCCAATAGCTCACACTTTTTTTTCCGTGCTCATTTGTATGTTGACTTTATTTTTGCACTAATAAAATGTGTGTAATATTCTGAATTCTCAGAGGTGCAGTCTATTGAGTGTAGTATATATAGCTTGTGAAGGTATCTTTATGAACAAAGTTGTTGCATAGTTTTGGTCACAACAGGGACTATAATAATCACAATGTTCAGTATTTACAGCTTATTCTATTTTCTGACAAAATACTTATACATGGTAAAAATCTACTTAAAGTATTCACAGAATGATTAAAAACTATTTGGATATGTGTGTGTGTGTGAGGGGGGGGACTTTGATTTTATGCTGCATTATACATTTGAAGAAAATGTTTTCTTGCATTTGGCTTTCATCATCTAAAATTCCCAGACGTCTTGGATATGATTGATTACTAGTGTTAAAGTCATCACGATGTGAGTCTGTAAGAGAGTTGTTTGAGTTTGAGGTGTGTGAGTGTTTTGCAGTGATGGCCTAAGGACTGGGATAAAATGTGCCTTGCATTATTGGTGATTCATGGATCTGGCTGAGAGAATAATGTAGTGTCGTTTTTGGAAATGTTTCAAATTCATAGCAGCGCTGAAGGAAGGAAAAGATGTCAGTGACACATTCTTGACTGCAGTTCCAGTGTTGGTGCAATTTTACGAAATGACGCAACTAAATATTTGGTTTAGTTTATATTGTCTTTGATGTCAGCTCTTAAATGAACTCATGATGTGTCCCTATGAATCTCAAACCACAGCTTTTAAATATATCGCTTAGAGCAAGACACGTTAGCCAAAGTAGGTCACGCACTTTGATCTGTACTCCACTCTTTACTTCACAGAATGTGCTTTCCTTAAAGTGTTTTTTCATGCTCAGCAGTAAGATTTCAGGGTCAAATGTAACACAAGATTGCTTTAGCAATTTTTTTAATACAATGGCAGATGTTTTGGGCATTTTGAAGCTGGACAGATTCCAGGTTTTGTCTTGCCGTTCATGATAGAACTTACAGAGAGCAAGTAAAAGTCTGATCGTGATGATTTTGGCTGCAAAGACAGATGGTGCTCTACAATGATCTTTAGAAATAATAACCTATGTCTCTCCCTCTTCCATGTAGAGTAAAGGTGATCGATCCACTGGCAGAATGCTTCAACATCCCTGAGGAATTACTGGAGACTGAAAACAGTGACTGAGCTCTGCTGACGGTTTGGGCGTTCACCAGGTGTCATGGCTCCACCTGAGGCTGCACCTTTGAGATGGTTATTGTTTCTTCTCTTCCTGAGTGGGTGCTTGTGCCAGCGGGACTGCACCGGGGTGGACTGTCCCCCGTTGGATAACTGTATCGAAGAAGTCCTAGAGAACGGCGCCTGCTGTTCTTCGTGCTTACGGAAAGGATGCGCATGCAAAGGTTACCAGTACTACGACTGCATCAATGCTGGATTCCAGAATGGCAAAGTGCCTGAAGGCGACTCGTACTTCGTGGACTACGGTAGCACCGAGTGCTCCTGCCCAGTGGGGGGGGGCCCGATCAGCTGCCAGTTCATCAGCTGTCCTGACCTACCACGCAACTGCGTCGATGTTCTGCAGCCTGAAGACGGCTGTGCACAGTGCGAGCGCATCGGGTGTCTTCATGAGGGGCAGAAGTACCAGGCGGGACACTCCTTTCAAATGGATCCATGCTGGGTCTGCCATTGCCCTAATGAAGGAGGCGATATAATGTGTTCGGAAGTACCATGCGATTCCCCAAAAGTCCGTAAACCTATAGAGGACAATAAATCCAACAGCCATGATAGAGACCCATACGGGATGGACCAGCGACGACGCATGTATCAAATCTCTACATCATCTCGCCCTACTCTCAATGAGTATGTTCCACGCTTTAAAAGGCCAATGATTGATAAAGAGGACCCGGAAGACCATTATTACAACCCCACAGACTTGTCAGATACCTATCCGCAATATCTGGTGCCTCCCACTCAGTCCTCCATGTCTCATAACAAGGCTCTATCTGAGTCCCAAGACTTTCGCAGACCTGACGGTTACTCTGCTCCTCTGAGCCCAAACACACGAGGCAAGATGGAGCTGAGAGAGAAATATGGGGCTCATGACCATCCAACAGAAAGAGAGGAAGTGACAGAAAATCCCCAGAGTGTTGAGCCGGGAACTGCCAGTCCACACGTAGATCCAACTATTTCCTGGCAGCTCTCACAGGATCTAACAGGCGCACAGAGTGTTTCCTTCAGCGATTTGAATCCATACACAGAGTTGGAGAAACAGGTGCATGCACACAGGAATTTGGGCGTGGTATTTCCATTAAACCCAAAGCTACAGAATGAGTACACCCCAGAGTATCCAGAGGAGAATTCAGAAAGTACAGTTCATCGTCAGAGGGGCAGTGAGACAGAGGCTCATAACCAAAAAGCATCTGATGGTGTTACAAACACAGGTTCAGTTAGTCCGAGAGGTACAGAGACATTGCCGACTCAGGAACAAGACTCTGAGAGGGCGGAATTTCCACTCTATATTTTGGAAAATGAAGAGATTCCAGTTCATCAACAGTCAAGGACAAACTATTCTAGTGAATTAAGCGAACACGATGATGAGGAGCTGTTGAATGGAGGTCAGGCAGAGCATGAAAAGGGGGAAGGGAAAACTCATTTTCAAAGTTTTACCGAGCCTGAAGGAAAGGATGTACCATACACAGCCGAGTCCAAACAACTGGACAGAAGCCACGAGGAGTCAGAGAGCAGTGATCCCACCAGCAGCTATGATCCCCGCATTGTTTCAACAAGAATCCCCGAAGACCAGGAAAGCCCCATGGACCATTTTATCACCACCACCACCCGTTCACCTTTAAGGGACACACTGGATGAGAGTCTCCCCAGAGAAAAGCTGCCTCACAGTGCAGGCAGAGAGCAGGTGAAGGCTGAGGAGAAGACGGAAGCAGAGGAGGACACCTATCGCCCTGTTTCACTTCTCAGGCCTGAAGGAGGTAAGTCAGAAATACCGACAGATTCAGCCATTGAACTCAGGCCATAAAGGCCATCCTGTTTTTGTTCAAAGAGAGTTGATCGTCTAAAAAAGTGTAGATTGTAAAAACACACCGACAAAAACTACAATAGCTTTGTGTGTATTCTGGCATTTTGTAAGGCTGATTACACGCATAATTATCAGATGGAATACTTTAGTAGAAACAAGGTAAATAATGGCTTTTCTCAAAATGTCAGAATATGTCAGTGGTGAGGGGGATGGAACCAGGGAAGAAACACAGAGGGAACCACGGAACTTACAAATACGAGGTGTAACAAAAAACACAGGAGAAATTATGGAGAAAACCGTATCCTGAGAAATATTTTTGTGAAATATGACAGACTTAGCTTAGCACAGCCAGGTCACACTCTAGTGGTGAGATATGGATTTTTTTTTCTTGATTATTATAAAAGTGGGTGAAAAGTGTTCACATTACATTTCTGCTTACTTCATTTAAGTGTAAAGGTCATACATTTGTGTATTGCCATAAAGACTTCACGTGGCCATGGATTAAATGGTAGTGTGTTGACAGAATTTCAGAGTACTGCTATGTGAAAACTTGGTGCAAATAACTGAGCTTGCTAGTGCATTTCATATGGGATATTATTAAATACTGAAATATCGCTTATCCATCTGAACTGACTTTTAAATGTTGTGTGCAGTATGAGGCAGCAGCAGATCTAAAAGACCCTGAAGGGGTTATATACCTTTACTACTCTGTAGCGAAATACTAATATTTGGCTCATCACCAACAACACTTGTCTATCTATTCTGTTGCCAGAATTGATATGAGCTTCCTATTCAAATTCTTTGACATTCAGAGGACGTAAAGTTACATCATTCATCAAACACATTGATTCTTTCATCAAAGATACAAAATGCTTTGCCTGGAAGTCCAAAATGTTGTATGCAACTGCTGGTTCTCTTTCTGTCTTATATATCTTACAGAACTCCAAATCAGGAAAAGTTGGAACAGAAAAAATCAGTTTCAGGACTTGACAAAATTGTCTTTGACCAGAGCACAATGATTGATAAAAGGATCATTTATAATTCAGTAATCTGGTCTATGACTATAATGTGATCACACATCATGTGCCATGCAAAAGTTGTGCGTAGTTATTTGTTGTTGTAAGGCAGAACTTGTTTGATGTGGGCAGAAGTCTATAAATACAACTTGATTCTGAAATAATAGAAATGATAGTAACTGGTATTTTTACTTGTCTAGTATTTTACATTTCTTGCTTATGACAATGTTTTATTTTGGATTAGTTTAAACTGGAAAATATATAGTGATGATCAAAATTAATTAGAATTTTCCAAGCCTCCACTTCGAAAAGACCCATCCTCTTTTTTGTCACTGAACTTTTGAGTCAGTCTTGATGTTGCTTTTAAAACGTTTCTGACAAAGAAAACTCAAACACCATAACAATTTTTACCTGTTAAATCTCACGCAGTTGAGTTTGAGTTCCCCAAACTTAAGCAACTTACGAAGCTATAGAGAGGCACTGATGTAACTCTTGTTTTCAACAGTGACACTACTGAAATATTTAAAGAAATACCGCATGGCTGGCAATAATGTTCAGACACTTAACCTTAACAAAGATAAACATATCCTATAATAACATTGTTAATAAAGTAATGAAAGAACAAACAGAAATAAGCTAATGAATAAACCACATCTTAACTTGCCAATGATCTAACTGATGTATAAATAAGGAATCATACTTTTTGTTTTATGACTCCCTCCTGAAGGGAGCAGCGTATAAGGGTAGGATCTACTCTGGAGGACTCCATTTCAGGACATTTTCAGCGGCAAAGAAACACAATACCTTGTTCTTCTGTAACTATGAAGTCGCCTTGGAAAACATCCAGATCCATAGCTAAAAGCTAGTATATCTCTGGCCCAAGACTGACTCTTTTCCATTCTCTCTCTCTCTATAAAGCTGCAAGAAATTTGAAATAAAAGGTTGATTTAGGACTCTAAAAACAAGGGACAAATAGTTCAGTGGATATCTTTTCCCTTGCTTTATGGAAGTATATTCCTTTAACTCTGTTTCTTTATCTCTTTTTTATTTTAGGTCAAATAAAGCTAATTCATATTGGTGAAAGGTGGAAAACGTCCAAGCTATAGAGATTAAATTAGCTAAAGAAACTGCGTATGTAAAAAATAATGGTACCTCGTGGTTTCTCAACGTCTGTGGCTGTTGCTGCCAAATTTCAACTGTATTTTGGTCTGACTACAATTACCGTGACTTATCTTTGTCATCATCTGGCTTGCCTTCCGTGCATATAACAAGCATGAAAACAGATGTTAAAGCAGATTCCAAAAAGAGTTAAGGGTAATGCAGCATTTTAAGATTTTTGACCGAATGTTTTTAAATAAAATAGTAACATACTGGTAGATCATACCATAGTTATAGTTATCTGTTAGACTTTAAAAAAAATAGTTTTGAATAAAATGATGCATGTGGTATTGCTGCCAAATGTTTTATTTATCTATATCTATCTAGAGTGAGAAAAGAGCAACCTGAAAACTTGATACTTTTACTTTATACTCATACTTTAAGGCCATGACAGAAAAGACGGTTCTGGAAAATCCTTCTCTCTTGACTGATCCTGGCTAGACAAACACAAACAGTTTTGCTTTATGATTCTCTAAGAAGCTATTTTAGCTGCATGAGCAGAGCTCTGTTAGCTTCTTCAAGATATTCTGCTTGAGATCAATACGTCTGAGACAGAAATCTCTATCTGTTCACATATAATCACACTGCTTCCCCTGGTCATAAAACAACAAACTCCAACTGGTATTAATAAATGTTTTTAATCTCAAATGCTGATCTGTATCCAACCTCTGACAAATGTACAAAAGCCTCAAAGCCAGCATTTTTTGTCTAGACTGCTGATAAGAATGATTTACCTCTTGAAAAGGGTGATCATAAATACAGTCAAACTGAACATGAATGATGTGATGAAGTGCTTTCCCACATGTGATTCTGGCTGAAGTGGCTGCTTTTCCTGTTTAAGTGGACATTTGGATTACTTACATCTGATCATAGTTTGTTGTGCCATCGTAATTTAAAGACTCGCCTCAAACCTGAAGGAATTCAAACCACGTAAAGACAGAACAGAAGGAAACAATAGTTCTCACTGTTTTACAAGAAGCATTTTCAGACGAAGCAGACAGGATTTATAGAACATATTGTGTGAGTTTTGTCTAGTACTTGTGGTTCCTGCAACAGGTCCTCCTGTCCTTTTTATACCCTGAGATCCAGCACATAAAAACCTTCCTGTTAAGCGCTGTCTCCACAAGCACAGGGATATATTGCATCTGAGCATTTCCTCACCCTGGACAATTTTTTTGGAGTCTTTCATAGTTATTGGATTTAGAATTAGTTGAAGAACACATATTCCGGGCTTTTTAAAGACTTTTTACACTACAACCTTTACCAGTGTGGATGCCATATTGCCGGATGTTTCAACATGACACATTACATACAACAGTCATTTCCCGGTCGGCTTTTGAAACAAGATCATGTGGTTTCGGTTTAAAAACAATCATTGCTGGGGCTAGCAGGCACTCTTTGAAACACAGCTGCCTCCCCCCTGAACATCACTTTTACAGTACGTCACTTCTGCTTGCATGAGCGCATAACCTAGGAGTGCATTTAGCATAGAAGCAAAAATCAAATGCACATTTGTCTATAATGGGTTATGGATGTCTCTGGATGGAGTATGTGAACATTATCATGTTGTGAGAATGTTTTTATACATTTGCCATGTAGCAATGCTAGAAATAGTCACATACGATGTGTGTTTCGTCTCTCATAGGGCAAAGAGTTTGGAAATCATTGTAATTTCACACATTTTGTGTTGAGGAACAATGCAAGCCATGCTTCCCCTGTCGTGAGACTGACTCGATATGGATAAACCTGATTCTGTTTACTTGTTCTATTGCTTTTGTTAATGTTTGGCACTCAGTCTTTTTTAACCCTTCAACGTCGACACGTATTTCTTTTCATTTTTTTGCATAAACAACCAAAATCTCATCACTCATGCTTGTTTGAGGCATTTATTACCTTAATGACGTTTTAATTAAGTGCATATCCTCCAATATACCCTATGACAGAGTACAACCGGTGGAGTATGTAATGCAGCAAATGGTTACAGAGGATGTTAAAGGGGTAAACACCTGGTTTTATTTGTTCTGGACACTAAGTCTCTGCTAAAATCTTCAGTGAGTTTAGGAAAATATTGACCGATGCAATTTCTTAATACAGTACATCTAGCTCCCAATAAGTCCTCAACAATGAATTTATTGATAAAAATAAATGAACTTTTATTGAAAAATTGACAAATCACATTATTGTAGGAATTCTCAACAAGCCCCATGTGATTTTTTTTAGCTCGATAAGATTTTACCATTAAAACAAGATCTTTTGGATGGTCAGATAAAGGCTTCTGCAGTTCCTTTTGAATGCAGTTTGATGTTAGAGTCGTACCCCTTGAGGAGTTTTGTAAACTTTAAAGTTAGGTAATGTCCGAGCTTGTGTTTGCAGTAAAAGAAACGAGCATGACAGACTATGAAGGAAGGTGCCATTTCTGACTGTAAGGACTTGTAATGGAAGGGCTGAACTCATGACTGGATGAACGAGAAAGAGTGCAAAGCAGGAGGATAGAAGAATTGCTAATTGCCCCCTCCCCTTTGTAAAAGCTGTGTATTCCTCTCAAGGTGCGAACAGCCTTCATTGTAGTGTGAATAACAACCCCACACTACAATGAAGACTGCTGCCTGACAAAGGCTGTTGCTGTTTGAATTAACTCTGATCAGGCCAAAATACTGTGTCAGTTTCTTACAAGCTGCTCCTGCCACATCAGGGATTTAGCAGTCAACTAAGAGCAACCGGTTTTTCTTAGATATTTTATGTAGCCAACAAACAGATGGCCGGAGGGGGGGAGGGGGGGGGGACGGCTATCAGCTAACTCAGGTCGGTCCGCACCGACTACCTGGGACTGGCTACACTTAGCTAGCCTAGCTAAGGGCTGCTCTACTACGGTGCGGGGCCGAGCTTCTAACGCACTGAGCCTCGCCTCCATGTCTAGAAATAAACTACTCTTGTTACACATACCACTACCGTTAAAGGAGGCGGAGGAGTAACTAAACATCAGACACACCGAGCAAGAAAGAGCAGGAGAGCGAGAGGGAGAAGCCATCGCTAGCTGTTAAAGTCGCTAACGGCTCAACAAAAGTACGGTAGAGCCACCGGAACTTTTGTTACCTCCGCTATAAGACAGAACAGCAGTCACCCAAGATGGAAAGAACTATTGGTGCTTAGGCAAACTTACTGAAATATAATTACGTTATATGGTAGTTAGCGAGAGCAGAGAAAAAAGCGCTACCACCACACAAACACCGGAAACGGAAATGGGTCGATACGCTTACCGCTACGCTTACGCCAGGTACAAGACATGTGCATTTGTGACAGGGAGGTCCAGGAGGTTGCAGAACCCATCTGCATGTTCCTGCACACACAGAGCAGGAGGGTCACTTCTGCTCCATGGATACCAAGGCCACATTTGAAATTGATCCACAACAGTATTAGATTTTTTGCTTTTGGGTGTTCACAATTTTCACTTTCTCTAATGCATAGCGATCAGAGGACAAACATATTTCTTTATTTTTTTCTGTTGCCAGGCATGTCCAGATAGGAACAACTGTGTGATGGACAACGATGTTAACTTTGCAGCTGCTGGTAGATCCTTTTGGTTTTTGTTGATGGTGCTAAGATGAGTTATTTTTTGTTGAAATAAATGCAATGTACTGCAGAAAGGACAACAGACCTTTAAAAGAAGATACCTTCTCATCCATGGTCATTTGCTGTCCTAGACTATAGGACGACACACAGTTCTGAACAAACCACTTCCCAATGTCTGAAATTGCTGCAGATTTGTCTGTTTGTGCGGATGTCCTTGTTTTTGAAGGTACTCTCTATTGTCCCTGGATGCTTAGTACAAACTCAGTAATTTAGCTGGTGTTGATAAAAGGTAAGAAAACAGTGAGACTAGTGACGTAGAGAAATTACTGATAAACATTACATGCCTATACTGGAGCATATGAGTGGGGTCAAGGCGGATAACCAGGTTTAGTGACTGAAGAAATAATGAGGGGTTAGGTTCAGAGTGGAGTAATAGAAATGTATAAATGTAATTAATTATTAGAAATAAATACTCAAAATGACATACAAATAAAGTCTGACATCTGCTGCCAAACAGAAATGCTCGGACTCCCCAGCACTTCAGGTCAAACATTGTTATTACGATTTTTATTTAACTGAGCTGTACAAACAACAAAATCAAAGCAAATATGAATATTTCAGATTACTAAATGCATTTTTACATGGCAAAGGATTTCATTTACTTTAGGAGACTGGCACCATGGACGTTGGTAATGCACCGAACACATTAAACACATAATATGTGTACATGAAGTAACTAGAGAATATATATGGAGAAACTCAAATATATCACACCAAAACAAAAAAGTTCAAATGAAAAAGTCATACTTTAGCAACTGAGTACAGCACTCAATCTGCTCAACTGGATGAGCATTTTGACTGACTTCTGATGCTAAGCTAAACCTGCTATATTTAACCATGGAAGCATTTTGATGAATGAACATCAGTGTTTGCTTTCACTGTGGAAACAATACATTCTCATATAGGGAGGGCAGAACCAGTTAGCATCCTCGTATTGTTCTAAACCATTACCCACCCCGTCCCGATCATCAGCCTCATCAGTAAATGCATTCAGTCGTCAGGAATAAACCCATGGAGACGGAAAGCAGTCAGAAACAAGAAAGAAAAGTGGTGCATGTTTTGTCTGTAAAAGTTCAGCAAAAACGGAAGTCATTTTGAAAGCGTGTGGCAGAGGCAATGTTATGACATCTTAGAAAGGTTTCCGCATGTTTGCCACATGTGGTTCTCTTTGTTTCTTCAGTGCTCTGCTGTAGTTCACTGTAGCTATATTTTAGAAACACGCGCTTTGGATATTTTTAAGCACTAAATCCAGAAAAAAAACACAGCAGAGAAAAAAGCTTTAACCCATTTAAAAAAAAGTTTTTGAACACTGACACAGTGATAACGGAGTTGATTTTCATTTCCAACTTCACTATTTACATAAAATGACAGCACTAAGGAAATGTGTCTGGTTCTCATGCAGTGCTGCCTGCCTTTAAACATCATGTGCTTGCACCTATTTTTTCTGACCTCACCCTTTAAATACTGACATTATGCCAGAAAACTATAACGTTGTTTTATAGAATTATTCACTGCTAGTATTGTCTTTTGCTTATTTATATTGTATGATATATTTTTTTTAAACAGGTCAGTTCTTAGAGATTTTTTTGGACATTTTTGAGTAATGAGTTGATTTGATAGTCTGTGATTCAGGACCTTTAAGGACCTTCTTACACCTTCACCTCACCAATGAATCTGTTGATTGAGGAACTTTACAAAATAGTTTTACATGTATATTTTATAAAGCTTTCTCAGTTTTCAATATATCACCTTTCTCTTTTTGTTTGTAATCTATCTTTGTTTTGTATCTCTGTTGACACATCCTAAAGGCGTGTTTGATATGTAGGAACTGATTCCTGCTGAATTGCAGCATCTGTGGCTGTAAAAAACAAGTGGTAAAAAATAGATTTTTTTGAGCTTACAAAATGTTATTTTGGCCCTATCGGCCTCTTTACTTGTTTATGACGTTGTTCACTGGTTTGCTTCACACTTGGGAGTGGTTATTTTTTTCTCAAGTTGTTTCTTTATTTGCCACATCTCTTATGATGCATTAATTCCCCAAACATAAGGACACATAACACAGATACGCTCTTGTTGGTGTGGCTCATTTAGATTTGCACTTTTGTTCTTTTTGTGTGCCACGAGTTATGTTTGTTTATTTGGCTTCAGTTCGGACTGTTCAGGAACGTTTTGGTTTTTCCTAAATGTCCAGAGTATAACATTGAACGGTACATTATTCCATACCTTCTCTATTACTGGATTAGTTGATGTAGGTCAAAACAGGAGTCATATATTTTTCTCTACATTTCTTTGTTTATTAGATTGTAATGACGTTGATCCCTGAATTTGTCTCACAGTCTAATATAGCGCTGTTGTTTTAACCATCACCAACCATGTCACTAGCATTCTCGAAACTAGTCGTTTCTCCGATAAAATAAAAGTGACTGAATTAAATACCTGGAGTGTAAAAAATGGATTAAATATGGTTTTGCCACATCACATCACATATCTGTTGGAATTTATAGAATACATGCTTATTTTGAAGCTTTGAAACCTCAAAGCTTCAAATCCAATTCATCAGTCTTCAAAAACTAAATCTATCAGTGAAAATTATGTTTCCTCAGGAATTATTAGAAACTGCTTCTGTTTTGAAAAACAAACAACCATTTTATCAGCAGTAGTCAACATTAATTGACTAATATTACTGGACAGCCATGAATCAGTGTGACCAGTCAGTAACTGGATATCTTGTCACCTCATTAGTTCCTTGAGTATCCGCACAACTGGAATATAAGTGGCTGCAAACATCCACGCTGTCACTCACCCTGCAACAGCACACGTGTGTTGGCATGTGTCTCTGAGAGATGTAAATAAAGTCTGTGTTTAGTCGGACAGGGTAATGATGAGAAGCACGTAAAACATCCACACGAATCCCTAAGGAGCAGTTAAGTGGACAGATGTCTGTCGGCTGAACATGGTAAGGCGATGCTGCCATCATGACTGTAATGCAGATTCTTTCAGTTTAGAACAAAAATGGAGCTATGAATGCTCACAACTTTTATGATTTTCCCAGAAAATGAAACAGCTCCAGAATGTTGAGAGCTGTCACATTCACCAGTAGAAGGTACAATTCAAGAATTCACATCACTATGCTGTTTTTCCTTCCTTCTTACAACTCCTCCAATCCAAGCTTGAGGATTTTTTAGAATCAGAGGCTGAGTTCAGTTTCAAATTAATGTTGAATGGAGATATGGAGCTTTACCATCAAAGTCATGAGTAAAACCAATTTTATAAAGACAATTTGGCTGCTCTAAATATAGTTATCCGAATAATGTTTTCAAAAGCAACATACAAATGTGTTTGGGGTAAGTAAGAAACTGCTTTCTTTTAAGTGTCTTGATTCATTTTTCTGAAGACAGTGCTTATGAATTATGCACAGCATGCCATACACTGCCTTATCTTTAAGTGATTATTTTCTCAACTTTAAAAGACTGAGACAAACATGAATGAAGTTAAGTGAAATATGAAAAAGGGTCTAATAGTAGAGCTCAAAGCCGAGTCATTTCAGGGTTTCTTGGGCTTGTGCTACAGTACACTGTATGAGATTAGCATAGTTTAAACCCATTACCCTGTAAGGTCAATACAGTGGATATTGCTTCAAGTAAATAAGAAACACCCCACCGTGGAAAATATAATCAGGGTTCCATATTTGAAATAGAGTGAATAGAAAAATGATCTGAATAACTGAAATTAAATGTGAGAAATATATGAAATCTAAACGAATGCTGCCGTGTTTAAAGCATTAGTCTAGCTGCTCTCTGGTATAAACACCATCAAAGAAATTGCAATTCCATTCTGTTTTTGTTGTCATACATTAGGCTTGTATCTTCAAAGTTGGAAAGATTTTGCCACAGCATAAATATGAAGAATATGCAAACGATCTTGCTCTGCATTTAAGACAACAAAGGTTCAGCATCTTGCTGCTTCTGTTCATTATCTGACTAAACTCCACCACGGATGCACGGGCTTGTTGTTAGACCCTCAACTTTGGCAGCATATTTAATTTTTTGCGGAAATACAATACAGTATGTAAACGACTGCCAGTGATTGTTGTGATGGTTGCCATGCCAGCACCTTTTTGCAAAACCTTGACTTATATAAGGTAAATTTATCCAACTAAAATAGTTTTTCTCTTTTTTGGGGGCGGCAAATCGGCAATTAAAAAGTGCAGCTATGAAATGAGAACTACATTCATTTCAATAATGGGTATTTATTGAATTCCAGGTAAAGAAAAACGCAGTTTATGTTCATTTCATACCTTTTCCCTCTAAATAAACTGTCAACAACATGAATAGGATTTTTTCTTTAGAAAAAAGGAACGTTTAGGCTACAGGAAATTGCCTTCTTCCATGCAGCAAGTAAAATGTGCAAATTACACTATCGAATTAACTAGTTATTGAAAAAGATATCTGCTGCCAACCTTGAAGCAGATAGTCATACATTGCATGCATATAGGCCTACGCTTTTATTCATCCTCTGCACTGCACATATTTATTCACCTGACTGTTTGAGAGTCTGTGTCCGAAATGGTGTGTAGGATGCCAGGTATAAAGATAATAAGTGGTGTGGTGCTTCCTCTCAGCAGTGGAAAATCCTGCCTTATTCTGAAAAGTTCAAACAGTGACAGGTAGTTGCAATTTGTTCTCTACCTCCATCTCACAACTCAAGAACCTAAGAGATTTTCCTTCTTCCAATTTTTTGCAAAATACTGTCACCTTCAGATAGATATGTACTGGACAGTATATTGTAAGCAGGCAGTGTCACTGGTTTAAGGCTAGAATCTGCATTCAAATAGCACTGGGATTCTCTGTGTAGCAAGTTTGGACAGAGTTACAGTTGAGCCATATCGGTGTGTAGAAATGCAAGCACCGGTTTGAGAAATGAAAGTCCAGGAGATTAATCAAAGCCAGGGGTTTCCAGTCATGACTGTGCAGACCTCACAAAGCTGCTGGTGTGTTTCTGGACTCTACAACATGCCAGTCAGCAACCAGATGAGCATACTCGTGAAAAAAAGCCCATGTGCAGAGGATAAAAAGATCATTTTGATCCCCTTTCCACTGCACAGTACCACACCGGATTCTGTAAATCCCCTTATCCGTGGGGATCTTTTTCAGTCTGTTGTACTAGGTGAAAATGACTGACATAAACCAGCACAGTTCACAGACCACTTCCACGCAGGCTGACTAAATACCAACTATTTTTGTGATAGAAAATGAGAAAAGTATCTGAAACCTGTAATATGTACTGTACTCAGACTAGGATGTGCTTTGTGAATGTTTATATAAATGTTTGAATAGTATACAAATTGAAAAGTACTTTATCGATCTTAG
>JABUIW010000205.1:18334310-18357666 GCA_013363375.1 Menidia beryllina
TTAGTTAATTTAGTAATTAGTTCATTTATATGATCTCAGAATCTGACTGTGCGTATGTATTGCTTCAACTTCATCCAGCAGGGTTAGTAACTCTGTCCCTGTGTTTGTGAAGGAATCAAATTGTGTTTGATCTGAGTGAGAAGGGAGAGAAAACTCTGCAAGCAAAAATCCAGTTGCAACTGAAAGGTGCAGTAAAGCAGAAATATATCTTGTGAGTTTGTTACATCAAAGACAATGTGAAAGTATCTAATTAAACATAATGGAGTAAAGTATTCATCAACTAGCAAAGATAAGGTCTCAAGATTATAAGAAAACAAATGATGTCCACTGAACAGGCACAATGACCATGTTCACAGGAAGTACCATTAACAGATCTCAAATTAGCTTGAAGCATCTAAAATACTTTTATCTCTCATTATTTTATTCTCAGTTTAAGTAAGCACCCCTTAATTGTACAAATTTTGGATCTGAGAAGGTTTCATGTTGATAATAAGGGCAGATCCTGCCTATTAAAAACAGAAAAATGATCAGGCTAGTAGGTTTTCTGCTTGTTTTAGATACGGGATATTTGGGCAGGGATTTGCTTTGATCTTAGATTGGAAAACCTTACCTTAAATCAATTTAAAAACTAAATGTCCAACTCCAAAATAAATACTTTACATGTTTTTTAGTATACTTGTTCCTGTCACATGTAGCATGTTTCCCTATAAGTCTTTGTATATGCCCTCACAGACCTTAAAATGTTTAGATTTGCCTCGGTCTGATAGAGTTGCTGAGGTTTTAATGAATGTTTGTGACATGTTTTGGTGAAATTGAGTCAGGGAGCAGCAGCAAAACAGCATCTGCTTTCTTTTCCACCAATTTACGTCTCTAAACAAGCTGATCTCTTGAGGATATGAAGTGACCTATTAAACTTCACGCCAGCTCTTCCTTTGTAAAGTGAAGGTTCCGTTGTGTTTCTGAACGGCTCACTAAGTTACACATTTTTAGATGCGGTCCCCAAAACACCAGCAGTGACTGCAGACACACAAAACTCTCATATGCATTTCCATCTTTTGAGAAGTTAAACTATTTTTAGATCTTTTTGCTCTTGTTGTAACACTTAGTGTAGATCTGTCTCTATGCTAATACTATATTGAATTGTATTGAAGCCCATAAAGACAGCATCTGCTCAGCACACTGATATAGCTTTTTCTGAAACAAAAAATCGAATTTCCACTGAAACCAAACCTGCAGGTTTAGGTGATAGAATGTGTCCGTGCGCTGCCTGACTGCCCTGTTCAAGAGGTCTCACTCTTGAAGTGAAAAGGGGACAGTTTTTGCACTGAACGGGATCTCACTGATAAGAGATTCAATCACGGCTAAACTCCTATGTTGCTGCAATGTCACAAGCTGAATCTTAATCAGGTCTAAAGAGAATCTGCCTTCTGAGCTTCACATTTCCAGTTCCTTCTATAAATGTACAAGTTCCTGCTCGTTCAAACTTTCTCAGATTGTTAATCACAAGAATGTCCAAATTCAGCAAAACCTCACATCAGGAGAGCTTTACATGTGACTATGTTGGTAAGAGATCTATTTCTCCTTTTCATTGGATGTTGTCTCTTAAATGGGGAGAACTGATTCTGTTGTGCAATTGCAATGGCTGAGAGGCTTCATACAGCAGGGAATTATCAGTGAAAGTAAAGCTGATGTCTTGAAGTTGAGGATATTTTAAAGTGCAACACAAAATGGCAGGACAACAGAGAAAATACACCAGGGAAATCATTAAAAAATTCAGTCAGCAGTAATACTATTTAGAGTGAATGACAGTGATGGAGTTGTAGCTGTGTGGACTCTGGAGATGACAGTGATGATGCTGTTTTTTCCTTTCAGGAAACGGGGGCTGCAGTCAGCAGTGTACAGCCGTGATAGGCCGGGCTCACTGCTCCTGCTTCCCAGGGTTCGCACTGATGACAGACGGGCGTACATGTGAAGGTAAGGGCCACCACATTATCACTGGCAGTAATAGGCACTGTTAATGAAGCTTATGTATTACCCAAAGCTTTCTCTATCAAGACGGGTTTGTGCAAAGTAACTTGACATCATCCAAATTTGAGTCGCTACAGCATAAGTACAGACATGTTGGGCAAATGAAAGATAGCCATAATCCAGATTTTTTTGTATACATATATGTTGAATCAAGTCACTTATGAAGAAAGGCAGGTCTTGTGATAAAGAAAAATGAAGACATCAACAAGCTACTTTGAATGATTTTCTTTCTACAGCCAGGTGGTAGATACGGAGTCCAAAAGGCCATCATTCTGCGGCAGATTGAATAATAAAAACAACATATGGTATCTGTTCACTTACTGGCCTCCTCTCAAAGGCCCAGGGAGGCAGCAGGGGGATCTTTAACTCATTCGCTGCCAAAGACGTCTATAGACGTCTTTTATGTTTTTCAATGCGAGTGACTTGGGGGACGATCGGCGAAGGTTTTTCCGTAAATATGGGCTTCTAGACAGAGTATGTAGTAACAAATTTACCCTCTAGGTAGCTGTGCCACTTTTGATGGGAGATTAGCATAGATTGTAAGCAAATAAAAACAAACGCAATGGTTCGCTATGAGAGAAATGGCGCCGGTGAGACGCACGTCGAAGAAGAACGGAATAAGGTAGAAACAAAATTTTTTTTTCCTGATGATAGAAGAGAGTCTCCTCTTTCTTTTGGCGTGTTCGGTGTTTACATAGTCATAGCACAAACTATTCTGTGGCTCTAGAAAAATCAGTCAAAATTCTCAAAAAACTCTGGCAGTATGGGACTCTGTTCTGAAAATGGCTGGCAGTCAATGAGTTAACAGAAAGGTCAGAGGTCACAGTAGCAATTACTATATAACTTTTAATGACTGGAAATAAGGAAGACTTGAGCTAAATTTGTCAACATCCTGTCCTCATTACACACAGCAAGTCAACTCTTTATGCTGGGCTACAGCCCAACTAGTGCTGAACGAGACAGTGAACAATATCATCAGTTTGGGGAGTTACCTCACCTGGATGTGGCTTGTGTCATTCATTGATGTTTTATAAATAATCCTGTGAGACTCAGCTAAATCTGGTCGCAGGAGTGTCCTCCACACCGCCTTGTTGCTGAAGTATTACTCAATCCTTTAGGCCAAATCTCTCCATAGAAAAACGGAATACATCAGCTAGTTTGGTCTAACTCAACTGCTGTATTTGTGTGATTCGGGCTTTTGTTTTTATAAGCGTCCTCTCTTTAGTTACTGTGAACTGTTCAGTGACTGTCAGGTTTACCATGAGAAAAGTTCTCGTTAATTGTGAAATTTTGAGAGGGGGAATTAGTTTTATCTAAATCTAAATGATCTTTTGTTTGTAATAACGGGCTGAGGATTCTTTACATTTTTCAGTGTTTTCAGATGGAAACATACCTGCTGTCGCTTAAAAAATGTATGGGAGTTCATGCTAAATGACTAGAGGGTTAATTAAGGTGATTTTCCTTCCAAATAGAATGTTCACCAGTTAAAATACGCTTCTATCTTCAGGTGTACCAACCTTGAGATAGTCTGCTTTTAAAGCTAGTAAGGATGCAAGGATGTTTTTGTAATGAATGGCTATTAGATATCAACATCTTGTTGGAATTAATAAAATGATCTATGAATTTCTAAAAAGGAAAAAAACATGACATCCACTCTTCTTTCTGGGTAAGAAAACAAAAGTGATGCATGGTCCACTCCTGCAATTCATCTCAATAAGTGGAAATGCCTGACTGTACCAGGCGGTGGTCTGTATGAAATGGAATTAGAGAGGAAGGCAGTTAGTGCTGTTAATTTTCATTTTTTTGCTTTTTTGTTGCAGTGAAACACCATGTGGCTGTTGCCTGGGGAATATATAGGCTGGGAGTGTAGTCCTTGATGAGTTTATGTAATCCATCTGTTCAGAAACTCACTGAATGACACCTCCAGATGCAAAAGCAAAACACTGCAGTTAGTGTTTTCCAACTTATCAAACCGCTCGGTGCACAGAGGGAACGGTCTTTTTCCTTAACTGTTCCCACATGTGAACTCGTGGCAACATTTGGCTCAGACTTAACTGAAATAAATCAAATAGCAAGAGTAGTTTGAGAATATACTGAAGATTTAAGTACACTGCAAACAAGGTTGCGGGGAACCTGTTGACAAGTCACACACAGCCTGTGAAATCACAATTAAAGCGTGAACACCTGCGGTGCTTAGGGCCATCTGTGATTTGTTTAGCACACTGATTGCAGCTCTGTCTGTGTGCTTTGTCCCGTAGCACGGCTGCGCAATGTTTGCAGAGTAAATAAAAGTGCACCTCTCACTCTGTGATGTATTCACTACGGAGCCCCCTAGGGGACATGGGGATTTTTTTTTCTTTTGCGTTCCCTCGCAAAACCTTTTGCGTTACCTCGCAATATTTTTGCGTTACCTCGCAAAACCTTTTGCGTTACCTCGCAATATTTTTGCGTTACCTCGCAATATTTTTGCGTTCCCTCGCAAAACCTTTTGCGAGGGAACGCAAAAGTTTGAGGCAGCGTTCTGGAACCAGACGACAATGGAGCAGGCAGTACGAGTGTACTGTCTGCTATTCTGCATACTGACTGCGTTGGGTGGATGTGCTTTCTAAAACCTCAGACTATGAAGTTATATAAAGCACATATACATTTTTTTTTCATCCATGCTCTGTTGTATATGTTTTAAATCAAGTCAAGTCAAGTCAAATTTTATTTATAGAGCACATTTAAAATAACCGAAGTTGCCAAAGTGCTGTACAGGTAAAAATAAACATAAAAAGCTAACATAACTAACATTGTCGTCTGGTTCCGGAACGCTGCCTCAAACTTTTGCGTTACCTCGCAAAAGGTTTTGCGAGGGAACGCAAAAGTATTGCGAGGTAACGCAAAAGAAAAAAAAATCCCCATGTCCCCTAGGGGGCTCCGTACATCACCAGTCCGTAGCAGGTCCCGCCACGAAAGTTTTGCTGGCTTTGATAATTCTCATGTTTCAGCATCATTTAACTGCCAAATAAAGAACCATTCTGTATTTTTAAAGATGGCGTCAGCCCTAGCCCTGCCATAAATCCCCGTACGTTCTATATATAACAGTGACACCGCTAAACTAGTGGCGTAGCGGAATGAAGTAAACTGTAGCCTGATTAAGTTGTATAGTCTAGTTATTGTCATTTAAAAAATGGTCGTCAACAAAATAATTTAGTTATCATCATCGTTAACGAAATTAACCTTGCATCCCCCGCCTCGTCACTCTTTCTTTAAGCGAGCGAACGGATGTCTGAGCTTCCTTTTCTTCCAACGGACACCATTCATATTTGACATACTTATCATAAATGAAGCTAAAGATATATACATATTACCAAGCATACAGTATTTATGGTGAATTAAGATTATTTACTTTTGCGAGGGAACGCAAAAACTTTTGCGAGGTAACGCAAAAGTATTGCGAGGGACCGCAAAAGAAAATAAACTCCCCATGTCCCCTAGGGGGCTCCGTAATTCACGCATACATGAACGTGGTTGAATTCCTGCCTTTAATGTGCGGTTGTTCTCACAGAGCTGTGTGTGAAGCAGGGATGGAGTGCATTTTCAAGATATTTATCTGTGAATGCACAGGTCGGATTCCTCATTCTCTGAATTCATTTATGCTGATTACCAGTGCGCGGGTCGTTGTTCTGATGTTTCCCTCATAGACACATCTCCAGCGTATGTGGTTGCCACGGTCATACATTTCTGATCTTGGACTAAGCAAAGCATTAGCAGTGCTGCATTTGCTTTGCATTCCTCGTTAAAAAAATATTTGATAAGATACTCCCAGAAAATGCAAATCAGGGTGTGGTGATCTCTGTGGTTGAATTGTTGACATATCAAACATGATCTACATGACTGGAATTGTTGGAAGGAGATGTGATTTTGCTCCCCCAACCTTTGCAGAATAAATCAACACTGATCCACCACAAGTTTTTGAGAAATTGGGATCCACCCTGTCAAACAGATTGCGGTCCAACACAGGCTTGGTGTGATTTTTCCCTTTATTCATATTCTTCAAATGAAAACACAAAAAAACGGTTTTGGCTCAGCATACAACAGTGTCTTTTTTTCTTTTTTTAACAGGTGTAATAGTCATTCTTGATCCGTTATCATCACATTCCTGAAAATGTCAACATTGAGATTTCCCAAAAAGGTCAACTAACTCAGTGTTGATGAAGCTTAATGCGAGATTTCCTCACGGCTTGTTTCAAAAAGCCAGATGTCATAGTGTGTCTTAACCATTCATTAAAATTTTCTTCATACTCTATCGTTATTTATTATTTCTTAATGAGCTATCATGGTGTCATTTTTTGTGTGTTCAAGTGACGGTGTATCTATTTTAATGTTTCTTTAGTCATCCTCTGACCCCTAAATTTGCCTAATACTTTCTTTTTAATAGAAAGTTTATCAATCGGCTGTCAGGAGCAAAGAATACCAGATTCATTTTATTTCCTGCGTGTCACACGAAAAAAAAATCTCTCTTTGTTGTGATTTATCATTAGTAAGAGTCGTTACTAAGTCAGCAATAATAGAAGCACATGGATGGATGGAGGCTATGTCAAAAATCGGTCTATACCTTTTATTACTATTGGTGCCTTTGCAGATGTGGAAGGAATTACAATAATATATCCTCTTTCCTTCATACATTGCATTTTGAAATGAGTGCTAGTAAGAAGATGGATGGCCCTTCTACAGTCCAGAGGACAGTGTCGGTTAAAAAACTTAAAGAAAATAAATGATAACCTTTGTTGAAAAGCATCTGTGTAGTGAAGAGCTGTCACAACCACTGTGGTCTTGCACAGGTTTGGGATCACTACGGGATCAAGGCAATATACTCTTTATCTCTTTTGCTCAAAGTCTTTGAGCTTTGATGGAAGGGGACGGAGTTTCTGCAACACTGACAACACAAAAACATTGGAAAAAGTTCTGGGCCTGAAGCAAAGCCGAGCCCACGGGATTCCGTGTGACCTCCTAAAATGTAGATAACAGATGTTTCTCAGCCTGGAAAAAAGAGAAGCTCCAAAAGAAAGTTTTTGTGTGACTTCACGGCTTATACAGCACATTTCCTGTGGACAAAGGATGAGTTGTTAACTCACTGATAAGATGAGTGTATTTGCTGCAGCCCCACAGAGGCTTCAGACAGTACAGTGCCAGTTTGCTCTGTCCTGAGAGAGGAGCATTTATATAAAATCAACTCACAGGACGAGGGTAGCTGGGCGTTAGGTGTTCTGCAGCTGTGCACTGAAGCCTCCCTGTGGGAAGCCGCTGCAAGCACACATTTGCAAGAGCAAAAGTTTTCACTGTTATGGAACACACTTCAGTGATGGGTAGCCAACAGACACAGTGCCAGAACAAAGATGACGCTCTGCAGTTTCCTGTGCCGTATTTCGGACTGATCTTCAAATCTGGGTGGATGCCATAAAATGATCCGGGTCCTGGACAGGCATCGTATCTGCATTTTCAGCAAATCATTCACTCGTGATAAGAGAATGCAGCATTTAGAAACTATAGCACCGGGTTTCAGCATGAACTCCCCAGTGCCGTAAATCAACAGCACCTGTTTACCTACTGTGGTTCTGTTTGACTGATTTAAGGGGAAAAGAAGCATTTGTAACTGTGCGTTTTGTTTCACACAAACGTAGTTAATGAGCAACATTTTCCAATGTGTGATATCTTAAATCTGCCTTTGGATTTGCACAGAAGTCAGTTATCCAGAGTTAAATGCCTGCCAAACAGCACACAATCTAGGAGGATCAAGCAGTTATCAGTAGGACAAAAAATAAATCGGGATTATCCTGCTGAAACAAAGTATCCTTTGTTTTTGCATAACTTTATGCTTTTCAATAACAAAGAGAGATCGTCATAGTTTACAGCATTCTTCATTTGGAAAGATACTTAATTTGAAATAAAAGTAATGCAATGCAAGTGTTTCTTTACTTTTAGCCATTGCAAATTGATTTGCAATAATGGTCAGCTTTGGAAAAGGAAAAATAAACCTTAATTAGGTACCTCTTAACCACGAAGAGAGGGACATCTTTCTCTGAAAGTGCTAATATGTAGAGCTAAAAGCACAGTCAAACTAAACAGATTAAAGTCTTAAATGGATGTAAGAGTTACCAGTCTTTCTATAATTTCCTCTATCTCCTCATTGTCGCCACTGTTGCCTCTAACAGTCTTACTAGTGATTTCCATCTCTAGTTTATTCTTAGGTTGATGCTGACGGTTATGTTGTATCTGAATTGAATTAGGCTTTCGGCATCTTTAATTACAGCATTGATACCTTTCTCATCTAAACTAAAATCATAACATCATGTTAGTTTGGACTCTATACATTGTGTTTATGTTTTTTACTTACTTATTGTCTCAAAATAAGGTCAAAGAAGTTGCATGCTTGGCAACGGGCATTCAAAAATTAAAATGACATTTTCATCTATTTAAAACTATCATCTGTTTAGCTTACATTAACTTGTGATAGATAAACTCACTTTTAAATGACAGCATCTTTGGAATTTTCTTTTCACGTCAAGACATTTTGAAGACAGCATTTGTGTAATGATGTTGGTTATACTTAGGTGATGAGAAAGTCAGAAGGCAGAATTGTGTACAGTATTTTCTTCAAGGACAAAAGTTTAAAGGCCCTGCTGCCTTTGATAATGTAGAACAAAGACAAAAAGGTTTTCCAATTACTACCAAGAGAGAAACCCTGACTTGAACTTATTCTACTTTGAAAAAAGCAAAACAAGATGAGCTAAATCTGTTAGTGGGACAACATTAAGATGTGTCTGAGACCTTGTAAAACTAGAGTTAAGCACAACAGGTGATGACATCTATCTTAAACTGTCTGAAGTAGGAAAGGTCAATGTAGCGGGTAGATTTGTTTCTTTCTAGGAAAAAAAAACTTAAACAGCCTGGACAAAAAAATCAATGAGATCTCAGAAACAGAATTAAGACAAAGCTGCAGGCCGAAAGACTAAATCTGTGATGGGAAAGGCAATAGAGTGCTCTAAAACACTTGGTTTAAAGTTTCAAGTGATTGCTCAGCATGGGTTTTCCATTAACCACCACATTCACATTAGAAATAGCTTTTACAACGACTGTTTTTATGAAAAATATTGATGTAGTTTTAATACTCAACACCTAAACTTGACCTGGTCTGCAATCAACTAACCCCAGCATTTGGTGTCTGTGTCTAGGTTGATTCACTCACCGTTTATCTTTCAGAGTGTAAGAGTAATTCTGACAGACCTTGAAAATACTTCTTCCTTCCTTTCTCTAATGTGATTACACTATTTATTAATTTGTTTTATATCCAGGTGATATACCTGCAAGACAAATGAAAAAAGCTATTTTCCTCACTTCTCTCTGACAGCGTATGAATAACTTGACTTGCTTTTCTTATAATATTTGCTGATCTCCTGCTGATAAATAAATAATAATAAAAAAATATTGACTTACTGCCAGCATTAGAGAACGGGAACACAAGGGTAGAAGTTCATACTGGACCTGTCCATCAACAAATTTCATCAGTCATTCTTTGCTCTACATAATCACATACACACCATGTTATCCTCCACCCCCCACCACCTGACACGGAGTCTTTGTCTTCTGCAGACGTGGATGAGTGCGTGACCAACACCCACAGGTGCCGGCGGGGCGACCAGTGTGTGAACACGGTGGGTTCTTTTGTATGCAGACTACAGGCCACTTGTCCTGCAGGCTACCAACTGAAAAACAGTGTTTGCCAAGGTGAGTTCACTGGTCTTGATCTATTTAGTCTACCTCTAGTCTATCTAAACTTCTGTGCTAGAGCCTAAAAAGCAGTCAGTAGAAATGACAATCTGGTCCTCCTCATTACTTTATGTAAGAGTTATACAACATAAGAAAAACAAATATTTTCAGTACATCAATAAAAAAAGATAACTTACAAAAACCATAAACTTTGATTGAGAGAAAATGAATGACGAGCCAAAAACTGTCAGTTGACATTTAATTTTTCTGTAGGGATCTGTACGGTAGTGTGCTTGTTAACACCATCACCTTCCAGTTTGAATTTGAGGACGGGGCACCGTGCGTGGAGTTTGCATGTTCTCCACGTGTATGTGTGGGTTTTCTCAGGGTACTCCATGTTTATACATTTAGCTTATTTTTTTTAATCCAAAGTGGCTTTCAGCGCCGATACATCACAGTTAACATCAAATCTAACGATTAGCTACGTAGACAGAAATCCCTAGTCAGACTATTAGAGGTGACAGAGCAGAAAGAGAAAGTGCAGTACCTCCAGGGTGGGGAGGTACAGGGTAGGTGTTTGGGTAGGGGATGCTCTCTGAATAGTTGGGTCTTCAAGAGTTTCTTGAACAAAAAGAGATTGACACCCCTGTTCTCGTACTGCTCAGTAGGTCATTCCATTCCATCCTCATTGAACAACACGTGAAGGGTGTTGTTATGGAAAAAGTTCTTTAAAAGAGTGAGGCAAAGTTTCCTAATAATTAGAGAAGATCGATCTTGTCCAATAAAGATATTTATTCGAAGGCAAGAGCGTTCGAAGACGCAGTCACAGAGAAAAACCCAAGTGAATGCGCACCGATGGAAAGGCACGTCCTCTTTTATAACATTGTATGGATAAAGGAATAAAAAAGAAGTCATTGTGTTTCTTATCAGCAACAAACAAAGCGATTCTGATTTACATTTAGTCCTCAGGAAGTCCCATGGCATATTCTCAAGAGACAGGAAAGGGCCCCCATGTGGATTGGTCAAAAGGAAAACCTTCTCAGGTGTGAGGGTTTCACAAAAGGGCAAGTAGTACAATTTCAATGATAAACAGGAATGGGAGATTCATTCTTGATGGGATTAAGGAAATTGTTGCATTTCCTAGTGGTGCTAAAACCAGTCTCCAGACGTGTGAGACGACTCTCCCTAAAGCAATCAAAAACAGTAGCTTTAACAAAGAAACAAAAGAAAATTCTCCACGACAGTGTCTTGAGCATGGTGTAGGTACTGCTAGACAACAGTCCTTTTAATGACTGGAGAGACAGAGTTGTGACATAACCTTTTGCAAGAGTGTTCAAATAGATGGATGACCAGTGTTGGGGAGTAACGGATTACATGTAACGACGTTACGTAATTTAATTACAAAAAAAGAGTAACTGTAATTCGTTACAGTTACAATGAGAAAATATGTAATACAGTTACAGTTACTTCCGAAAATATTAAGAATTACAAATTTGGTTACATTTTTTAAAAAATATAAAGAAAAACCTTTGCGAAATATGCAGCTCACTGATAGACGAAGCGTATTGATTTACTAATATTTGACTGTTTGGTGTTGATGCATGACAAACGTTTATCGATGTCTATGACCTAGCCTAGCCTAGCTAGCCTAGCCTACCCAACTGTAGGTGACCAGACGTCCTCTTTTTCCCGGACATGTCCTACATTTCAGACTAGGGTTGTCAAAAGTATCGATACTTAAAAAGTATCGATACTAAAATGTTGTATCCGGATACGATACTCATTTTAAAAAGTATCGATAACAGACGTTAGCCTTGAAGTGCTAGCTGCGGCTAACGGCTAATACTAACATGCTAAAATTAATCATGGGTCAATACTCATTAAAACCTTAAAGTAATCAAAAAGTAATCAAACGTTATTAGTTACATTACTTTTTGAAAGTAATCGAAAAAGTTACACTACAATTACATTTAAAACAAGGTAACTTGTAACTGTAACGGATTACATTTTTAAAGTAACTTACCCAACACTGTGGATGACCTACCCTTAAGGACTTTACAGGCTAACATCAGTGACTTAAGTCTGATGCCGGGTTAAGGCTAGCCTAAGAGTAGCCAGTGGAGCTCAACGGACAGAGGGGTTACGTGGGACTTTTTTAGGTTTATTGAAGACCACAAGTGCTGCTGGGTTCTGGACCATCTGCAGAGGTTTCCCGGCATAGGGTGGGAGACCAATCAGGAGAGTGTTGTAGTAGTCAAGGCAGGAAACAAAACATAGACTGCACCAGGCGCTGGGTGGCGTGTTGGGTTAGGTACAGCCTGATATTCTTTTGTTCAATATTGCAAAGCAACACGATCCAGCTTCAGAGGCAACATGATCTTTAACTCATTGACTGGCAGCCATTTTCAGAACAGAGTCGCTCACTGCCAGAGATTTTTGAGAATTTTGACTGATTTTTCAAGAGCCACAGAATAGTTTGTGCTATGACTATGTAAACACCGAACACACCAAAAGAAAGAGTAGACTCTCTTCTATCATCAGGAAAAAAAATTTTGTTTCTACCTTATTCCGTTCTTCCTCGACGTGCGTCTCACCGGCGCCATTTCTCTCATAGCGAACCATTGCGTTTGTTTTTATTTGCTTACAGTCTATGCTAATCTCCCATCAAAAGTGGCACTGCCCCCTAGAGGGTCAATTTGTTACTACATACTCTGTCTAGAAGCCCATATTTACGGAAAAACTTTCGCCGATTGTCCCCCAAGCCACTCGCATTGAAAAACATAAAAGACGTCTATAGACGTCTTTGGCAGTCAGCGGTTGGATTTGAAAAGACGTCTATAGACGTCTTTGGCAGCAAATGAGTTAAAGGTCAGATGGTCGTCAATCGTGACACCCGTTTCTAACTGCCTTTGATGGAGGAAGACATAGAAATTCAATTTGGTTCCAAATACTGGCGTGTATGGTTGGTTTGGCTGGGAAAAAAAGTAGTTCAGCTTCCTTCCACAGTCGAAAAACATGCACGTTAGATGAATTGTGGACTCCAAATTACCTGTGGGAATATGTGTGTGTGTGGTTGTTTGTCTCTGGGTGGCTTTATTATGGATAGACTTCCTGTCCAAGGACAGCACTGGATAGGCTCCGGCCCCCATGCAACCCTACTGGGAATAAGGGATAAAGAAAATGTTTGATTTTTTAAAATAGAATACTAGAAATGTATGTGGATGCACATTGGTATAGAATTAGTTCAACATAACATGATTGACCATTCAAATAGGATTTTAAACATCCAATGTAATTTGAAGCTTGATTAGCAGTTAGCTAATTAGCAGTTAGTGTTAGCAGTTAAGACTGCATTTTCTGTAACTTATAAGTTATTTCATTAGAGGACCACAAAAACACATTACTCATTTACCCTTAATCTTGTTTTGTGGTTTATCAAAATTAGAGACTCAAAATCTTTAAATAAATTAAAATTCCTACAAATCTGTTCCACATTTCTAACATTCATATGTGGTCATGTCTCAATCTCTTCGCATAATGCTTTACTTTTTTTCATGTGCTCTTGTTTTCTGGCCCTGGTCAGAATTTTTGTGCCTGTGCAGATGTCGACGTTCCGTATGTGACAAGATAATCACTCAACAAGGCACCATTGCACAGGCAGGGAAGCACTTTGAAGCTCCCACACTTGTGTCATCAGCAATTGGCACCAAGAAGACTAATCAATGTAGCTAGATAATGAGGGTAGTATTTAGTCGACCATCCAAAGGGGGAAAAAACTCATTAGCTGCATGAAAGGAGAGGAGCGGTCTCTGCTGTGACACAGAGAACTTATCCCTCCAACGGTAAAAAGGAAAAAAAAACAAATTAAGTCCCTTCGCTTAAAGGAACGAGCATAACATGAACTCCTGAGAGATGGGACTCAATTTAAACCCCATCCATCGTTCACGACATCCAATAACTGTCATTTACAAAGTTTGCTCAACTTTTGTTAATTGCAAAGCTGGATGGTCATATGATGCTTTTCTTAGAGTTTTTCCTCCAGTTAAGGATTGGAATGGTGCATGATTATATCTGTGGGCAGCGTCCTACTCTTATTTTGTGCTTGAGCAACAGGGTCACCTTATGTACTGTTTGCACACTGCAAGCTACGACTGAAACTGAGAGAGCTGACGGCAGATTGAGGTCCTGCAGTGGCACAAAGTCATCATTTTGGTTTAGGAAAAATGTTAGGTAAACTTCTATTTATCCCATCTCTACTTTGCAGACATCGATGAGTGCATGATGAGAGCTCATGACTGCGGTGAGGGCTATGTGTGTGAGAACATAGCTGGCTCTTTCCTGTGTAAATCCAAACACAAGTGCATCAGCGGGTTCACACAGGACTCTCATGGCAACTGTGTTGGTAAGTGACACTGCTTCATTCATTGAGGAAAAGTGATGCAACCATTAAAGTCATAATAGAGAATGAAGGAATAATCTTTAGAAATGTGTGTCATTGGGCCTGGTTCCTGAATCTTTCTATCCAGTTCGGGATTTTTTGTTTCATGTTCTTTTAAGTAGCACTCTTTTGAGATTAATTATACCAATGTGTGACTGCCACACTGAAATATAAAAAAAAATCTGTTTCAGACCAAGGTTTTATTTTTATTTTTTTTGTATTTTAAGATGCATAAAATGTTTCCAGTTGTTGAAATTTTTAAGTAGGCCACTACAATACTCTGACTGGACAATGAAGACCTGAAGTCCTAAGAGATGTTGTTAAAACACACATAATATTCCATTCAAAATTAAACTAATGTTGTAAGACCTGTCCATTTATTTCAGCATTGGTGTTGTCTTTCCACAGCAAAATCACAAGTAACCAATTCCAAAAGCACAAATACATCCTTAGAGCATCAGAAAAGCCGGCATTTGAACAATTGTCCGATAAAAAGAAAACCACAATCAATCGCCCAATTAACACGGACTTTTCCAGCCTTTTCTCATGTTACTTTCAACATTTGAAATGTTTTCTAAATAAGATACAGAAGAAAATTAACACACTTACCTTCACTGTAACAAATGTATCGTCTTCCCATGTACACTTTTGTCTCCTTTTAAGTTTTCCTCCTGTGACTTATTGACAACTTCACAGTTGGCTTATAAATCATAAATTTGAATCAGCATAAAGAAGAATAAAATGGCCCAAATCTTTCCATGAACATGAACAAGGTTGAGGATCCAGCCAAACAGGGCCTTAAGATGACACTTATTTGGTTTACTACTGGGGGCATGTAATCACATTCATAATACTGAGTGAATCTCTGTTAAAACCACTGCAAAATGCTCAAATGGAGATACTAAAAATAACCGCTGGACTGCTCCCTTTGTCTCCCATGTTCCCATCATTCACAACTAAATGTGGCGGCCAATTTGGATGAGATGGATATAAAATCACCATATAAAAACATTTTTTCCCATCGTTCTTTTTCCGAGGTTAGCCTCAAAGGTGCCAAACAGAAATATGTTCTAAAATTAACTTTAGGTATATGATGAAGTCAAGCACGAGATATGACCTTTTTTCTTTTTTAATTTCTCACTGTTTTGGAAAAAGCATTTTTTTGCGGTTGCTATTACTCCAAATGAAGAAAATTCAAAGTAATATTTAGCCGTCCTTTTTTTCTATGTTAAAGGGTCTGGAGCTCTTCTGTGTAAATGTTCCTTTTTTATGTTTTGTGTCATTTACATGCGACCAGCGTCTTGGTTAGTTTCGCAGAACTTTAATGTTAGTGCTGCGTTTATACCACAGCAAATAATTTTGCCATTGTGAGTTGTCACTTAATGTTTTTCAATTTTATTTATTTTATTTATTTGAATAGGGACAAAGCACATTAATGGACATCAGTGAAAACAAATGTAAATATGCCGGATTGTAGCTACAAAGCTAATTTTCATCCGTAGTCCCTAGTTAAAAAATAACATATAATAAACAATACAAGCATCACAATTAAAAGTTTAGATTTTAGTGTTCACATGACTGGCTTGCTTTCATCCAAAGTTTAAGTTGATCTCTAAAGCTGGTCAGTGTGGGGCTCTCCCGTATGTGCAGAGGAAGACTGTTCCAGATGTTAGAGGCTCTCACAGAGAGAGTGTTCTGACCAAAAGCTGTTCTTCTGTGAGGAACCTCACAGTCTCCTCTGGAGGAGAACCTGGTTCTCAGCCCACTGGAAGTCTTAATTTTAAACAGGGTAGACACAGGAGGTGGGGCTAGTCCATGTAGCGCTTTATAAGTTAAGCATACATACTTAAAATTTATGAAATTTTCAAAATTAAAAAGATTGTATTTGTTCAAAATATTGCATACATGGAAAGAATTGGGTTTTTGGTCAAACACTTTAAGAGATCTTTTGTAGAGTGATTCAACTAATTTTAAATTGGTAACTGTGGTGACAGACCAACTTGTGATGCAGTATTCAATGTGAGATAAAATCATTGAGTGGAGAACCATTTTAGCAGCACCAAGTGTTAAAAAAGACCTGATTTGTTTAAAATTTTTAAGGTTAAATTTGACAGTATTGGCAAGTTTTTTTATATGATTTTTGAAGGACAGAGTGGAATTGAGTATCACGCCAAGGTACTTGAATTCTGTGACAAGTTGTAATTCTTCTCCTCTCAAGAATACGCCGGAGCTTTTTATTTCTTTTGATTGCTTTGAGAAAAACAAACAGACCGTTTTTTTGGAATTGAGAAGCAAACATGATTTAAAAAGCCAGTCATTTACTTGCTCCATGGCTGAGGTCAGAATAGAAGCTGCCTCTTTAACACTCTTTGCATGAGTATAAATTATAGCGTCATCTGCATACATTTGAAAATTCACATTATTACATGTTTTGGGAAGATCATTTATGTACAGGGAGAATAACAAGGGACCAAGTATTGATCCTTGCGGCACACCGACAGAGACATCCAAGACTGATGATTTTATACTATCAATTTTTACACATTGTTTTCTTGAGGATAAGTATGATTTATGGGCAAATGGTTCGAGTGTGTGTGTGTGTATAATCAGCTGCAGTCTTATAAACTTTAGACAGGAGAATTAGTTAGATGAACTACTTTAGACTTGTCTGGCACAACTGTGATGTTTAATTGGTGAACATTTGAATATGAACTGTTCTGTTGAAATGATTGTACAGAAACAGTTTGGCCTGTCAGTCAGGATTAATCCACCCACCAGTCATCCCTCCTCAGCCACCATTAGACCAGATTCTCTATCTGTGTGATTCCACAGACATAAATGAGTGCAGCAGCCTGAGTGTGCCTTGCAGCCCGGGTCTGAACTGCATCAACACAGTGGGCTCCTACTCGTGTCAGCAGAAGATAATTACGTGCAATCGTGGTTACCGCGCCAGCCCTGATGGACACGAGTGTGTCGGTAGGTTTTTTTTTTTTTACCGCTTACACGTGCAGCATTGATACAGAAGCAAAGCATTATGGAAGCTCTACTATAATTACATACAGTTAAAAGCACTGAATTCTCACTATTCTCTCCTGGAGTTCAACAAATAATTTAAGAAAAATAACGGAAAACAAGTGGAGATATTTTTTCAAATCAAATACAGCGAAAAATAACTCAGGAATATACTCTTTTCTGTTAATTTTGTGTTATTATTTAGAAGCTGACTTCAGCTCTTGAGTACTAAGAAATCAATACATCCACAGGGGTATCCAGTGTCATGTCTTTACCTTGATTACATCAAGAACGAGGAGACAGGTGATAGCGTGATCACTGATTGTTTATCGAAGACTGGACTGACAGCATACAGGAAATACAGCCCGAGGGCATCATGGGAGATTACGGAAACCTCATAGGCACAAACATAACAAACGGCAAACCTATTTATTAATACCTAACATTTCCTCCCCCCATATTCTGTCAGACTCACCCCACGATAAAGATAACATACTATATAACAACAACAAAAAAGATAAGTCCATTAGTCAGAAAGGATACAGCTACAAGACCAGACGGTCAGGAGGCCGCCGCTCACGTGTGGGGTACCGGTGAGGATGGTGATTCACCGGAGACGTTGTTGATGGAGGCTGGGGAACCTGATCTGTTGTGTTGTCCTCCTGAAGTGGAGCTGTTTGGGTGTTGGAGGCAGCCAAAACCTCCTCAGTGTCTGTCTGGTCGGTGATGTCCAGAGCAGGAGAACCCATTGGCTCTGAGGCGGGGCCCTTGCTGGCCAACAGTTGGTCAGTATGACGACGCCACATTACATCATGGTTGGTACGTACTTGGTATGACAACGGACCAGTAATGGCCACTATCTCTGCTGGCACCCACCGGGGACCCCGTAGGTAATTTCGAGCTAAGACAGGGTCTCCTATGTCCGTGTCCAAGACCGTGGCAGGCCTGCCCTCCGTCGGCTTTGCTCTTGTTGGCTGCTCTGAACAATTTGGCTCCTTGACGGAGGGCGTATACAGTCCAGTTGGGTGCGCAGTGCTCTTTTCAGGAGGAGCTCAGCGGGCGACACCTTAGTGGTGCTGTGGGGTGTGTTTCGGTAAGTCAGCAGGAAACTGTGCAGTCGCTGATGAAGGGAGCCCTGGGACACTGATGCCTTTAGACTGTGCTTTAAGGTTTGTACAAATCTCTCAGCCAGTCCATTGGTGGACGGGTGGTAGGGTGCTGATTTAATGTGCTGAATTCCTTTCATTTTGAGGAAATCCTCCATCTCCGTGGCAACAAACTGGGGCCCATTGTCACTCACCAGTTGTTCCGGTATTCCGTACCGGCTGAACATTTCCACCAGCCGCTCAATGGTTTTCCTGGTGGTTGTAGACCTTATGATGGCCACGTCTGGCCATTTGCTGTGTGCATCCACCACCACCAAAAACATTCTGTCCTCAATTGGCCCAGCAAAGTCTATATGTATACGCTGCCACGGCATTAGGATAACAACTGATTGTGAGGTAGAGCAAGAGTTCTCCAGTTTCCCATGGATGACTTAGAACCAGATGCTCGCTGTCTGAATAGCACAGATCTGAGCTGAATGCCGACGTAGAATGAAATCTACTTCATGTCATTTAACTTAACATATGCATGTGTATCTGCTCATAGAAATGACTGTAACTGTAAATTACACATATTAACCAGCCCTTTGTTTGCAGTCAAAGTGGTGCTTAAATAATATAGGCACTGAAACATAGGACTTTAATGGGATTGTCTGTTGGTTTCAGTATTTCTGAGTGATGAAATCCCACATTGATTCTGCTTGTGTGATGACTGCTAATTGTGTATGGAACACAATGAGTATCTAAGTTGGGGCCAAATTAGGGTCAACCCCATGGGAAAAGGGTTTTAGCTGACTCACTAATGAAAAATAAATAGACGGGTTCTGAAAGGGCAACACAAATAAGGTCTCTGTGGATATAATTAATAAATGAGAACATATATGGGGCTCATTGAGTAGCCAATGTATCCTGATCAAAATCATGGAGGCTGTTAAATTAGTAGATAAGAGATTGTAAGACATCTTTATGGGTCGAGCTATTAGTGGTTCTCTCAGATACACGCTGAAGCACAACTCTGAGGTTTTCTCTTTGTGTTGACACATCCAGACATCGATGAGTGTCAGATGGGGACGCACCGCTGTGGGCGGGGCCAGATCTGTCACAACCTTCCTGGCAGCTTCCGCTGTGACTGTCAGACGGGGTACCGGTTCGACGCCCTCCGAAAAGTCTGCAACGGTAGGCTTTTCCTGAGTCTGGTCTGTTGATGAGGTTGAGCAGATGGAGGGTTTAATCATGTATTTTTTTTCTAGTTATGACGAATAAAGATATTGAACTAGATTAGATCATTCCTGTCAAGCAGTAATAACAAAATACAAATACTATGTCACCTGTTCTTTAAATCAATAATAAGTTGTAAATGAAAATATATTGTACTTATTATGTTTTTTAAATGTATTTTGCAAGTATAGTCTATGATAGATGTAAGATTGCTTTCTAAAAAAAGCAAATGGATCTGTTAGGATAATGTTACAGATCAAGGTGCTCCTCATAAGGGAATTCAATTCAGAACTAGGTGTCCATTATATTGACATTGAATTGACACGAATAAAAACTGTTGAAAAAGGTTTCCACATTGGTATAGTGGTGAGTGTGGTGAGTGTCCCACAGGAGACCGGGGTTCAATTCCCCACACATGTATATGTGTTACTTTTAAGTCGCTGCGGATAAAAGCATATACTAAATCCATAAACACACAATAAACAATAACAAAGTAACTAAACTATTTCTAGTTTAGTTACTTTGTAAACAATATTTACACTAGTTACTTAGCGTAAATATTGTTTAAGACGTAGTGAAAATAGATTAGATGGTAAATGATCAATTTAATGTGATTGTATGTATATGCATGTATATTTCATAAAACCTAACATTTGATAAATATTTATATATTTACATGAATTTATAAAATTCTTAAAAGTAAGATGGTTAATCAAAACTGTGAACAACCCAGTGAACCAGCTGCCATTTGAAGGAATTATTTGATTAGTCAGATCAAATTTATCACGTCAGTGGGATTCTTATACAGATATATATATCCTCCTGAGACCCGGCCCATTCGTTTATGTCCATTATAGTGGACATTTTGTCCACCTGTTCCCCCCCAAAGTATCTGGAGTTACCCTATCAGCCCTATAGTGTTCTGTAGAGGACATCCTGGGCTTTCCAGTGATGTGCCATTTGATAGGTTTGCATGCTGGGAACTTTACTTTTTTCCTAAGAGTTCTTAGGTAAATATCCCTTTCAATACATCTTCTTTTTTATTATTTAATTATCTAAAGCCTGTTCTATTTTCCCATACAAATCGTCCTGTGTTCCTCCACAGTGGACATGCTATGAAATTAAAATTAAAAACATTTTTTATTTTATTTAAATTGTAATGTTCTTTTTTAGGTCCAAATATGTGGAAAATCACAACAAAAAAGAAATTTGAAGACACTTTTTTTCTTTGGGTCTCAGGAGGATATATATATATATGTTATATATTTTGAAAAAATGAACAACGTGGAGAACAAGGTAGTGTGCCTGGCGTTGTGTCCTGCCTGTTGTTTTTTGGCGCATATGTCTCATTATTCCTCCTCCTCTGCTGACAGATGTGAATGAGTGTTGGCGCTATCCTGGCAGAGTGTGTGCCCAAACCTGTGAAAACACGCCGGGCTCGTACTACTGCTCATGCACCGCCGGCTTCTCCCTCGCAGCCGATGGCAAGAACTGTGAGGGTAAGCGAGATTAGTTTTTATTTTTCCTCTTTCCACGTCTCACGGAGAACAATCTGGAAGCTTAAATCCAGCTTTTCTCAGACGGTCTGTCTTATTTTGCTTTTAGAAGTTAAGTCACAGACAGTAGATTGTCAGTATGAAAAATAGTATCATGTCCTTACTCTTAGCCTTAGAGGTAAGATGGGTTTCTTTCGTTACGTCTGCAGTTGACATTTGATTTTCTCTGGCTAGCATGACTGCATTGTCATCAGACATTACACACATAATGGTTTTTAGGCTCAGGTCCAAAGGTAAACGGTGTATCTATCTCAGGGTTTATTACAGAACTTATCTTATAGGTTTCTGCAAATTATTTCCACACTTAACTGTAACAGAAGAGTTCATGTTTTGCACTTGTTGAAGTTAGAGCCTTCCCTGCCTGGAGTTTATAAAATCAGCTTGTATAAAAAGGATGGATTTGGTTGTGTTTTCTATTATTAATCAATTTAAGAAACTCACCTGCTGCACTATATTCTCACAGTATTCATTTCGGCCAATATTTATTTTCATTCATTCATTCATTCATTTAGTTTATTCTGAAACATGACATGATTTTACAATATTTACATAGAATGCTTCCTAAATATACATCATATTTCAAAAAGGAGCAGGATGAAGCTTAAGCTTATTAAGCCCTACCCCTCAGTTACATGAGTCGTGGTGTTAAAGGACCATTACAGTAAAACAAACAGTATAACTTTGTATGTATTATTATTTTTTGTATTCATCAAAAATACTTTTCTTATATTGTTTTTTGAATTGCTGGATGCTATTACATTCTTTAATATTTTCAGGCAAGCTGTTCCAGAGCTTCACTCCACTAACTGATAAACTGAAGGTTCTTTTTGTTGTTCGAACACACTTAGTTTTGAAATTTAATTTTTGTCTTAGATTATATGTTCCATCTCTATCTGTAAACAATTGTATGTGTGCAGGAAGTAATTTATTTCTTGCTTTATAAAGAATTTTAAATTGTGTTACTGATTATTTCATAAATACTTTTGCCCCGCTTTAGTTGGCATATTTATTAATTGTCCAAAGGACTTTGTGGTCCTTATTTTCTTTTTAAAGAAATGCTGCGGTCTACTAAGTGGTGTATCCGTGCCCCCACCAGGCGGCGGTCAAAGTCCGTGCGCAGTACAGATAGAGAAAGCACACGCAGCAGTGTGCAGAAAAACAGCTATTTTTAACCTGCTGACGGACGGTTACGTCCACAGCGGTGGGCGTTCACACCAACACCCCTTATTTCCACCCACCTATTTCACACCGTTATCCATCCAATTACCTCCACCAACAGCTGGATGTCGTTTTTCATCGTAAATAAGTTTATACACAAGGTTAAAGCTTCTTTGCCTCCTTCTTGAATCCCCACCCAATAATCCTTGAACAGTATCGGGCCTTAATTTTGTGTTCTGGCCAACAATCCAGATTAGCAAAATCTATAAATCAACCCATCTACCCCATATTGATTTCTCAAATTAGTTTTTTTTTTTTTTAATTAGTTTTTTTTGTCTGATTGTTTAGTCTTTCACATGATAGCTCCATTCTGCTCATTACGAAATGGAATGAACATGGGGTAACACTTTACAATAATCATGATTTATAAATGGTCTATTTACCATTAATAAATTCTGGTTATTGTAAAGTGCTACCGGACATGGTTCTACGGTAACCACATCTTCTCTTTTCTGTGTCTAGATGAAAACGAGTGTGAGAAAAACCTCTGTAGCCAGGAGTGTGCTAACATACACGGCTCCTATCAGTGCTACTGTCGGCAAGGTTATTTCCTGAAAGAGGACGGGCACACCTGTGAAGGTATTTTCCCTCCAGAATCCTGAATCCAGAATCCTTAACAGTTAAGAAGAGAACAAATTGAGAAGAATAAAGGATGAAAGAATGGAAACATTAGGACTTTACATTCAGTAGATTACACTGAAGAGATTTTTGCAGTTTTGTCAACTGAATATTTACCACTGTTGAAGTGCCACATGGACAGAGTGGAATCAAATCATTAAATCCCCAGGACAGGAATGTGTAATAAAACACACTAAACAACCATAATTACATATGAACACACATATGTGAACACATGGTTTTATTTGAACCTCCCGTACTATTCTCACTAGACTTTCATCGACAGTATCCATTAAGCCCGTTTGCGTGTGTTAAACAGATATCGATGAGTGCTCCCAGAGCATCGGGAACCTCTGCACCTTCAAGTGCATCAATGTTCCAGGCAGCTACCAGTGTGCCTGTCCCCCTCAGGG
>JABUIW010000205.1:18362666-18386376 GCA_013363375.1 Menidia beryllina
ATCAATGATGTTTGTGATGCTGCCGTCCAGGTTGACCCCCCCGCCCCTCCCCATTGGCTCCAGTCCTCCCCCCCCCATTAGGGGATAAGGGCTTAGCATAATGGACGGATGGATGTTTGTGATGCTTATACATGAATTATAAACTTTTATATGAGGTCTGTCTTTATGATACAATGACAGGGAAGCTTGAATAGATCGCTCACAAACTCGAAATTAAGTCCCATGTCTACAAAATGTGAGTAGGGGGGATTCATTGCGTTTTGCTGGCCCTTATATTTCAAATAAATCGCCAAACCGCGAACACTTCCTGAATCAGTCACGTGGTGCGGCCGGTTCGCGAGGCTTCACACGTCACTGCATACGTCACCGACACGAGCTTCGAAACGCGCTTCACAGAAATCAACCTGGATTTCTCGACACGCGCTTCGAAGCCTCGATACGAAGGGACACATCACTACTTCCTCCCACCGTCCAAAAACCTGCATGTTAGGTTGTTGGAGATTGGGGAAATTGCCCTTAGGAGTGAATGTGAGTGTGTGTGGTTGTTGGTCCTTGTGTGTCTCTGTGTGGCCCTGCGATGGACTGGGGACTGTCCAGGGTGACCCCGCTTCTTGCCCGTTGACCACTGGGATAGGCTCCAGTTCCCCCCGCGACCCCATCAGGGAATAAGCGGTATTGATAATGGATGGATGGATGGATTTCAGCCAAAGCAGCATCTTCATAATTGTCTGTGCTTACCTGTCCTCCTCCTGTTTCTGTTGTTTCATGGTAGACGCTGTGAGAGGCTCAGTTGCCCCCCCAACTCTGTAGACTGCCAGAGCTCTGCGGTACGGATCACGTACCACCAGCTCAGCTACCAGACCAACATCATCACTCCGGCCCAGATCTTTCGCATCGGGCCTTCCCCCGCCTACGCAGGTGACGACGTAGTCATCGGCATCAAGAAGGGCAACCGGGAGGGCTACTTCAGCACCCGGAAGCTGAGCAGCTTCACCGGCGCCGTTTACCTCCAGAGAAAAGTGCACGAGCCCAAAGACTTCCTGCTAGATGTGGAGATGAAGCTGCTGAGGCAGGGGAAGGTGACCTCATTCCTGGCCCGAATCTATGTTTTCATCACATCCAGCAGGATGTAACAACGCTCAGATGGGACTGAAACTGTATCGTTCACATTGTGCTCTATGTTTTTTTTTTTTTTTAATATGTGTGTATTTTGTGTAAAAAGTCGCTTAACAAGTAACGGTTCACTTTGTTAGTGTTTCACTGCCACCTTGTATTTCTATGTACCAAAGTATTTTTAGGCTTGTCTCGTTCATGTCATTATTTGTACACAAGTATTGAGTAATCAGGGAGTTTGCAGTCCACTGCAAGTTCCAGTGCCGCTCATTACAAAAGTCTGTGTTGGTTTGGATGTCTCTTTACACTGTACTTTGAAAATATTCAGTTACATAAAAAGATATTTTTCAGTGAGATTAGGCTAGTATGGTAAATAAACTATGTGTATGCTTTTGTTTTATATATTCTAGTCACCAGGGCAAATTCCTTTCCTTTACGTTTATTTTTAAAATATATTTTCTTTTACGGTTTCCTTTTCAAATTAAATAGATTTAGCTGAATGTTTTAAGAAAACCAAAAAAAAGGCAATTTCTTGTTGAGTTGTAATGCTTTCAGTTTTATTTGAGTGTGACCAAAGGAAAGCGCAACACTTTTCTTTTTGGAATGAATATTTCCACAAGATATAAGATACACATCCATGCACAGTAGTTTGTTATATACTATATTTGAAAAATGGTTAGAAACAGGATAACCTTTACAGCATTGGGTGTACATTATCTTTTATAAGTTGTGATCGGTTTTAATCTGGGAGTTGACAACTATTGCAAATCCCCCTATAGAACTTTGGACTTTCCTGTACGTTCATTTCCGGTGCTAACTCTATTCTAAAAATGTATGGGAACTTAGTCAATTATATTAGGTTTTGCAGACTTTACTTCATTACAGGACACCTCTCTGTATGTTACTGCTTGTAATATTCTCAGGGTAAACATCATTAGAGAGACAATTTCCTGTGTGTAGAATTGAAACCTGTGCAGGTGCAGATTACCTTCACACAGCGAATGTTTTCATCTCTCATATGTTTCAGTTAACCATCTGATAAATATGCAAATCTTTAGCCATTTGTTTAGTGAATTCACTGTGTCCAGTTTTTCACATTCAAATGTATTTTTTGTCACTAATGAGCCAACATCCCCCCCTACTGGCATCAGCAGCATGCAGCAAAACCAAATACACAACTCTGATGAAGTCAAACATTACACGTCTATTTTTCTAGTGAATTCAGATGGTGATGATGATTTCAACATTACAATGACAAAAGAAATAAATGGCTTGTTACTCTGTGAGCCCTCTGATCTCTGAGCTCATCTTCCACCACTGTTTTATCACTCGCACCACAAGAAATGTTTAATGTGTGTTCCACCCTTTGACATTCCCACCCGGAAAGTATGTGCGCTTTGATACCCAAGCCTATTAATACATCCCGATAGATGGCATCACCGCCGGAAACTAGGGAGGGTGTTTTTCCCACAGGTCACTGAATAAATAAACATTGCATTATGCCGTACACAAAGTTTTTCTTTACTTTTTCTTGTTAAAGCTTTTGGCTAATGAATCAACCAAAAGTAATCCTGCATATGAACTTTAAAAGATAAGTCTGCCTTTATCCAAGAGATTTTCTTTTCTGTTGTACGTTAGTTTTACTTCTACAGTATTTGTAGAAGGAAAGGAAAAAGTCATTTTCCTCTTCTGTCATTAACATATTTTGGTGCTATGCACCAGAGCTCCGGACTATCAAGTAGGGAAAATGTTTCATGCAATCTTTACACCAAAAGTTGGATATATAATATATTTTAAACTAGGGAATCTTGCTGTGCAAGCTGAACAAATCCTTTCCCGTAGCGTGTAAGAATCCAAAGCTACAAATGATCACAGCTAATTAAAATAATTAGACTTGTTCATTATCATGACATAATCATCGGTGTCAACTCTGCACAATGGCAAAGCGAGTAAGCTACCAGTCTCTCTTTTTGCCTATATGTTGCAGTTATCAGTTTTCAGATCCTTGATTTCAGAAGTAAAAAAGTGACTTGAGGGAATCAGCTCCAGTCAGTGTTGTTCTGATTCAGAGCTGGTTAACGTACTGTTTACACACAGGTGACCAAAAGAAACTTCCTGTGAATCAGAGCAACACAAATTCCCTCAGAATTTAGTGACGTAGAATAATCTAGCGACATGCCATCTTCAGCAAATAGCACCAACTAAGAATTCTGTAGTTAGTTTACACAGACAGTTTTGAATTGTGCATCTCTTCACACAGTGTTTGTGTGACCGGGTGATACAAAAGTCTGCTCAGGAAACTGTTCAGCCTGTGCAGTAACGGTTTCACATACTGGTCTGTTCTGGGTGGCCTCCTTCCTCTCTGGTGAAAGCCAAACACTTCCGGCTATTGAGGTAGCATCCCACACACGCTGGGGTGTGATCTCTGATTATCAGCCTCAGCTTCAAAGGGTTATCAAGACAACTATATATGTGTTGGTCCGGACCTCCTTTTTTTCTACAGCATGAGAATAACCAGACCTGCAGCCAGTGCCTAAATGCCTGCTGATTGTTTGAACAGAAGTTTTACAGCAGGTTTGTTTTCACAGTACAATGAATTTTCTAAAACATTTACCACCAAAAAGTACTGTATACTATTCTGCATACTATACATAATAGTTATTGGACAAAGTATTGAGATCACCCCTTCTTCACCATCACAATCGGTAATTCACATCCCACAAAAACAACTTAAACCCAAACAACCCATCAGCTCACCTCAAATGTGCTACTTACCATAACTTCTGCTGAATTTGTACAGAGTTGCATTAGAGTTTGTTTGATGGCTGGTTTGTGATACATATACAAAGATTTAATACATGCAAGTGCCTGCATGGTTTTTCAAGGTACTTTACATATCTTTCTGTGGAGAATGAGAATAATTATGCAGGCAGATCAGTTGGCTAATCTGTGACAGGGTACAGAATGCAGCCACATTATGTATGACGATAAAGCAATATGGGCCTCATTTGGTTGAGAAAAGGATGGAAATCTGAAGCACAGCCATTATTTTTTCTACATTGTTAACATGACGAAATGCGTTCCTGTGTGCCCCAATTTTGTATCAGCTTCCTGTTAGAACTGACCACTATCTAATGCAGGTGTGATAATGATTACTAAGAAATTCTTCACACTGTGTTTGTTGAAAAAAGAGATACCACTATAACAATTATATGCCAGTATTTGTAATTTCACTAATATAAGACGTCAATGTTTACTTGCTTGTGGCACCAAAAATCCCGATCTGTCAGAGAGAAAAAAAAACACCGATATAAGCCAGCTGAATCACTCAAAAATAAGATTAGTAAAGCCAGGATTTGTTACAAACCCATAGAAAATGTTGACTGGCAGAATCACTTTGCTTTCAGCTAATGTAAAGCAGCGCTAGCCGGAGCTTTGGTGCAGAAATAAAATGAGCAAGTAACACAAGGTTGATTTGGTTTTCAGTAAACTCTTTGTTTGCAATGACTGTGATGACCAAAGTCAGCTGCAGGTGGACAACAGAGGGCAGCAGACTACCCTCATATGAATATGATAGTGTGCGCCTGAGAATGCTGACTTGCACAATACGCTTGCGAAACCTGTCTGAGCGTCAGCACATCAAACGCATGCCTATATTTTCCGTTTCAACATGTGTGAGCAAAAACTCTCCGCTTCTCTTAGGGTCTTCCACTCTGCAGAAGCACACCAGTGATTTCATTTAACCACTGCGTTTAATCACATTCCCAGTGTTGCAATGCGTCAGTCAATATTGTTTGTGGGTGGTTATCATGTGTGATATCATGAGTCAGTTGTTCCATGGATGGATATGATGCGGTTCTTCCACAACACTCAAATCCATCTAGAATAGCCTCCAGGATCTAGTTGGAGCATCCACTCATCTTCCTCTCTGGATATTCACAGAGTTGTATTATACTTGCAAATGTGGCATGTATAAGCCTGACAAAACTCTTAAGAGGGTCTTGTAAGATAGTGTGGTCTAGGGTCTCCAAAGTGAGCAAAACAAACGGCATAAATCACCAGGTTCCAGCGTTTTCTGAAGAAATTTATTTTATTTTCCTCCTCTGACCCCCATCTGGTCTCTTTTTTTTTTTTTTTTCCTTTTAAAGCCAATTGGCAACACAGCTGCACATAATTGGGCCAAGCCACAATCAAACAGGTAACAACGGAACAAAGACAAAATCTAAACAGAAACAAGAATATTAATCTAATTTACAAACTCATCCTAATGAAATAATGTACAAAATAAACCCTGCCAAACCAGATAACTCAAAAGTTACTTTAAAGAAAAACAAACAAAGCAATACTAGAAAACCCTCTAATTGGTAGATCCCAGCAAGGTAATCAGTGACATCATTCAGCCATTCAACAGGAGACACTCCCACACTCCTGACCTGCTGCAAAGCTACAAGGGAGAATGGTAAATAAAAAGAAACACAAATACCAAGAATCTACAAGTTCAACCAATAATTCAAAAGTGGTAGCTTTAAACTAAACATATAAATAGATGGAAACTGCAACCCAATATCAACACAAACAAACCCGGGATAGTAAATGAAGCAAGGTTGCAGTAATGTTTAAATCTAAGCATGTTAACCCATTACAAAATAAATGTATCAAAATAAGGGACAAATGGTGAACATGCACTGAACCACTTTGTCACAGGTCTTTATAGGGCTTCTGTCTGTGCAAGACGCTTACTGAGATTTTTGTGTAGTCAAATTCCTAGTTTTCAGAACATTCACCATTGGCCAGTACTGATTCATCAATGCATGATAAGTATAACTTTCTCCCAAATGAAACCACTCCCTGTTTCAATCATACTGTATGTGCAAATGGCTGACTTAATGTATTTTTTACAAAGAGAAAGAAATAATACAATACATTTATGATTATAAATAAATAAGAATGGTTTGAATAATTGTCAGAGAAAAGTAATTGGTAATGGTGTTTTGTGTCCACATTTTGCAATTTTAAGAATACAGCTAATACAGACCATAAGCAGTGTTTTACCATCATAACACAGATTTTTCTTCTTTGACTGGCAAAATTGAAAGAATCTGAGGTAATGACGACTAAAATAAAGTGCAAAAGAATAGAATTAAAGAAGATATGCATATACTGATAAAATTCAAGTGCAGTCCCCCGGTTTTTTTAGAGGCTGCACACGAGCTGAGGTTTCCGCATAAGAAATGAGATGCAAGTTTTTGGTTCATGTATAAAATGGATCGTGAGCATTAGATACCAGTAGTAAAATGGATTCAATTAAGTTTCATGTTTGAACAACACAGACTGCATTTGCTAAATGGATTACTTCCATTACTACTTTACTACTGCCTATAATGAATTGAAAATGGTAAGTATCATTCGTTAGATTCATGTTGGTAAAGATTAGATATAGTTTGCTGATGTTTCAAGGTTTCCTATCTCCAACTGTTTACACTACATTTATCAGAAATCTAAAGTAATCTTTCAAGCAAACCTGCTTCTCTGGAAAAGAGCCACTGCTTTATAATTTCAAGGAGAAACTAATAATGCCATGACACATTTTAAAACAATTGTATAATAAGTTATTTCAAGTTATGAGATATTTGTTTTTTTCATCTTCCCTCTATTCTGTCTTTTACTCTATCAGATGATTCAGACAGTACTGATCCACTGGTGTTGTCCAGTAAAAACGAACGAAAGTGGTCTGCATACTGCCTACTTACAGAGCATACATTTATAGCAGAAATCATGAAAAGCTGCTGTGCAAACAGTCAGTAACAGTTGTGAAATCCTGCCCTTCAGTCATGGTCAGAATGTGGAAGCAGTCATCAGGATGAACTGTTAAGGCTTCATGAACATTCCACGCTGAAGAGTCGAATATGCAAAGCCCTGTAGGTTAATTGATTAGATGGCATGTGAATCAAGTGGAATGAGCTTCACTCCATTATAAAGGGATAATAACCAAAGGAGGTGCACTGACTTTCCCTGCAGCAGTGAAGGAGGGCAAAAAAAGAAAAAGAACTTCAAATCTCACATCTCTGTACCTCAGCATCCTCTTGTTTCCATATGTCAGGGAACCAGTGTGTGAACAGTTTTTTTTCTTTTTTAAAACACAAATTGCTGTTGTAAGAAAAGATTAAATGACAGTATTCAAAAAAGAAAAGAAGGTAAGTCTTTTTTCTAATCAGTTGGTTGTCCTCATAGCTCAAACATTCAGATTACCATATGAGTGCCATACATTTCGGCCCATTTTCAAAAACTAACACAGTGTCATTACTGGGACATAAATGTAAAAACAAAAAGATCCCCATGGATATGAGATTCTGGCTTCGATTAAATATCGTGTACATGAACACTAGTGATGTAATTTGACAGTCAGAAACCAAAGAAGAAGTGTTTCCACATAGGTCATTGCATTGCATCAAAAGAAATTTCTGCCTCAAAGGAATAATAATCGTCTTTCAAGTGAGGTAATGAAGTTCAGAATGGAGTGCCTTGTTTGAAGTTGTCCAGCAGTGTGTTTGTTGAGGCTTGGTGGGTTTGTGTCTGAGTCAGCTCAGGTGCTGGGGGTCAGATCCACTAAGAGTCGGCCTGACAGCGGAGGTCTTTGTACTCAAGTGATGTTCACACAGGTACGCAGAGTCGCTTTGATCCTCAGGTCAGCCGAATAACTCAAAGGTTGTTCCACAGCTGTGATTATGAAGCTCAAAGTGGTAAAGCATCTACTTCTACAAAGAATTGCAACGTTGTAAATTCAAGACTGCAATAGCTGCCTCTCAGCAAACTACATAAACTGTTCATTACCAGGTTCATCTGAAACATGGACCAAACAGGGCTTGCATTTAAACTCATTCAGTATTTACACATATCTTACAGAGTCATAAAAGAGAAGATATTAAAAGAATGGATTCCTTTGGAAGTTTGACTGTGTGTCTGTGAGAAATCATTGACACATACCCCAGACTTTTCCTATCATTTTCCATTTCCATTTCTTTCTTCTTTTAGCTGACTTAATTTTCTTTTTTTTAGAATTCCTGCATCTTTACTTTTGCTCTTCATCCAGCTGTTCCTGGCATTGGGTCACCACAATGTTGGAATGTTCAAATATTGCTGTATTTAGTTCCAGGGTTTTGTCAGTTTGTCCATATTTATCCATTTCTGGACTTTCTCACAGGTGTTAGCAAGATATGCTCTTCAGTTTTGTTGCACAAGCAAGAAACGCATTGAGTTTGAAGGTAAATCCTGTGGTAATGATGGTTGGTATTGCTGAGTGTTTGAATGGGGAACAATGCAACAGGCATGTTATTAACTGCTGTTTTCTATCATTTTTCCCAGGTTGAGTGACTCATTTAAGTGACCCATCCTTAACATGATGTAGTGCAATAATAATCTTTACACATTTTTATTTTTATGCTGTTAATTCTGACCTTCATTTCCTCATTTCATATCTGTGGGATTCTTAATAATTTATGTATTTATTGGAAAAACAACCAGAGTAGATATGGTGGGCTGTGCTGATGTTTTCTTTTTTGTGTTATTGCTTCGGCATGGTCAATTCTTTCATAAATATGATTAGAAACAAAATGATTCAGTAGAGATGAGCACCACAGCATTTGTAAAGCAATTGTGCACAGAAGTGTCTTGTTATCATAGAGCTTTATCTTCACACCAGAGTTTTCATGTCTTGTTTGTTTTTTTCCAATAGAGCTGATGAGGAACCAGCCAATATTATCAGTAGTATTTGATTTATTATCATTCATGCCTTACATATAAAAAAAGATAAAACCAACAAAGGTCAGATTTTCAACGTCTCTTGAGTAGGACAGAAATATAAGAACCTTAATTTTCTATGATGCAGAGGAGGGCAGGCATAAACTTCATCTCTCCACTCGTCAGCCAGACTTGGAAATGTAGAGAAGATTCAATTTTATTTATATAGCACCACATCACAACAACAGTTGTCTCACAGCCCATGACCAGCAGAAGCGCTGCAGGAGTTTCTGGGAAAGGCAATAAACACGCCCTGGGAAGAACAGGGTACTCTGGGTAATGTTGTCCAGGTTAAGGGGTTTCGCCAGTGACTCACATACAGCAGGCTAGTATGTTTATGTTTATGTTTATGTTTCTGCATTTAGCAGACGCTTTTATCCAAAGCGACTTACAGAGTAGACCCAATATTACATTTCTCATCACTATGACAATAGGCTATATAGAGGAGAAACACTGATCAGAGTCAGTGGTGAGATAGAGATAGAGGTAGAGGGGACCACAGAAGGAGTTGTGGGGGGGATAGAGGTACGGGTTAGGGTTAGGATAGGAGCTGTGGGGGGTAGAGGTACGGGTTAGGGTTAGGATAGGACATGCTCTTTGAAGAGGTGGGTCTTCAAGAGTTTCTTGAAGACAGACAGGGACTCTGCTGTTCTTGTGGAGCTTGGTAGGTCGTTCCACCATCTTGGAACGACACATTAAACAGTCTGGATTGTCTTAAGCGTGGTGAAGGCACTGCTAGACGACAATCCATTGATGACCGGAGTGATCGAGTTGTGACATAAGCCTTTGCAAGAGGATTCAAGTAGATGTGAGCCATACCCTTAAGCACTTTGTAGGCTAGCATCAGGGACTTGGATTTGATACGGGCAGCCAGAGGTAACCAGTGGAGTTCAATGAACAGAGGGGTGACGTGAGATTTTTTGGGCTGATTGAAGACCAGACGCGCCGCCGCGTTCTGGATCATTTGTAAAGGTTTTACTGTACAGGCCGGGAGACCAGTCAGGAGTGCGTTGCAATAGTCAAGGCGGGAGATGACCATAGACTGCACCAGGAGCTGGGTAGCATGTTGTGTTTGGTACGGCCGGATCTTTCTTATGTTTAGTAATGCGAAGCGACAGGATCGAGAAACAGAGGCAACGTGATCTTTAAAGGTAATAGTAACGCTCTGATAATGGACGTTGAGACTGAGGTCAGTCCCGTGGGTTAATGTGTGATGAGGGTGTGAGAGACATCCTGAAACAGCCCAGTATCATGAAGCCTCATCAGCTGAATCTTGATCCAGAATTTGTATCGTAAAGCCAAGCTATGGTCATACACTGAACAGGCGGAACTGTTATGTCGCAACCAGAACCGAACCCCTGTAGCGAAATAGAGAAAATCCCTGACAGTCCTATATGGAGTTGGGCACACCACTGTTTTTCCAGATGCAGGAACAGGAAAATTAGACCACCAGAGACTTGTAGATTGCAGGCAGCAGGATGCAGAGAGTGTAGGGTAGAGAGCAATGGAAGGCACGCTGGGAGTCGTTCCTTGGGAAAAAAAAAGGGAACAGACAAAAGCGGTGAGAACACTGTATGCCGGGACAAAGTTAAACTGCAATAATGCATTCAGCAGTTGTAGGAATAGACTCAGAATGTTACAACACGGTTTGAACATCAGAGCGCTGACTGAAGATCCCAGCGTCCTTAATTAGACTCCCCGGGGGACTGGCCACAGGTGTGCCAAGTTGAGGAATTGTTAGTTGAAATCACCTGAGACTATGTTCCTGAGGTAGAGTTCCTGGATCCCTGCCCCATAACAAGAACAAGGCGAGGTTTTTTGCTAACGTAAGGCAGACGAGGACATCCAATGGACAGAAATGGATTCAAAACCAAAATGGCAACAGGCAAACTTGTTCCGACAAGGGACATCATCATGAAAAATAAACAAGGTCGGGAACTGGGCTTGGGACATGGAAATAATTCTGGAACCCTGTGGCAAAGCAATCGGATGATTGGGAGGGTGAGATGAATTAATATAACTGGGAGGCATCAGTGATTGCAAAACATGACACAAACTCCTGTTTGGTTCTAGGATTAAGCCAATAATGAAATTGAACTATAATTTCTACACGGAATGTAAACTTTAGTCTTGATTATGTACAGCGCAGATTCGAAATCATAAACCCAAATGGTGTTATCTCATCCTAATTACACTTACCCTGACACTATGCAAAAAATGTCATCAAGTACATTGTACTGACTATAATTGCCAATACCGTTTCATCACTTTGTCAGTCTCCAAAGGAACCAACTGCCTGCGAAATTCAGCAAATGATACATTATCTGTGAAACACACTTAAAATCCAAACTATTTAGATCAATGAAAAACTTAAGTCTAAGTTAGGTCTAATAGCAAAGACAGCAGTGGAAAAACATTCACTCAAGGCCTCGACCCAGCCCCGAAAAATCACAAACAAAATTTGCAACCTTAAACAGAACAAAAAAATGAATGTTCAAGTGACTCTTGATCCCCACAAAAAGAAAATTCCTCCCTAGTAGTTGGGTCAAACTGGGCTCTGTTTCTCTTTGAAGTTGTTGCTGTAAAATCCTCAATTTGCCTGGAGGGGTAATATCCAAACTAAACACCTGGGTCCACCTCAACTCTGTGACACGAGCCAGAGAGCACATATTCAGGAACATTACACAGCTTTGGTTAAGGTGCTTCTTCCCACGGTAACCAAAGACTCAGAAAAAAGGCATTCTCAGAGAAAGAAGCAATCAGAAGATGTTACAACAGATAATACGGAAAAAAAAACAAGGAACAGAAGGGAGTAAATCCTCTTAGGTCCGCTGTTTTAAGCAGAAAAGGATGTAAGGGTAATGTTAAGGCCAGAACCCAAAACACAGGCAAGACAAGGAGGTGGTACAAAAAAGTTTATTTAAAGGGGGAGATGTTAAGGGCTCAACGAGAACAGAACCCCTGTAGCGAAAAGAACACAAGGCGGGCAGGTAAGGCAGTCTTTTGGAGGTGGCACGCCACCGTTTATTCTCCCAGACGTTGGGAAGGAAATTAACAGGCAAAACGCTGGAGGCCCACAGGGCAGGAATGGCAGGACGCGGAGAACGCGGGAGCTGGAAGCCGTGGAAGGCGCGCTGGGGTTGTTCCTTGGGGAAAGGATCAGGCAAACACAGTTAATAACTGTACGCAGGGTCAAAGATACAAATCCAGAAAAACGGACTTAGTACTGGGCTCGAGGTTACCATACGGGTAGTACGTCAGAGCGAGGACTGAAGGTCTCAGCGTCCTTAAGAAGCCTCCCCAGGTAACTGGCCACAGGTGTGCTGAATTGATGGGTCGTTAGGTGGACACACCTGTGGCTGGGTCCCTGGGGTAGGCCTCCTGGCTCTCTGCTCCACAACAGGAGAGGGATCTTGAATTGCTGTTCAGCCAAACTGTGGTCTCAAATGAGGCTTTAAAAAGGTAGGGTGGAAATGCAATGATTAGAGCAACTTAAGTTGATCAGCCACAGGGTTCACAATCTTGGTCACACGAAATGGGCCCACAAAATGGGGTGCCAGGTGACGATTATCTCTCTTGATGGGTAAATCCTTTGTGGAAAGCCATACTTTCTGACCCACAAGATATCTTGATATGCCTGAAAGTGGTGGCAATGCTGATGTCCTACAGAGGGCAGCTTTGGCCTTCCTCCATATCCCGAGACAACACTCTGCAGACATATGGGCAGCAGGCACCTGATTACTCCTCTCATGAACGAGGTTGATAACCATAGACTGTGTGAAATGGCAATGGACCTGTAGCACTTGATGGTAGTCCATAGATGCCGTACTCTACCCAAGGTAAGCACTGGGACCATTGAGTCGCATGAAAAGGATGCTTGACTTTGACTCAACCTCCTGGTTCATTCTCTCAGTCTTTCTATCTGGGGATGAAAACCTGAAAACACACTGACTGTCAATAATGAGAAGATTGAAGAACTCACCACAAAAATGGGAGATGAATTGTGGGCCTCTATTGGAGACAATGTTGCGTGGGACCCCACGGAGCCTAAAAACTTCCCGGACATCACATCAGCAAGCTCAGACACAGGGGAACATTTGTGTAGAGGCATGAGGTGGGTCATCGTGTTAGCAGGACAGTGCAGCCTTGTGAAGAAGGTAGGCCCGTAACAAATTCCATGGAGATATGGGACCATGGTCGCGGTGGAATGACCAGAGGCCTCAGGAATCCTACAGGTGGACAACAGGTGGATTTGACTCTGGAAATGGTGGAACATGCTGACACATACTCAAGTGTGTCTTTTCTCATGTTGGGCCACCAGAACCCTGATTGTATCACTGCCAGTGTGCTAGTTCCACCTTGATGACAAAGAAGTTTAGAACAGTGACGGAACTGAAGGACCTTGAAAACCATGTTTTCAGGCACAAAGAGAACATTCTTGGGAGGTGGATGATGTAGATCACTGTTTTTCTGACCAGAGTTCCTGGTCTCCTACATCATAGATTCTTTCAGAGTTTGATAGATGAAGAGAAAAGAAGGTACATGGATGTAACCTGGCATCATCAGCAAAACGTTGAGACACCACTGCACCAAGATTAGTATCGGAAGCATCCACCTCATCTACAAATGGTCTTGAAAGGTCAGGAAGAACTAGCATTGCCTCGGATTTGAAGGCACTGATCCTCATCCCGGCTGCTTCACACTCAGCTGAGGAGCACTCCGGTGAGAGCTGTAGATCAAGACTTGATTAAGCCAACACGTCCACATTAGCTGCCACCCTTAGGAATCCCGAAATGTATCTCCCACAGGATTCCATGAGGGACACTGTCAAATACCTTCTCCCAGACCACAAAAAAAGTAAACTGGTTGGGATGAACTCCCATCAACCCTCCAGGAACTTGCTGAGGGTATAGAGCTGGTCCAGCATTCTATGACCAGGGCAAAAGCCAAACTGCTCTTCTTGAATGGTGGTACCACGTATGGCTGTGGCTGCTACGGCTCCTGGCGACACAGATATTACCTGATTATTCACCTAGATCCTTACCGGAACCCTGTACGTCCCTCCTGGACAGGGGGAGGGTGCTGGAGGGCTGACAATAAGACATCTGGACAATAAGAACTCTTGTACGGATGCTGTGCCTAGACTTCAGCTCAGCATTCATTATAATAACCCTCAGGACCTGGTATGCAAACTGGGCCTATACACGTCTCTGTGCTACTGGCTACTGGACTTTCTGACCAACAGGGTGTCGACACAGAAGTCAGGGACATTGAGTCTGAGTGGGCCATGTTTCGCGCCTCCATTGTTGACGCGGCTTCCCAGAGCTGCGGTCACAGGGTTATTGGTCCTTGTCGCACGCGGTAACACTCTAACCCGCTGGTAGACTCCACCGGTGAGGGATGCCGTCAGGCCTATCTGGCCATTTTGGCCTGTGGGACTCCAGAGGCAGCCGATGGACATCGGCAGTCCAAGTGGCATACGGTTCGGGTGGTTGCCAAGGCAAAAACTCAGGCATGGGAGAAGTCACTGAAAAAGTCACTGAAAAAGTTCCAGTGGCAAGGCTCTGGGGGTGGATAAAATTCGTCCTCAGTTCCTCAGCGCTCTGGATGTTGTAGGGTTGCATTGGCTTACGCGACCTTGCAATATCCCATGGACATCAGGGGCAGTTCCACTGGATTGGCAGACTGGGATGGTGGTCCCCCTATTCAAAAAGGGGGGCTGTATTGTGTGTTCCAACTAAAGGGGAATAACACTCTTAAGCCTCCCTGGGAAGGTCTATTCAACGGCTCTGGAGAGAAGGCTCCGTCGAATTGTCGAACTTCAGATTCAGGAGGATCAGTCTTTTTTTCTTCCTGGCCATGGAACGCTGGACCAGCTCTATAACCTACGCAGGGTCCTGGAGGGTGCATTGGAGTTTTCCCAACTAGTCCACATGAGTTTTGTGGATTTGGAGAAGGCGTTCAACCCTGTCCCTCAGGATATCCTGTGGGAGGTGCTCTGCGAGTATAGGGTACCTGGCCCTTTGTTACGGGCTGTTCGGTCCCTGTACGACCGGAGTCGCATCGCCGGTGAGAGTTGGACTCAGGCGGTGCCCTTTGTCTCCGGTTCAATTCAATTCAATTCAATTCAATTCAATAATTAGGGTTAGGGTTAGGGTTAGGGTTAGGGTTAGTGCCGGTGAGAGTTGGACTCAGGCGGTGCCCTTTGTCTCCGGTTCTGTTAATAACTTTTAAGGACAGAATTTTTAGGCGCAGCCAAGGAGTTGAAGGTGTCCGTCTTGGTGGCCTTGGGATCGCATCCCTGCTTTTTGCAGATGATATGGTCAGTTGGCTTCATCAAGTCATCAAATCCTGAACTAGAGCTCTCACTGGAGTGGTTCGCAGCTGAGTGCGAAGATGAGGATTAGTGCCTCCAAATCCGAGACCATGGTCTCTCACCCGAAAAGGGTAGAGTTCCTTCTTACAGTTGGGAGGATGACCCTCCCCAAGCGGAGGAGTTCAAGTCCCTCGGGGTCTTGTACCTGAATGGGGGTAGAGAGCAGGAGATCGACAGGCGTACCGGTGCGGCTTTGGCAGTAATGCAGGTTTATCAGTCGATCTACGTTCTCACCCTCTTCTATGACCACAAATTTTGGGTAGTGACTGAAAGAACGAGATTGCGGATACAGGCGGCTGAAATTAGTTTCCATCGCAAGGCTGACCCAGTCAGAAGAGGAGTGTCCGGGGAAACAGAAGCACAGCCAGCTCCTTAAGTGCCTCTGCTGGTGATCACCATAACTAGGTGCAACTGTGCCCTCCTGTGAGTTGAAGCTTCAGAATAAAAGACAAACATACATACATACACCTTTGAAATCATGACACTATGTGTCTCGGTTGGCCTGGGAACCCTTGGGATCCCCCCGGAGGATCTGGCAGAAGTGGCGGGGGAATGGAAAGTATGGGTTTCCCTGCTTCGGCTGCTGCCCCCGCAACCCGACCCTGGATCAGCGGTGGAAAATGGATGGATGGGTTTTCGGAGCGGCCTCTTCGTGGTTCCCATTTGCCAATGGTATTTCAATTTACTTGTAGCTATCCTCAATGTCTGAAATGTTGCCTTCTGGCAATGTAGTCACTTAAGTTCTGACGATCTTTGTTACTGTGTGACTACACTTTGCCAGTGCGAAAGGCATCCTGATATCGTTGCTGTAAATGATAGTGGTGTGAATCAGTGGAACGAAACCTTGTTATATATTTACAAAGATGGCCACAAAAAACATCAACTTCAGGTTGTGATAAGCTTGTTTACTGTTTTCTTAGTGAAAAGCCTGTTCAATTCAGTTAAGATTATGCAGCAAATAATCTCTTGTGCAACCACTTTAAAGGAGACATATTATACCCTATTTCAACAAGTTAAACTAGTTCCCTGGTGTCCTAATGTAATGTATGTGACAAGCTTTGGCCAGAATCCCATAAGGATGAAGCCCAATAGCAGTTCAGTCCCCCTGCCTAACCCTAACCCTAACCCTAACCCTAACCCAAAACAGCCCCGTTCAGAGCGCTCGCTTTGGAGTGCCTGTCTCTTTAAATGCAAATGAGACACAGGCAATCCGCCCACTTCTTCCGGGAGGTGTGCCCACGTCGGCACGCTAACGCTACCATGCTAACGCTCACGCTACCACGACGTCTCCACAGATAGGGGAGTAAGCTGAGGGGGGGGGCAACATGCAGCTGAAAGGCTGGAATATTATAACGAGCTAGAGCTAATGACGTCAGAAACTACCCACTCCTGAAACCTCCTGATTTATCTCCTGGATTCAGACTGAGGCGGCCCACAAAAACATGACCCAGTCATTTTTTTCACACTTTGCCTGCTGATAGGCCCTCCACAGTCCCAAATGTACATAACCAAATGATTAGGAACTTGGTTTTGCATAATATGTCCCCTTTAACTAACCATCAGCCACCCATTCAGCCACTAGTTCTGTCTTCACTGTCCAACTTGAGTTTTCATAAGTTAAAATGTAATAAAAAATAGACATTTTGATAGGCATTTTGACAAATACTGCGTGAATGCAGAGAAAATACAAAGTATTATTACACAAAATACAGTAGATATTAACATAAACACTGCACTTACAATTGTTTGTAAAAGAAAAGTAGATATATAGGTGTGTATAATATTAAGACATTTTGAGCAAACATTCAATTGAATGTTCTGTAAATACTTTTTTCCCAGGTGCATAGTTCCTGTGGTAAAAACAGAGCCTGTTTTGTGAGAAACAGTACCGGCCCACACGGAACGTGTACTGAAAAGATCACAGTAACTGGCTGTAGCTGCTGTGTGTATGCTGTCTAGATGGGCGAGAATAGAAATGACACCTGACCAGCCAACAAAGCACATTTCAGCTTCCGTTTCATCAGTTGTCTTTCGACATGTGACTTTGTATTTCCTGGTAATTCCCCTTCAAAAACTACCAGATGGTGTTTTTCCTCTGAAGTGGCAGATATTTGACCAAACTCTCTGTTTGTTAAACAAAAAGGGCTTCACGGATCTGTTTCATCCCTTCAACATACACACATCAGAGGTGGTAATGAATTTAGGGGAAAGCTTGTGGTAGTGACATAATATTAATTCTAAAAGGATTTCTCAAAGGCAAACCTTTGACCTGAACATAAGGTAGATCCAGCAGACTTTACGACAGATCCCTGAACTGGGTTTCTGGAAAGCACTAAAAAAGAAGATGTTTTTGTTTTCTACTATTAATTTTATACTGGCTATAATGAGCCTAGGACTGAGGATCTTGTTGGAGTATGGCAGACGCAGATAGGAAATGTTCACCACCTGCTTTGCGGGCTTTTGCAGTATTCACAGCGTAAACTTAGAGGCTGGCAGAGGAGCGTGTTCTTATTTATCTTGGCTCGGTGCTTATCAGTCAAGAATGGAGCTGTTATAAGAAACATTTTTCTGTGGGTGGCCGCTCCAGCGTTAGAGGTTAGGTTGTATGGCTTGGAGTGATTTAACAACTGCTTTGAATTCTGCTGTCATCCTCCAGAGGAAGCAATGAAATGTATTCTCATTTCAGGTGTTTTCTTTTTCGCAATTTTCGGCACAATTTTGCTTTTTTCCTTCAAAGACCTTTTCACCTGTATTATGTTATAAAAGTCCAACAGGTCGTTTCATACCTGTGCAGGTTAGATTCACAGCTGAAACAATGTACTCTTACTAGGAGAAATATGCATAGTATGTTCTACTATACATACAAACATTTATATATAGTTTATTTTGATTTAAGAAATGTTAAATGGTCTAATGAGCTTTATATCCACTCACTCAAATATCACCAGGCTCAAGCTCCAATCAAATCCCAATATTGTGGGACAGTTGTCAAACATTACTACAACCTCGTGCAGCTTACACTAAAAACAGATGACCATCTCTCTGATGCATGCAAATTACTCTACAGCAGACATTTGATCAGTTTTAATAAATTCATAAGAAAGTCTGAAAAAACATCTAATATAACATTATATAACATATAATTATTTAGCATTATATATACATTGTATTTCAATTTTAAAGAAAAACTAATCATCTTTCATTTAGACAATCTGAACTTAAAAGAACCGACAATATTCAGTCAAACAAAAATGAAACCCAAAAAGACATGCAATTAAAAACCCATCAAGACAAACATCAGCATCAGACGCGAATCAAGTTGAACTAATGAGGAGGATTCTTCTTCTATATCAATTCCAGGTATTTCATAGTCGCCCATGATTATCAGGACAGGATGTTAAAGGTTCAGCAGGCCATAGTTCAAAATACTGTAGGTATCACATCTTTCAACTTTTTGAATTCTTTTTAAAACCTCAGGAATTGTTCAGAACTGCTTCTGGAGAACCCTCCAATTGCACATCAGACGCAGCCAGTCATAGTGATACATTCTAAAATCAATCACTGAAGAATTGTAATGGCTTATTAACTGTTAAAAGTTAAAACCTTTTATGGCGGAAGAGGCTGATTGTCTCTTTGTCATCCAACAAGTGTTGTGGATTCAGAAGGTGCTTCTGCCCAGCATTAATAGACAATAAGAAAATGTATTCCTTTTCAGAAAATATGAAGAACCAGGTCTGTTAAATTTGCAGGTAATTTTAGTACATTCAATGTAATATTCATTCATTGTAATAATACATTTCAGGGTTTTTTTTCCAGATGTGACAATACAATCCAAACTATAATGCTGTGGTGTTATTTCAGCTTTTTTCCAAACACATTTACATTACTGACTCAACACATACGACCCTTGCTCAAGAGCACAGACTACCCATTTATGGTACCATCACTTTCCAACTCACTGGAAACTGCTCCCCCCTTTCTTCCACCAACTGTCTCTGACAAACCCGTTTATTCTTTGCCTAATGTTACTAGCATGAACTGTATCACTTACATTTATGAATGAACCATTTGGATTGTGACACATAGCTATTGAATCTTTCACCATTTCTATAAGTGTCTCACAGTATGAATTGGTTAAATAATTCATACTGTAACATGATGAACAAAAAGTAATGCCTTATAGTCCTTCCCAGAGGGCTGTCCAACAGAAATTCCCTCTCTAAGATTACTGATGATGTAATTATATTAGCACACACCTGAATGCTCTATGCTAGTAAACTTGCAATGAAGTGAAAGATGATAAATGAAGCCAGTGCATTTGAGCGGCATTTCTGCTTACAGTTTTTATTCCAATAGAAACAGTAGGAGTGGACTCAATTTTTGACATTGCTACCAATTTAATTATATGAATGATATAATGATTTATTAAAAGAGTTCCACAGTCACAGTAACCGTAGCTGTTAAATGGAAACGCAAATAATCATGGAAAACAAGCCCTGGTACTTCAGCCCTTTTGTCCTGAAAAGAGAAGCTAACAATGAACTGAATTTCATGATACTTTTGCAACAACATACACTGTATTAGTACAAATGAACAAATTGAATTTAGCACACGATGGAACACATTATTAAATTCTTAGATGTGATGCCAGGAATGTAAGAATGCATTCAAGCAATTGGAAAATAACTTGTGTTCACTTGCTGAGTCCTCTTATAAAAGCTTTTCTTAAAGGTCTTTGCACAGTGAGTCATGCAGTTGGGAAACAGATTCAAATATTTCCATCCTATCAAACCAAATTCATTTAAGGATTTAGAGTTATCGGGAGCAGTAGGCTTTCCTCAGCCCGGTGCACTTTAACCTGCACTTTCATCGCCTGACGTTGGTGGGTCTGGCTACAACAAAAGGTAATGGTTCTGATGACGGATGCAGCGCTGTCTCACTGTGTGGCATGCAGCTCACGCTGCGCTGAAACACACACGCAGGATCACACACACTCGCAGAATGCTACATTACCTTTGGCCTCAATCAAAGCTACTTGTCGGGCTCTGAGAGATGCGCTTAGTTTCAAGGTGATTTATTTGAGCTTATGCTGAAAAAAGGCCGGTGCCAGACTTCACCAGATAAAAGTGAATCACTGAGGATGGGATTCTTTTTCCCTGCCCAAGCGCGTACATGCACAAGAAAACCCCAGCAAGCGATGGCAAGCAACGTTACTCAGACCCAGGATGCATTTTTGGGCGTTTGAATCATTATCCAGACATTTTAAAGAGATTTGTCATGCTCCCGTTCATGAACTCGAGATCCTCCTTACAGGGCTGCATGAAGATGTTTCACACACAAATGTACCGTTCAACCCTTACTTTGTTAATCACATTCACACATTTATAGACATTTTGGTCTCTTTTTTCTGTTGAATATTCAAACGTACGGATTAAGTCTTAATATTATTAAGTAGCATTCTGCACAGCTCGGAGGTTGTGCATTGTTTTTCTAACCATCAAGAGTGATAAAACCACCACATATCGAACCTTAAAAATACAAATATACAGTAGAGTTACATAATTAAGATCCAAGGATAGAAGAAGCAAGCAAATTGGATCACTCACACAAATTGTAAATACAAATTAGAGTTTCGGAAAGCAAAGATTAGAAATAAACAATAAATTAATTAAACCATTCAAAAATGTTAAGCATATGAACTGAACATTATTTAATTTTACAACCAGTTTAGTTCTGTGGCATATCACCAATATATTGATGTCATTATCCCCGTCAGAAGCTTGTGAAACCGATTACATGAATTTTCTGTTGTCTTTGTGAACGGAAAGGAGAGCAGCATTCTCATAGATTTGTGATTTTGGTTTTTCCACTTAAAATGTCCAAATTTGAGGGCTAAAACTGTGTAGTTCCATACAAATCTACTAAAAAAGGAGACCCGAGTTTGTCAACTACTACCACCCATTCCTTTTACACAGCTTTTTAGGTTGATTAAGATAAGGGGTTAGGTTTATGCTTCAAAACCAACCTTTCCTTCTATAAAGGTAAAAGCAGTGCAAACTGGTTTGCCAACAAATATTATAAGAAATTACTTTGAGGCAGAATGTAGAATAGCTTTTAGTTTACTGTTGTGGTTTATCATGTATACCTGTAGAAACCCGTGTTTAATCGCTGGTGCATTGAGTTGCTTGTCGTTGCTGCTAACAGCACTTTTTCTCTCCCTCTCTCTCCTTCCTTCATGCTTTCTGGTGAGTTCTTGTTGTTTTAAGTAACAAATCAGCTCAGGAATGTGTGTTGTCTTTTGCAAATGGATTTAGGGCCAATAAATTACCAAAAGCCGACCCATAGACAGATTTTGATACGGATTAAGGTCAGGGCCCTATCATGAGAAGGATCACGTTTGTGGAGTTTCCACATTTTCTTTGAGGATTTTTTATTGCATTTTCTTTAAGCGTGCAGTGATGGCACCTTACTCCATGTGAGTCAGAGCAGGGAGCCCCTCTGTGATTTACACCTCGCCCACTCCCAGCGACAGGTATTGCGGGCTTAATGTAGCTTGACCCAGTGCTGGGCTGGAGCCCCTCACGCTGCGGTCGACCACAGCAGAAAGACTCAATGCTCTCCTCTTGCTTTTCAGACTGGAAACAGCTCCCATCCACAGCTAATGAACATCTTTTCACAGATGACAAATTGGGGAGACAAAACGTGTGTCGTAAAGTATTCTCCCACAGAGTGGTGCGGAGTGTTGCCTTTGGGTTTGGGGTATGTGAATCTCCTCTGTCAGGAGGACAAAAGAGCCGGGACCGGGCCGTCAGCGGCTCTGGGACACACTAAGCATCTGGTGACAGATCGGTTGGGATGCATGACCACTTTACACTGTGCTGTCTGCGTGTGGGAGTCCTGGCTAGATATATGTGTGTTTTTACTACCGACTGAGAGCACACCGGCAGGAATTCCAGCGCAATCCTGTCCTCGCTCGTAAAACTTGCTTGTGTGCTCAACTCAAAACAGCCATGTACAGAAGGCCCCACCCACACATGAGCAGTGGCTCTCAGAGCTCATGAGGTTCTTACATTTAGAAAAGATGAGGTGTACACTGGCAGGTTCAAATGCTAAATTTATCAAAACATGGCAGCCATTTCTACACTACATGGAAACATTTAAAATGAGTATCTTATCATAACAAAACTACTGCTATGTTCTCTTAGTCAGCTATGAACAGATTTTTGTATTTTCGTTTGTCTTTACTATTTATTTATGTATTGTGTGTGTATTTTATCTTTTATTTTTTATTTTTTTTAGCTTTTACTTTATTTTTTATTTTTATTTATTTATTTATTTTATTTTATTATTTTATTTTTTTGTTTTTTTTTATTTTTTTTATGTTTGTTTTGTGTAAGGGTTATGTATGTTAAGAAAAACAGCGTTGTATAAAACATGAATGCTGTAAAGAATATGCTGTGAAAGTTGATAAATAAAGTTAAAAAAAACAACAAAAAAAAACAGCCATGTGTTTAATTGTCTGTTGGAAGGGCCTGAGAGGTACAAGTGCCCTCCTTTTCCCACCTGTCACAAAACGACATCACTAGGTGTTCTTAAGACAAGACAAAAATAAATAGCTTCCTAAATTTTGCAAACTACCGTTGTTGTTTATGGACATCTGTTGTGTGAATAATTTTAGAAATTTTTTCAGAGAATTTTCTTTTCAAAAGCTGAACATTGTAAAAAAAAAAAAAACTGCTTAAGATTAACGTGTTGCCTCAAACATAAGTTATTCATGCAACTTTTTTGTCATGTAAAGGTGTGAATTTGGATATAAATGCATGTGATTTGATTGGTTGGATCACAGCTAAATTGATTAAAATAGGACATAATTGGACCAAATCCTTCAATGCTTTACATGGCTCTTGATGTGATATAAATATAACTATATAACTAACCCTAACTAAAAGAAAATAGACAGTAACTTACAAAAGCACTTTTTGTGTCCTAAAGTAATGTCAGACCTCATGTCATTTTCATTAGATTCTTATGCATGGCTTAAACGGTAGACAAATTAGAAGTGGCATACTACTATTTCTCTAAAATTAAGTTCAGTTTTCAACCTTAGTTCAGTTGCACCAAATAAGTCATCAAAAAAAGCATAACTTGACATTGTAGGCAAAAATAAATCTGGTAAAAGAGTGGAGTTAAACCAGGAGGCAACATACACAAGAACTGGACTGAAAATGAGTGGAAATAGGTGTTACTCAGACGCAGTGTTGGGTAAGTTACTTTAAAAATGTAATCCGTTACAGTTACAAGTTACCGTGTTTAAAATGTAATTGTAGTGTAACTTTTTCCATTACTTTTAAAAAGTAATGTAACTAATTACTTTTGATTACTTTTTGATTACTTTAAGGTTTTAATGAGTATTGACCCATGATT
>JABUIW010000206.1:0-28154 GCA_013363375.1 Menidia beryllina
CTTTTTTCTGTTTACATGCGCTGTGTTCTAAACTCCATCTCGCTGACATCCTGAGAGAGGAAGCAGCCCCTGGGTGTGCGTCTAATGGGCTTGTTCTAAACTCATTTCACCTTCATTTGGGGGGGGGGGGGGGGGGGGTTCCATATGTAAAGGCATTCTGCTCCACTGTTGCTGGCTGTGCGCGACAATTGATCCTCTAAAATGTTTCGCGTTGAGTCATTTCATGCCACTTTCACCCGTAGAAAACTGAAGATGTGTTTGACTGAGACGACTCGCCGGAAGAAAAGGGGAACAGGAATATAACAAAAATCCCTCGGGCGCAAGCAGATTGTCTTAATTACATCATATTTTAGTCCTGGAAGTGACTGAGATTGGATTTATGGTGCAACACAAGACCCCCCCCCCCCCCCTCCCTTTGCCCCATATGAGATAAACTCTATGTGACATTGATGAATGGTGTTTGTAAAGACTGTAATAGAAAAGTGGATTACAACCGGGCTTATTAACTCGTTCATAGTTCCAGCGTTCTCTGCCTTTTACGCCGCCCTGCCTGTCAACACAACAGGCAGGGAAAATCTGTCAGTGCGCAGATTGCTGTTTGTGATGGCCTTTGAGCGGCCTCGGGGGGGTGGAGGGGGTGTGGGGGGTGTGCGCTCCTTTCAGCTGCACAGCTCTGCTTGTCAGACGCCCGTGGTTTTTTTTTCATGGGCCCCTCGGCATGGGGCCACTTCATGGAGACCACCGGTGTGGGGAGTGGGCTCATTTTCCTTTCATCTGCATTGGTTCTGTGTTAGGTTTTGATCAGCATCAGTCACCCGAAGGCAAAAAAAAGACAAATAGCTGGCAGTGAAATACCATAATGATGGTTTGATAAGATGCAGTTTGAGACCCCCCCGGAGGCCCCACCGCCGCGGCGCTCAGCGCCTCTCAATCCTGATCTAACAGCATAATTGTGATTATCTGAGATCATCGTTGGGAGGTTTTCACAAGTCTCCTGCCTGTGAAAACAATCGGATTAGAAAGGAACGGGGGTTGAAAAAACACAATAAACAGAAATGTGACATTTGTGAATAGATTTCTTCAGAGTGATTCATTTGACAGGCCGATGGCGTCTCGCGTTTCCAGCGGGGCCGTTTAACCGCCTTCTGCTCGCGGATCGAGCGAAAACACCTCTTATGAATCGGCACGACACAGATGTCAATACTGTGAGCTTTATTGGATCGGACGGTGGGGCGCTGAATTGGATAATGATTGGGGTTGCGTTATAATTGGGTTTTCTGCTGCTTTGTAATGGGATGTTGTTGTTTTCCTTTTAAAAGACGTTGATGTGGACACACATCTGGGACATGCAGCTGGAGTGGGGAGGCACACCTACTGATATCGGGGGCTAGAAGTCAGTGACCTCCCCACGCCAACCCTTTATGTTTTCATCAACACTCTGTGGAGTCCCGGTTCTCCGGCTGTGGGGCTGACGCACACTGAGGCTTCATTTTTTTCTTCTCAACATGCCGGTTGCTGAGTGAGGGGGGAAACGTCTCAGAAACTTGGGCAGGTCGGTGCTGAACCTGCCCTTTGGCCTGACCCCCTGGCTGACCGGGTCACTCCCCAGCGGGCCCTTACTGGAGAGCCTGGTTACGATGCCAGTATCACCAAGCTGTCGCCTTTTGTGAGAAACCCAGAGTGTTTTGGTGTGTATTTGGATTTCAGTGTGGTCGTGTTTTTGTTTTCTTTCCCTGTTGTTTTTCCATTGATGTGCTCTGACCTGTGCTCCTGACCCGGGCCGGCCCTGCTCCTGCCCGCTCCGGGAGCCGGGCCCTGGGCCCCGTGGAGCGGGCTGTGGAGAAGCAGCACATGGGGCTTCGTTTTTCATCTGTGTCTGTGACCGTCATCCAAGGTTTATTGGATCATTTGGTAATCTTGTTGGCTTGAGCCTGGCCATATGTGTGCCGTGCTTATGAATATGACTTTGCAGGCACAGATGATGGGTTCAAATCCAGAAGCGCCACGCTTTGATCATGCTGATTTGATTTCTTTCTTTCTTTTTTTCTATCTTCTTTGTATCCGCTCGTCCTGTCAGCGCTACATGAATACAATTCTAAACTGCCCGGTTATTTGAAGTTGTATTTGGATAGGTTTAGCAAGTCTGATGCAATACGGTTTGTGTCCTAAGTGTTCCAGTGAAGCCTGTGGCATCCGTTTTTGTGTATGACCAGTGATTGCACAACCCAGTGAGTTATTGGAGATGTTTTTTTTGGTTGTGAAAGAATACAAGATTGAAGGCTTTGTCTGTGTCTGTGTGTGTGTTTTTAAATAGTTCCACGGATTGATGAGGTACGACTTCCCTCACTCAGCTCAGAGTTTTTGGAGGCTCTGCATCATATTTTTTGATCCTTTTGGGTTGAATCTGGCCGGTGATATTAATATCTTGCTGTTTGCACAGTTGGTATCAATCAGCATCTGCTCTCAATAAGCACGCATTTCTCTGTGGATCCAACTAACCCAATTTAATGGTTATGTATTTGACTCCCAGACCTAATTAGAGTGCGTCCTATTATCTGTGCACAAACACCATACAGAACATCATTAATCTCCACTTAACCAGATACAGCACACATTTTTTTGTGAGGAGTCTGGGTGCACTTGGTGCATGCGAAAGCATCTTCATCCTTCAGAGGCTTTTATTTGACTTTGACATTTGCCTCTAAAAATGATTTCTGCCAAATTGATTTTGAGGGGAGGCAGATGTGGAGCAATCTTCTCCTCGTTGTATCCCAGTTGGTCTTATTAACGGCCTCCACCTTCAGTCGGTGAGGAGAGAAACGTATTTTACATGAGACTGACAGGCCAGGGTAATAAACTGCCTTCCCCACCGGCCGTCTGGACCGAACTGACCCGTGGAAGGGTTAGGCCGGGGGTTGATTTTTGGGGCCGTCCTGTCGCCGCTCTGCCCCAGCAGCTGACCCGGTGCTGGGACCTCCGCCACACTCGGCCTCTTCATCCCAGACCGTGAAGATTCAGGGCTTTTATTTATCTATCTTTTTTATGCGGTGTGCTTTCAGACCTGAGCTCAGGCCATTCTTGGGTGTTTAATTGTTGTCGATTTCTACCGCTTGAGGGATTCCCGGTGTCTGTTAGCATAAAGGATTTTTTTTTTCCATTTTGTCCCTCTTTTTCGCAGCTCTCAATATTAATGATTGCTTAAAGGATGAATCGCCAAACTGCTAGAAAAAGTTGGGCAGAAAGTGCGCGCGGACCTCATCATCTTCGTTACTTGCACTGCAGAGTCTCCCTCAGAAATTGGCTGTAAATCCTGCTGGCGGCGGTGGATGGAAAAAAGAGCAGTGGGGATGGGTTGTGTGCGTGGCTGTATGTAGGTGTGTGCAGGGAGCTAATGACGATGCACATAAACGCACACAACACCTGCTAACTGGAGTGTCTCATTAAACACGGCGAACCGCAATCTGAAATGGAATGTGATGGGTGAGCGCTAATGGTACTCAAAGACGGAGAAAACTCTGCATCTCCACATTTCTGTACCTAATAGTGTGATATAGATGATATACTCTATGAAAAAGAAAAAAAATCCACACCAATCAAACTAGATGTATTATCAAATCAGAATACTGAAGTATTTAACACAGGATATCAATCATATTACATTTGCACTTTTTTACTACCATTAGAACAGTTTGAAAACATTGAATTGAATCATTGTCGGATTATTCCGATTCTTAAAGGCAGCTGGTTTTAGGTCAGGCTGCTTTTCTTTCCACCTTGTTGAATCTTGATGATTTTGCTCATCCGTGCAGTCACGTTTTTATCATTGCTCTAATTATGTTATAGAGTTGTGTCGCTTTCTATTTGAATGCCATTAAATGTGGCTTATACAGGTTAAAGAATCAAATATTGGGACAGTTTGAAAGGTTTGCGATCTATGTCGGGCACAGGGACAGGCCCACCTGCAGCTCACGTGACTTCAGCTCTCCCTCACTGTGCTGGATTTTTTTGTTGTTGCTAAATTTAGTCTTCAGAAACTTTATAAAAACATAAGCGTTGGATGGGGGTGGAAACAGCATAATTATGCAACGTTTAATTATATTACGGGAAACGCAATGCCACGGTTTAGTTCTGGATTAAAGGGATTATTTTTCCTTGAGAATGGTTAGTTTTGTGAGGTAGACGGCAGCCGGAATGCACTCAGTTTTCAAAAAGCAGGAGGAATTCTGAGGGTTGTTACAAAGTTAACAGCTTGTCTGTGTAGGGACTCAAAGGCATTTTCTTTTCTTTTTTTCTGTGTGAACCGAAGAACATCTGTTCTGCGTCGCTCCATGCACGACTGCCTAAATGGCGGCATACAGCACATCTTTGGAGTGGGAGACCATATAAACTTGATGAATATTGCATTCAGTAAAATGCAAGAAGTGGACTCTTGTGCAGGACTCCGCGGAACTTTTACATACTCTGGTTATGTTGTGTATTTAAGCCGAGGCATGAATGCTGTTCGTTTGGAGGAAATCTAGTCATTTGGGTTTAGCAGTGTCAGCTCCTTTATAGACCTCAGAGCACGTGGCTGTGTTTTTAGACCTGTTGGTTATGATGCGGATCGAGTTAATAAAGAAGCATCTCTTGGCAGAAGGTCGGCGCATCAGTGTGTGAAAGCAGAAGAGAATTTCCACAATGGATGTGTCTACTTCTGATGTGTTTAAGGTCTGCTTAATTCATTTAGTGGAATCTGCTCCTTAAACGTTACCTGATTAAGACGGAGCAGCATATGAAAATGAACCTTGCTGTCGCTGACAGAACTGATAAAGATTAGAAGGCAGAGGAATTGGCTGAGACATTTGGATTGCTGGTGTGTAAAATGAGTCTCCAGGAGAACGTTTAGCTCAGCTGAAACCAGACTGAAAGGCTTTCCGTCGGACTCACAAAAAAATGATTGAAGAAGCTTTTGGAAGACAACTTCACTTGAGAGCAAAACGTAGCACGTTAAGGTCAGAAAAAACGTTCCCGTTGAGCTTCATACGTTCACTGTCTGGCTATGGAACATGGCGAGTCAGCATTTCCCAGGCCGGTGCTAAATGACAGGACGAATATTCCTCGAGTCGAGCAACTCCCTGCTCACGCCAGCCCACATTTGCATGTTTATGGTGTGAAGCTCAGTCTCAGAGCCCTTTTTATCCGCATATTGACAAATGAGAGGTGATATTTGGAGTTTATGCGCTCGGTTTTTACCCACCGATGCCACATTTTAAATAAAAAAAACAAAACAACAGCAAACATTTCCATTCCACTTTTCTCTCGTGGTGGAATCTAGGAGGGGGGGGGGGGGGGGGGGGGGTGGAGAAAAAACAAAAGAAAACAACAAAAACAACTCTTCCCCTTGAGCACCCGAGACAAAAACACGGGGATGGAGACGAAATGTATCTGGGGTTTGTTTGGTATAATCATTTCCTGGAGCCTGTTCAGTCTCGGGGATTCAGGGTGCTTTTTGTTATTTTTGCACCCCGGGCGGGCTTATCTCTCCAGAAAAGCCTGTACATATGTTGCAGAGAGATTTGAATAAAGCGCGTTGCACTCCATTAGCCTCTGCGTTTCCACTGCATACATGCTCTTCAGCACAACGCTGTGATCTGCAAATGATAAATGACTTCTCCCGAGCCGGAGCACTGAAGATCCTTTTTATCTTTTTAGATTACTTCAGGAATATCTGTCTTCTCCTTTTGCCTCAGAAAGAGGAAGCAGCGGGGGGTTGGGGTGGGGGGGGTGTCTAACGGGGCCAGACGAATGCGCTCAGTGAGATGAACACTGCATATACTGTCTAATATGTGAGCGCCATGCATTTTTCACAATCCGGTTGATTACGCTCTCTGGATAGTTCTTCATATTTAACAGGCTGCAGGCAGTGTGGGTTTCTCCTCGCAAAAGGGTGGCCGCTGTTCTTCAGAGTGAGGGGATTGCAGCCGTGCATTTGTTTTGTTTGCTTTGGCTGCCCTGCGTCGACTGTTTGAAAGTTTGAAATCATTTCTCCATTACTCAGTGTTTGGTGACATTGCTCTTTCCTTCCGTCTACATCCTGTGCATTATTAAGTCTGTGTTATACATAAAATAGTGCTTGGGTAAGGGTTTTTTAATATCTGCTCTGCGTGTATGAATATCTTTTAATCAATGACCTCTAGCTGATATGATTGCGTGCTGTAATGTGCCTTACTCATAACTGTGCCTGAGCACATTTGGCTCCAGTTCACATTTACCCCAGTCTCTCTCTCTATGTCTCTCTCTCTCTCTGATCCAGCAGTTTTTTTCTACCTGTTTTGTTTTGAATTTAAGTCCCCCCACCCCCCCAATCATTCTTCCTACAGATTTATGAATCATTAAAGCATGAAGAAGATGCCTAAGTCAATGTATGAAACCACTGTTGGGTCTAAACGTGATACAGATAACCAAATACAAATAACCAGTTTTGAAATATTTTTTAAATATTTTTAAAAACACCATGTTTCAAAATCATATCCCCCCCCCTTCCCCTGTGAAAAACATCTATATATAGATTTAAAAAAAAAAGTTAATGCTAGCTATGGCCAACAACTATATTATCTTTGATCTAAAACAAAGCAGCTCTCAATGAGCTGGTAGGTGAAACTTTGGTCCAGCTAATATTGTGTATGTAAAGCTGAAACGGGGGGATTATTATTAGTTTGTAGCCTCAGACCATAGATGACAAGAGTCAGTTCAGAGTCAAAGATTTATAGAAAAAAAGGAATCCTTCAAAAACCTGCCACAGACTCATCAGAATTGGTCTCAAGAGAAGGGCATCATCAAGAGGCAGTCCTCCAGGAAGGGGCGAGTGGAGAGAATCGCTGAGCTGTGGCAAGTGACACGAGAAGTGGACTGAAAATAAATTTTCCCATGATTAATGCAGAAGACAGAAGATCCTGTCTTTTCTCTTTTCTTTCCCTTTGTGTGCAGCGATTTGGACGTGTGCTCCTCAGCTCAGCAAGGCAATTTTGATATTGGGATAATTTTTCATTCATGTGTCGCTGCCGTCCTCCATCTTCCATAGAGAACGGCTGCGCTGCCCCCCCCCACTTGCACCTGGTGACCTTTCTAGAGAGAACATTTTTCTCTGAAGTCGTTGAACCTCGGCTGACGCGTCGCAGCCATTCAGATTTTTCCGTGTCAATTCCCCCGCCCATTCGTTCCATCATGTAAACGGTAATAAACACAAATCTCACAATGGCGGATGCATTCATTTGTTACGGTGCGCCGACAAAAACAAGAAAGCCCATCTGGTGACAGCCTCCCCTGCTCCCATCAATACAAGGAGTCTGTGTGAAATGAGCCGGGGGATGAGAGGCCTGCTTTGTGGTTCGTGTCCCCGCAGAAGCTGCAAAAAGTCCCGCAGGTTGGAAGCCAAACGCGTACTGTAGCTGTCCCCGTGCCACCTAAAGCACACACGGGAGAGTTTACTGGCAGCGCTCCGCGGTTTGCTCCTGATGAAAGGGCTCGCTGTTCAGCCGTCAGAACAGATGGAGGATCTTTGCCTTGGATCGCTGACACTGAGAGCGCTAAAGGCACCAAACCCCACCATGCTTGGATCTAGCTGGCATGTCGTTAGGCCTCCATTTAAAATGGCGGAGGGAAAAACAGGCGAGAGTCCTCCCACCCTCCGAAAACATGCACGTTAGCTTAGTTGAGCACTCGAAATGGCCCCTAGGAGAGACAGTGAATGTGTGTGGTTGTGTGTCTCTGTGCGTCCCTGTGATGGACGGGTGAACTGTCCTGGGTGTGCCTCGCCTCTCGCCCAGTGGCCCGCGGGGGCTAGCCCCCAGCCCCATCCCGCCACCCTGTTAGGAAATAGTGGTAAAGATGATGGATGGTCAGCGTCCTCCACTGTCATGCGATCACACCTGTTTCATCATCCAATCAGAACACAGAATAAAGCTAGCTTTTAAGATCATTCTGGTGGTACTGGTCTCTCAAGAGGTTTACGGCCTCCTGCGAATGGTGGAGCCGAGACAGACAAATTTCTTAATGTGTACCTCAGAGCCAGTAAAAGCAAGTCCTGCTGCATTCCCGAGACATGTGGAAAGGTGAAGAACAAAGTGGGGGAAAAAAGGGTTTTCAGGTCCTGTTTTTCTGAGGGTACCCAGACCGGTTGCGTTTCCCTGGTCTAAATGTATCGGAAGCTGCCTCCAGCTAATGTGACTAAAATTTGCTTCCAACCAGGTTAGACGGTATCAAATCCCATCAAATCAGACATTATCAAATAAAAATCCATTATCCTGGATTGTATCATACCATGAATCTGATCCATGTTGAACATTTTTAGAAGGAAGGAATGCACGGCCCCATTATTTACAGCGTGAGAAAATGAGGCCCAGATTAACTGAATCGGTGTGGAGTAGCATTCTGTGCCAGCGCGGCAATTCATCTGATCAGGTGAATCTACGAGCTTATACCGTTTTTATCGCTTATTAGAGTGTTTCTGTGATGACAGTTTGCACTCCATATTATAATCTGCCTGCGCGCGGCGCACAAGTGTCCCATAATGCAGAGTTATTGCTCCTCTCCATCACTGCATCTCCGGCGCTGGGCTCGTGATTTCCCGAGCATTCATCACCATTAAGAGAGCAATCAGCGGTGCTGGGGACCAGGCCCGGGCTGCAGGAGGCAGCCGCTGCGGACGGCGGTGAGGGGGGGGGGGGTTCACTCGCTCATCCTCAATCACCGCGGATCCCACCGCCATTTTATTGAGCGCCGTGATCTATTGGGAGGGGACGAAAGCCAGAGCGGTCTTTAAATAAAGGCAATAACTCTGGTGACGGAAATCAAGAGGCAGGTGTGTCTCAGCAGCCCAGACAGCCATCATTCCCCAACTCAGAACCATATATATAAATATATATATATATGAACTTGCTCTTCTCACTCCATTTGTCCACTCGACCCCCACCCCCTCCCGATTCCTCTTGCACCCTCAAGTTTATCATGACCTTCTCCCCGTTGATGACTTATTGCCTTTTCCTGCCCTCAACAGTCGGCCCTATCTGAAAAAGGCCTTTCCCGGAAGAGATTAGCAATCCAATAACTGGTGGAGGATCCGCGCCGGCAGCAGCAGGCGCTCCCCAGAGAGAACACCGGAGGAAAGTCGGGACTCTGTAATAACAGACCTGCAGCGCGCCGCCTCCCGCAGGAGCGGCCTGTTGTCCGACCCAGCCTGTTAATCTTACTGCTATTAGATGCTTGTATTCTTTATCTTTTAGTGAAATCTCCTCATGTTCTGATGGTCCATGCTTGTCTCCCTATTTCCTTGTTAACGTCCTGAGATTCTCCTGTGAGGACGCTGTGTTTTTCCCTCTCTGCACCAAGATTACTTTTTTATCTGTTGGCCTCTTAGCAGACGCCGTTAGACACCGTTTGACATAAAAAATAAAATGGTTTCAGACTATTTAAACTTTGTAGTGTAGTTAAAATGTACTTTGGACCTGCAGGACCAAGTTGCAAAGAAACTTTAAAACAGTTTGAATACAGATAAACTCACTGCAGTGGGTAAAACTACTTCCTGTACCATGACAGAGTGTAATTATTGAACCTATTGGGTCCTAGTAATCCACACCTTAACAGGTTAAAACTTGGAGAGCTAAATCATTGCGGCACCTCACACGTTGCTCTGAAAGGGACGGCCCGTAAAAAGGAGTGGCTGGTGTAGCTCCTGGTCGGCCCCGTCTTTCCTAATGCATATGAAAAAGAACAGTGCAGTGTGTGTTCAGTTGGGCTTCTCTGAGCTGGCGGGCCTGTCTTCTCAGAGGAAGTGGCAACTTAAACGTACAACTCCGAGAACGTGTAATAGCCCTGGGCACATTGAGGGGTGAGAACATCGTTACAAGCAGCGTGAAATAATTGAACGTCCGTGTTTAAGCAGGTGTACTAATATTCAAGGAAGAGGAAAAAGAAGTACTGGAAAATGCTTTAAATGGTAATTTTAAAGGCGTGTGGATGGGCGCATAAAAAGGGAGATCTTTGTCCAGTGACTTGAATCTTTACTTAATATTTCATGTGAAAGAGAACAGGTAAAAGCTGGTGATAGTCCACAATGTAGCGAGTTTTCTAAGAGATGCCTGCAAATCTACGAGTACCGTTTGCAGATTCCTGCCGAACTGAAGAGTTCCAGCTGGTTTACCGATCACAATTTCACTAGTTTTTTTTTTCTTACCTTTAGGGGACTCCTGGTATAGAATGATTGACAAGATATTTCAGCAGTGGTCAACAGGTGTGGCTGTCCTTCATCCTGCATTCAGAGGAGGTTCTCATGTAATTGCAATGAATAACCACTTAATAAACCTCAATGAACGGGGGCAGTCGAGAGCATTCTAATAGCTTTTCACCAAAGGAAGTAACACATTTAAGAGAAAATAACTTAAAAGAACTGGCCAGACTCTGACCAATCCGCTGGATTAAGTGAGTTTATTTGCCACCAGGGACCAATAACTCTTTGTCCGTTTCACTCTGGCCCACAGAGGGAAAACATAGATCTGGTCCATAAATGGCAAATGCAAAAAAAAGAGCCGTGTTATGAACCTTTCCCTGGCTTGACATTTTTAAAAAAAACTTTTCGATACTTTAATACTCTTTGCTGTAGTAGTTCATTATGCCTTGTTTATGGCTCCTTGCAGAGCATCTGGTTTCGCTTGTCACCTGAGGTTTCATGGAGGCTGTTGAGTGCTTTTTACTGCGGTGCTTGGTTGCTCAGCCTCGTAGCCCCTGGGAATAATAGCTTAACAGTTTACAGCACCGAACGCTGAGGAAATATGGCGTTTTGAACACATTTAGGAGGTTTTTGTTCAGAACCTTGCGCTTTAAATGTTAAATGTTGATCCGGGTTCTAAATGAGTCAACAAAAACGGGCATGTAAGTGATGCGAGGTATGACTAAACCACTGGTAATGCTTTTCTACTTTTTTTCTGTACATTTGTAAAAAGAGAAAAATAGTAACGTACCTGCCTGAGATCTTTTTGGCCTTTTAGCAATGCCCTGCCCAAACACAGGCTCAGAACAACACAAACTGCGGGCGTGCATTTTCTTTTTATGGGGAACGCAAAGGGGATTAAACATTCTATTGTGTCGCTGCAAGTCATCTCGCTTGTCCATAAATCCCTTCTGGCTTTCTGCTGCGGGGCGCGCAGTGAATTTACACGCTCTGCTTGTGTTATCTGCACTTTGGGTTTTCTTCAATTTCATGGGGGCTTGTGTTTCCTGACAAAGAGGCTGCTAGGAGTCGGTTCCTCAAGGCCGCCTGGATGCAGGAGGCCGCTGTAGTGTTTTTATGCGCGAATCACAGTGGAGACCATGTAAGATAGCATCTGTAAAGCCATTCCTTTTTCTTTTCACGAGATTTCTTTGTATGTGAAATGTAAAGATGGCAGTTTTGCAGCGGAAAAAAGAGGGTTATCGGCAGTCGCACACAATGGAGGGTTTTTCAGCTTCCAAGTCGCCCGCTGTCGTATTCGCAGGGAGAGTTGAGCCGAGATCCCGCGCTGATCCGCCTGCCGCCAGAATCCATCAAAGAGGCTATTTTGGACAGCTGTTTACAGATGAAACGGCTGCGTAGGGAGGCGGCCATGACGGGATCGCCTTGGCCCCTTGCTCCTGTGGAAGAAAGGGCAGGCAGTGGCTGGAGAACGTGAGGTAGAGGCGCTGCAAAGGATGATCTCTAATTCAGCCGGGCACGGCCCCCCCCCCCCCCCCCAGGAGGGACGGAGCGGGTGCAGGGGTGTCAGTCAGGGCGAGCCGGGGCCCCACAGCAAATGAGGAGAATCTTCCCCTTTGCAGCGTGCCCTGTAACTGCGGCGAGTTGAATCTCTTTCAGTTCCCCGTCAGTGGAGGAGCAAAAGAGACAGGGGAGGGGGGCGGGGGCGAGAAGAAAAATATGCCGAGCTCTGAGCTCTAGAGCTAGTCAGGGATCGTTAGGTCCGCTTGGCATTCAGCAGCCCGCAAGACGAGGAACAAATGCAATCTAAATGGCTATGCGGGGAGATTAATGGAGGGAAATGCGAAAGATGGCTGGCACCGCGCAGAGACGGCAGCGTTACAGGTGTCTGCGGAGCAAAGCCCAACGCCGGGCCCCCGGGCGCTGGCACCACCCGCCCAAGCACGCGCCCGCCCAGCCTAACCCACGCAGCACAGCAGAGCAGGCGGCTGAGAAAGGCAGTGTGAGGAGGGCGCCAAACGGGGAGCTCCGTTCTGCCCTCAGAGCGACAGAAACCAGCAAAAGTCAGAGGGGGCCGCGGCCTGGCCGGACCGGAGCTGGTTTTTTCTCAACGGCACGTCCCACACGGCGTCACTGCGCTGCTGACAAGTGCCGGCGACTTGTTTTACAGGACGAAAGTGGCTTTATTTTTATTCAAATGTCACCCGGTACAGCTTTATCGATTCGGTTCCGCAAGTTTTATTCCAATCAATAGAAATCCAGCCGCTACGTCCTCGCTGTCTTTGTTGGGGAACACAAAGGCATCTTTTGAAATGTCATTATTAATAGATTTACCTTCTTTCTTTTTTAATCCCCGACAGAATTATCCAGAAATGAATGTTTCTTTTGGTTCTGCTGTACACTGCATGTGACTTTCTGCTATGTCTACTTGGAAAAACTTGTTAAGTGACTAGAGTTTTTGTCCTCGTCCCATATTTCCCACTAGGCTCGGCTGAAAGCTTACTGATGCTTCTCTGCAACCAGCCGTCTTCTCGGTGTACTTTAGGATTACAGAATGGGCCTTTAATAATCAACGACAGCGTGCTTGTCAGAACAGATTAGCGGCGTAATCTCCAGTGTGTGGCTTTATAACATCTTCATAGACGAAAGCAGACGAGAGGCGCCCGCCGCCTGGATCCAGCCGAGCCGCCGTGTTTTTCCCAGTTCACCTCTGTCAGCCGCCCGCTTTGAGCTACGTCGTGTGAAGTTGTGTTTGAAGCGGCACCTCCAGAGGGAACTGTGGTATTTTGATCAGGCGGATGAAGAAAGACAGCCAAGATCCCAAATAGAACAGTCAAAGTCAGGGGAAGGAGGGAGGGGAAAGAGGGAAGGGTCAAGAAAAGTAAATGAGTTAAGACCTGCCGTCCTAAAAGAAGTAAAAAAAGAAACTGCATCTGGAAGGAGGTCCCCATCTTCAGCTCCTCCATACGTTTTAGAGGCAGGTCACCATCTGTTGTAATCATGCTGAAGAACCCCCCCACCACCACTGCCACCGCCTCCCTCCCCATTTGCATTTTCCTCGTCTTTATGGAGGTGTGAGATGATGGCGTGCAGAGTGAACCCTCCTCCCCGTCCCCGGCTGATTGCCCGGCCCTTTAGAGCTGACGAAGGTCAGAGACTGTGTTTATAGTCTGAGGGATGAGGTGGAGTGGAGGATTTAAGTTTAGGTGTCATAGGAGCACTTGAAGTTTTCTGCCTGGTAAATGTATCTAAGCTGGTTCTTGTTTTTAAATGGTTTTATTCCTGGTCGTTCCCCAGATTCTGCAAAACGCAAGAATTATTTAGATGTTTTTCATCATTTAGCTTCTGTTAATATTCTTTTCTTAATGCTTCATTGTGTTTCTCCTGCAGTTATTTGATGGTTCACGTTGACTACTGATAGTATCTGTCTATTTAGCAGTGAACCAAAAGGGTGCTGATGATGATGACAGAACATTGAAAATATCAGTATAACCCTCAACCCCCCCAAAAAGGAATTGCGGTGTTTAAATAACTGCCAGTTAGCTAATAAACAAACCCACAACTCCTGCAAGTGCCCAAGAGAAATTAAATCCATTTTCGGTCATTTAATGAGATTCAAATGTCTTGTCTTCACAAGTTCCTAATTGGAACTGAGAAGCTGTGAACACCGGGGTGGGAAATTATTAAAAGAACAGCCGGGTGTAAATGGGATTCACGGAGAGCCCTCTTCATCTCACTTGGCTTTGAAAAGGGAATGTCACTGCGACTTTGTCGGCAAAGGTTAACGCGGTCATTGGAATGCAGCCTGAGCCTCCTTTAATTTATTCACAAAGCGGCCCCGTTCATTTTATAGATCAGCTCCACGTTTAGGGGCCAAGGCGGCATCAATAGATCCATCTCAGGCCGTGATGTGGAACAACACGCGTGTCCAGTGCAAGGCACTTGGCTCCGTGTTCTCATCCCGTAGAGGCCCGTAACGACACGAATAGAAATGTGTCATTTCATTAAAACCGATCGGAAAACACTGACGTCCCGGCTGGTCCTCTTGGTCTGTATCTCGAGAGCAAAACCCAGGAACGACGCTTGTCGACCTCGTGCTCTTCTCGGGAAAGCGCACAAGCGTTCGGCAGCGTCTCTCCCACAGATGAATGGCTCGAGGTGGAGGACCCATGTCGCGGCCTTGATGAGGCAATTTGTACAGTTCTGCGAGAAAACAATGGCGGTTCGTTTTTATTGCGACGCCTCCCCTGGGATCCGCCGGCGCGGCTTCTGCTCCGTACAGTGTGGAGCTCAGCCCGACGATAAATCAAAGGAGGCCGGCGTGCCAGCGAGGGGCGGCGCCCTGCTCCCTCTCTAATGGCCCATGTGTTGTTTGGGGCTCCGTTTGCAAAGCTGGAAGCCTGCGTCTCATATTTATCATTGCTGTTGCTTTTCTTTTAGTGGAACCTCCCTCCCGGGTGCGAACAAAAACCCACCCCGGAGCATTTGGGCAACAAAAATCTCATTACCAGATGAACCACACGGCTACAGAACACTGCAGCAGGACACACAGTCAGATCCATCCTCACCAGATGATGTCATCCATAAACTGTGGTTATTCCACATGTTCGGGCCCTAAACCTTTCTGAAGACCCGTTTTGGACATTTGGGCATGTGTTCTCTCAGCTCTGGAGTCCAGTACTGGCAACATTTTCTTTCTTTCTGTATTTCGCCTCTAACGGAGTCCGACAAGTGATTTTCCTCTTTTCATTGTTGGCTTTGATGTTAACTGTAATGTTGTATCCGCTTTGTAAGTGGCTTTGGATAAAAGCGTCTGCTGAAGGCAGAAACATAGAAAGAGCAATAGCTGTTTGAAGCTTGAGAAATCTCAAACTGAACTACTGCACTTGGTATTTTCTCGTGGAGCTGTCAAGCAGTCCACATGTCATTTTAAAATACACGTGAAGTTTTCTTTGCTTTAAGGCAGCTGCACTTTGAGTGACTGAGTGTGGTAAACCTTTTGTAAAATGAAGTACTGTTCATTATAAGTCATCAAGCATCCAAAGATAAATACATTTGTACACACACACACACACAAAAATATATATGGCTGCACCTGTCTGTAAGCCCCAGGTTTCCCAGTTGGAACATGAGATACTTACACAGAAAGATTTCTTTAAAAAACTTTCAATTGATCTTTTTTGTTCCATTTGTGCTAAGGAGAGAAACATTGTAACCCTCATATCTCTCCAATCAGCATTTGTCAGCAGGCGTAAAGCTCGTATAATCTCGTCTTAATTTTCTAAATACATAAGACAGCGTGACGGGAGCAGCTGCAGAGGTTTCCTTGTGAACAGAAGTGGCAGTAAATAAGCATTCCCGGCTTGTGCCAGACCAAACTGTGCAAACAGCTCCACAGCAATCAGCTCTGAGTAGCGCAGGCCCACTCCACTCGCCACATGTCGTTTCTCTCTGTTTGCTCTCTGGGCCCTCGTGAACTCAGCCCCCGCCCATAGTTGCCTCTACCCTTAGCGGGAGACGGGGAGCAGAATTAAAGTGATGCATAAGTTTCAAACTTTTTAGAATGGTGGCAATCAAATTTGAAACGGTTATGGACTAAAATAAAAGACCAAAACAAATGGCATAATTCACAAACAGAGGCAGAGGCCTTTTAAAAAGGCTCTGGGGACGTGCGCGCTCCTGTTTGGTTCGTTCTCCCTTTTTCGGTCACCGTCTCAGAAATGGAGGCACATAATTGAGGTGGATAGAGAGGTGAGGCTGAAAGCCGAAATGATGATGTGCAGAGCACTCGGAGATGTTTTCCCCCCTCGTGCAGCCATTCGGTTATTTTCAGCGAGTGTGCTCCTCCACAGCAGGAGGACACACATCTGCATTAAAAAAGCAAACAAAAACAACTCTCCTTTTGTCTGAAATTCTGTACAGTGTGTGGCTTTTACGGCAGAGATTCTGAAAACTAGTGAGACAGGTAGTGTGGGGGGGGTGAGTACAGAAAAGCAGATGTGGTGACAGCATCTCCTGACTCCAGTGGTTCTGTGCATATATGAATACAGATAGCGGCGTGAAATCGGTGCAGCTAAGGAGAAGTTTTGGCACAAGGTGTTTCCTCTAATCCTTCCCCTCGGCCAGCGTCCCTCACCGCATACAAACCACGTCCGACCGCACGCTCTCACGCATTTCCACGCGTCTGCTCCCAACAATCACTTTGGCTGGCATTTCCTTTTTTTTTTTTTTTTTTATGTGCCACGCGTGCCCAGCGTGGCTCATTACGGAGAGGCAGAGACTGGATGCTGGTTTGCATATCGGCGGCGCTGGCCCAGCGGCGCTCTCCCCCAGTGGTTCCATCATTAAAAAAATCTCCCACGTTAGGGAGCAGCGGTGCCTTCATTTAGGTCTTTATCCCATCTGCCAGGACCCAATCAGAGTTGTCAACACGAGCTACTCTGTTGACAGGGGTGTGAATTTTTTAAAAAGAGCTCAATCTGCAAATGGGGATAATGCCGAATCCTCAGTGGCTCCTGAGGGAATGTTTTAGGAGGGATAATAAAGGTGACAGAGAGAACACTCGGGGGGGGTTTCCTGCAGATGAGGCAGTTTATTCTGCTTCATAAACTGTAATGCAGCTGCTACAGAGTGGAACCAGGATTAAGTGTGCCTATGCATACTTTGAGGAAAACAATAAATGACCCTGTAAATGCATTAATGGATGTGAAAAGACATTTCGGAAGTGCTGTTGTCCAAATACAAAATAAGCAAGCGGCGTTGGGCAAAATGGGAAATTGGGCATTTTTTTTCATGTGTAAAAACCTAGTCCAGGCTTGTATTACAAGTTTGAATTAAAGGCGCTCTGTGTAAGCCGTCGCCATCTCGTCAGCCTTAATTAGGAACCCAAAGTGGCGCCGTGCAGCAGACAGAGGGTGATCCACGAGAAAAAGGGGGCCGTTCCTTCGCTTCCGCCTGCCTTGTCACTTCCCTGCGTCTTAGAGCAATGCCGGAGCAGGGCTCCAATCCCCGTCAGGAGCAGTGACCCGCGAACAGACCTGCTGTTCAAACCCCGCCCAGGATAGGAAGCCTTCTCCAGATGTCGTGTGTCAGTTTGCGGACCACAGCTGGGCTCGTCTCTCTGTGTGATCGCAGAGAGAGATGTTTGTCGAGCTGGAATGGATAAGACTGTTTAACGAAATATATTTACGACGTAGTAATAAAGCCACAGAGCTGTTCCATAGTCTATTTAAAAGGAAAGCCACAGCTTTCAGATAATGTAGCTGAATTCAAGGTTTTCCTTTTGAGTTGGTCCGTTCTGCCATAAACAAGGGGAGTTTACAACATATTTTTCATTTGGCTCACTACATGCGACACGACCCTATTCAATTTTGAATGTAACCGAAACAAGAACCTGTTTGTTTTACTCTTGAAAGTAGGTTAAGGCCGAACGTCCCTTCATTTTCCTTAGCCCTGCCTTTTCAGGCTGGTTAGCACGCCTTGAATGTGATTGATTCATGTTTAGTTGGTAAGAAAGCATCTTCATCCCAGTATTACACAACAGCATAAGAACTACAGTCATTTTCCTGTTGCCTGTCAAAAAAAGAAGACCAAAAACTAGAGCTACCAGAGCATTATTGTGCGATGAAAAATTCGCTGTGTGTCTCAGTTCTTCTTAAGGTGAAAGTGTTAAGGTCAGAAAAATGGTCCATCAGACAGCGTTGATGGAACATGACATGATGTAATTGGCCGCAACAGGAAGAAAAGACACAGATCAGCGTGTCCAAGCGCTCACCGCTGAAGGAGGGGCAAGTGCTGATAAAGTTCATCTGCCCCCAGCAGCTCAGATCATGTGAGGATGTGGGGAGCAGCCAGGAGGTCAAGTGGTCCTAGTGAGTTCAGAGGGGGGAGAAAAAAAAAGGGTAAAACATTTGTCTGTGTGTGTGTGGGGGGGGAAAGGGCAACAACATAAAACCCACAGATTTTAATGCTAAATAAAAACCCTTTTCTTCACTACAAGTGAAGATTCGGCCATAACCAAAAAAGTGAGGCAACCCGGACGACAAGTCTGCCAGTTGAGGTCGAGAACTAGAACAAAACACAATCCTGATGGGGCTGCAAACCATATTGCGACCAACAAAGGATGGAAGGATGTTTGCAAACGTTTAAAGTCGAAACGGATCCCTGTATAAGAAACCTAGAGCCTCATTTGTCACAAACGTTGGTCCACTGTAAGCTGCTCAGCCCTACACGGTGTAGGCGGTTTTCCATTACAAATGTGTGGCCGAGTAGAACGGCACGCCGACCACACACGATACAGCGATGAAGGCCATGGCAGCCAAAATACACCATTGGTTTGTTGGTTTTTCAGTGTTTGCGAGCACAGCGATAACAAAATCGGATGTTTGGAGGTGCTGAAGCTGTAACTGCTCAGTGGTCCCTAGCCCCTGCATTTTAGTATGAATAGAAAAGAAAGACTGTCTGGGAATTGATCAGGAAATGATCTACCTTTGCTCAAGCGACTGGGAGAAAGTCGAGCACAGCTCTCCACTGACCCTCAGACCTTCAGTCGAGAGCAAACCGATAGGCTGAAAGAACCGAAGGAAAGAATGCAGACAAAATGGGAAAAACTCGGCGGTGAATCTCTGCCCAGTGAATAACCCAGAGCACAACCCCCCACGTGCCAGCAGCGCCACGCTGCCCGTGTGCTGGTTCTGTTTCTGCACACACAGCCTACCGTATCAGTGGCTCAAATTAGATTCTGCTCAATGACTGCTCAATAACAGCCAATCGTCCGGCTGCGATGGGAGCGCTTCCAGTCCATATTTCCATCGGAACGACCTCACTGACGATTAGGAAAAAAAAAAAAGAAAGACTAATCCAGCTAATTCATCCGTTCCTTCTCTGCTGCTTATCCAGATGCTTAATTATGATGCTTCATACAGCTGGGAGGGACTTGACTCAAATGAGATAAACGAGAAGATGAGTTCCCCCGAACGGGCCGCGGCCCTGGCTCCCCTTAATGTCCCACTCAGTAGATTTTCCATTGCGGCGTGTTTGGCATTAAGAGGTCGTTAAGCCAGCTCGAATTACCAACCAAACCCTCCCGATGTGAAGCCGTAGCGGCTCCTCCTGTTACTTGAATATGGAAACACGTGTTTTATGTTAATTTTCTTTTTTTCCCTCCCCCTCTACCGGGAAACGCTTAACGTGACACATTCAAAAGGACCCAGGAGTTGGAGTTGCCTGTGAGCGCAGAGTGATGCTCCTCCAGGCCGGCGTGGATTGAAATGCATTATAGATGATTTGTCAGGATTAAACGGCTCGGCGTGATGGAGCAGCACAGGGGGGGCGAGACGGCGTGACACGCTTTCATTCATTCCCGCCTCTTTATCAGAGGCCCGACGCATCAAACGAGTTCACAGGGAGATCGAGGCATGGGAGGACAGAGGGGGGGGCTTCTCCTATGGTTTGTTTTTTGAGTTTCATAAAGAATAACAAGGGCGCCTGTTCTTTGACCGCAGAGCCCCCCCCCCATCCCCCATCCCCCATCCCCCACCCCTCCGTCCCTCTGCATCAGTCTATTAACTCATGTTCAGGTTTTTGAGGCAGCAGTGCATCAGCCCCTGGAGGGGGAAATGCCTGGGTGGTATTTTGACACGCTGTTTGCAGCTGACAGGTTCAGGATAATCACTTCAACACTCCCATGAAATTCCCTAATAAGCTGTTCGCTGAATGTCAATCCGGCTTTACCTGCGCGAGGTGTGACTGTGAATTCACACGTTCCTCTTTTTTTTTCTCCCTTCCCTCTTCCCCATACTTCGTCCTCCTCTTTTTTCTTTTTTTTTTCCTCCTCCCCCCCCCCCCCCCCCCCCCCCCACCTTCCTCTCCCGTGCACCTTGCTTGCCGATTTGACAGCTGTTGTTCTTAATTTTCTCCCCGGCTATTTTCAGAAGATCCATCTGGTGCTGCTCAGGGTGAGGGACTGATGGGAGCGGGGTTTGACATAAAAATGCTGTAAAAACCCATCTGTGAAAAAAAAAAAATAGCTGCATCTCTCTAAGGAGATACATCGAGTCCTGCACGATGGAAAAAACAAACAAAACAAACACAACGAGAGGCACATTTAAGAAAAGTTTTGCCCCTCCAAGTACAAAGCTTCAGTTCTGGAAGTTTGCGTGGAAGGAAAGTGGAAATAAGAGATAGTGGAGAGGGCACACCTCTCTCCAATTTACCTCAGAGCTGGAAGCCTTGACTCGCCAAGTCCTTTTGTGAAAATAATGGGCCGAAAGCAGCTCAAACCAGATTTGATGGCAGTTGAGGAGGAGTAACCAATCGCTCTGAAGAAGAAACATTTCCTCTCTCTTTCTCTTTCGGCACATATCAAAGCCTGCTTCTTTGTGGATGTAGACAATGGAAGAAAGCCGACCTTTATCTATCAGATGTTTTTATTTCGGCTCCAACTTCTTTCTTTTTTTTTTTGTTCCTCCCACTATCTTACAAATAGTTTTTTTTTGAGTGTGTGTGTGTCAATATCACGCTGTGGGCGGTTTGCTTTATTTCAGCTTTCAAGTATAGCTTATTCCACATTAGAAAAGAGCTTTTTTCCCCTTTTGCTGTATTCATTCCTAACAGAGATGTTCCTCTTGTTCATTTTTTTCATCTGTCTTTACCTGTCTTGTGCATCGCCTTGTTTTCACCCGTGTGTTTCGGTTTTTTCACCTCCGAGGGGTAAACGACAGCTCTAATCCTATCGATCCAGAAGCCCGATCCCTCCTAATCCTGTAACTTGGATGGTGGACGTCGGGACGCCCGGTGCCATGGCAGAGGAGCCCGTGGCAACAGCTTAATACGTTCTGAGCCAACCCCGTGAGCCCTCCAGAAGTGTTGGTCTCAATACGGCCTGTGAGATGAGAAGAGTCAAAAGGGGCACATCCCGCTTTTCTTTCCTTTAGCTTTTTTTCATTTATTTATTTATCTATTTTTGCACGAGGGTCACCAGGCCTTTATTGTAGACTGGCAACAACAGAACACAGGCAAAGCCTCCGGGAATGAGTCAGCCTGACATCCCTCACCTGCCGTTCTCACCTCATTTTGTTGGTTGTTTGGGGTTCTCACGCTCCGTATCTCACGGGTTTTCACTCCCGCTGTGCCCTTCCATTTACTCTGCCTTTACAATCTGCTGTTTAGTCTCCGTCCTTTCCTTCCTTATTTTTCAGCCTCCTTTTTTTTTTTTTACACTGGCTTATTGCTTTTTCTTTGTCGGCCCCCCTTCCTGCCGTCGTCCAGCTGGCTGATGCCAAAGGCATGTGACGATGCGCTGCCTCCACCGGCGCTCGTCTATGCCCGTTAATGACACTTTCAGGCGTCCCGTGATGCACATCGAGGCGGATGCTGGGCCGAATCGGCGGTAAAAAGCCCCCCTTTGGCAGCGCTCCCGCCGCACGCCGCAGCGGAGGTGACATCACCCGCTCTGGATGACACGGCTCTGGCAGCACCTGCCTCCCACGCTCTGTCACCGTCATCGATTTCCACAGTGAATGCTGTTAAAAGGGGGGGGGGGGGGGGGGGAGCTGGAGGAGTCACAGATTTAAGACATAGACTGAATGAACTTGGCGGCGCGGTCTAAGCGTGCACAGCCCAGAAAAGAGCATTGGTGTGTTTTAGATGGCTTTGTGTGTCTGGAGCAATCTATGAGTGGAAAAATAAAACCGATGTGAACAGATGCCGACCCCAGTGTGCTAAAATGACCCATTTTATGCCAAAAAACATTTTTAATTTCATTTTATTTTAAACTTTGTGTGACTCTATTTCCGGCTCTGATTCCAACTCCCGATGACATTTGAATGCAGCTTTTAGAAAAAAATCCAAGACCTAGATATGACAAAAAGAAAATATCTAACGTTTAACTGCAGACGCCTCCAGTAAAAGCGGGCTGAAATTGGACTTGGAGAGCTGCACACGTCCGGAGGGGAAAAGCCACTTAGGTTTGACACATTTGTGAATTGCTCACAACTTACTTTCAGCACATCTTAAGCCATTAGGCATTTTAATTGCCTTTGCTCGAAGAGAAGCGATAACTTTGGACTCCAACAGGTCTTTTTCACCGAGAGTGCAGATGTTTTATTGCTGCAAAGAGGGTTCCTAAGGCAACCACATCCCGCCATCCTTTGTCTGGCAAAGTGTGAGCCATGCTCAGCCAGTTGCCTCAACAATAGTAACAAATTATATTGCTTTCCGCCATGGCTTGATTCCTCTTCCTTTGTCATCGCTAAATAATGGCATGGCAGGCTTCACGACAAATGGTGCGACCCTACGCGGGGGAAAACAACGGCCCTCTCAGCCTGCTTGTACATTGTGAAAACTATGTAAAGGTTCCACGCAAATGTGAGAAATAAGGTCTTTGTTTAACAGGATAGAAGCTATATGCATGTAGAAAAGAACGTACAAACGATAAGACAGAATTAAGCCCTTTAAAGAAAATTAAATCTCCTGAAAGTGTTAATTCTTGCACGGATTCAGTTTATTTCTAACAGGTTCTTCCTCTTGTAGTCTGGCATAGGGCAGCTTTGTGTGAAGTAAGTTTTCATTTAAACGGGCGTGTAAACGCCTCAGTTTTAGATTGTATGAGGCCGTCGTGCTGACTATTTCTTTGTGACTGGGGAATGCTGGCTGAACACATGATGCGCATCGTTTTCTTTGTGCCGGAAAGCGCGCCGGTCGCCCTGTTGCTCAGCAGCCTCTCGCTCACGCTGAAGACTTTGTCCTTGTTTGCGAAGCATTAACCTCCACCAGTCTGCCCTGCAGCGGCACGGGATCCAATCAGCTCGCACACTCCGTCAACCCCCCCCACAGGTCTCCCTCATCCGAGACTGCGCGACAAGAAGAAATTAACGGCCCGCACATTCATCACTATTACCAGCGAGGGGACGACTGCGGACTTAATTAAATATGTAGCGGCACCAGGGGGTGAAGCAGGGCTCATTGCTCTGGTGAGGCCCCGACCCAGTCGCTGGATAGATGACGCAAGCAAAGCTCACAACGGGGGGGCGGGGGGGGAGAGCTTTCAAGTCCAAGCTCTTATTCTCCTGAAGCAAAATTCTGCTTTGAGATCTTTTTTTTTTTTTTTTGAAGGGATGCTGAACCAGGAGCTGGCGGCACAGCGGGCCGCTCTCTAAATCATAGCCTCGGCTGTGATTGAATCCCCTTCTGCAGCTCCGGGTTTGATTGGCCGCTTCGTCAGTTTGATGCATAGGCAGACGGACCGTGTGTTAAGTGAGTTTTTTTTGTGCGCATTCTAATGTGCAAGTTGGATCAATACTGCTGGACGGAGAACAGCACCTTATTGTTATTAGCACTCATGCACTACGTTGTTAGTTCTTCAGTGGAGTGATTGCGGCAGTTAACAGTGAGGAATGAGCACCCGGCGCTGACTAATAGCTGCACTTTGAATGAAATAGGGGGAAAAATTCCACTTCAATCAACCACCAGGAGGGAGGAGGCGGCTCCTCCGCTGAGAGTGGATTTTTTGGGTGGCGTGGTGATCCTTCTGGGGCCGTGTGGATGCTTTCTGCGAAAGGGCTGGATGGGAAGGATGAAAGAGCCCAGAGACAGAGCTGGGTGGGATCGGGGAGCGGAGTGGACGGACTGAGCCTTCAGAACTCTGGCAGCTCCCCGGCAGCGAGCAGAGGGAAGGATGATGAGAGAAAGAAAGGAGGAGGAGCGGAGGCACCTCACCGAGATCAAAGGTGCGCTCATCAAGGGCTCGTCTCGCCTTTCTTTGACAGGTCCGGGGAGGTGGGGAAGGGAGGGGGGGGAGCTCTGCCGAAAAGTCAGAGAAAAGGAGGACAGGGAAGCTGTTGAGCTGCAACAACAGATCAGCCCCTCCACCTGTAGCTCCATCGAGGTGTATTCTTCTCAATGGTGTTTGGGTTCATCCTTCCATTCCACGCTGTGTGAAATTGAGAATATGGTGCCGTTTGGGCCGCACACCCCCTTAACCTCTCAGTGGCTGAATGACTTATCTGTGAAAGGAGCATCGTAGCGTGGGGTGCAGCAACATAACCACCTCCAGCTCCAAACAAACTGGTCGTGGTAAATGGGAGGAGAAAGAAAAACTATGTGTTAAAAACCGGAGCCCCCCAAAAAAAGAGAAAAAAAAACAGACTGCTAATTAAAGTGCAAGTAGGTCACCGAGATAAAGATTTAAGAACAGCCTTCTCTTTTTTTTTTCTCTAATTGTCCTCATCAGATCCTGAACTGAGTGACATTCAATCTCAGATAAACAGCAAAAGACCATTTATTATGAAAGCGTACAACAATCTATTGATTTACTGACCATCTGGATAAAAATAAACTTACATTTTCACAAAACTATGTAAGAGACTGATATTAGACAAGTTAATGCTGCTGAAATTGGTCCCGTACACTATTGTTATTAGTATAGTGAGACCTTTGAAGGATCAAATGGTGATATGTTAGATACTAATAGATACAGCTTGCAAACTTCTCTCTCTCAAGCCAATATGATGAAAAAAATGACCTCTTAAAATGCCACACGAACATTGTCACATTTGGGAGTTTTCCTACTTTCTACGTGCATGACTGTCTGCCCTTTAATTGAACCCCCCCCCCCCCTCTGTTGGATGGATGCTTAGTTGTTGGCCGAGCTGTTGATCTAAAGTCTTTAGACTTGTTCTTTTTGGGGGCCTTGTCTTGGTGACCTTTTCCTTTAGTAAAGGCTTTTATCTAAAGTGCACACTGATATATGAGCAGCAACCTTGGCATTGTCCCTTTTTAGTACCTCCGATCGCCATAGCTGCGGCGCTCCGAGTCCTTCCCACAGTTAAGCAGGAATGTGTATTCATTTGGACGATTTTTCAATTACATTTCTGAATTGGACAGAAATACTCCTTAGTTTCAGAATCTACCAGGTTAGCTTCTGGGCTGAAGGGTTTTGTCCTTTCCAGCTAGAACGATGAGTTGTTGTTTGAACTTGTGTTTCTGTTGTTTCTTGACTCGAGACGTACATCATTCCAATAGTTCAGTTCATCATTTAGGACTTGGGGCCACGGACAACTTTGGCCCAGGATAACTTTGCCCCAAGGCTAACACTATGATTTTAGCGGTTCAACACTTAAACAGAGGCTGATTTATAATGAAATGATAAGATCATTTTTCTTTATTGAATTGTTCTTGATGGAATATTCCTTATACATTATGGCTCCAGAAATAAAAATTATTTTTCACTGGATCACTTTGAGCCCGCACAGTATATAGATATATCTGGTCTATAGACATATCCTTTAAGCCACTGAAGCAGAGAGGCCACAGGTAAGGAAAATGAGAGGTCATGGAGGTGACATTTCTTACTGATAACCGCAGCTTTGGGAATAAGAGATGCGATTGCACTTCCATTTAAACAGTGTTTTGTGTTTTGTGTTTTTCGAGATCATCATAGTAAGAAACTCTCAGAGCAAAGACGGCTGTTTTTTTTTGTCATTTTAGTGGAAGATGCAAGAGTGAGCACAAAGCGGATGTTTTTGTGGAAACGGGTGACGCGCAAAGACATCGCCTGGCTCGTCTTTGTACATTTCTATTTCGAAATTCTTATTCAAGCTCCTGCCAGAAAACATTAGAGGGAGAATGCTCTTCTTTCCTTAAATTTATTCCTCTGGTCCCAAAACAGACTCATGAGTATTGAGGCAGGTGTTTTCCAACCGACACACCGTACTGAGTAGAGTTGAAAGAGAATTTGCTCTCATTGGCTAATGTTTTGATTATATTTAAATGAAGCGCTGTCATTGTGGAATGTAGTTGTGTTCTCTGTAACTTTTTCATAGCAGGTTTCAAAAAGTTTCCTAATTTTTGCCCTTAATTTTGACCGGTGGAACGATTGGGACTTCAACATTTTTCTTTTTGGCCTTTATTGACAATATCCCAGATTATAATTGGACTTACTGTATGATTGGGGCTCTGCTATCATCTGGGGTACCGCAAAGGTCAACCAATCAGGTCCTCGTTCCTGCTAAGAACACCTAGACAGACCGTGTAATTAGGCGAGCGAACACGTGTGCTCCACTTGCATAATTAGAAGAATCGGGATCTAGGTCATTTCCAATTTGATCTGGGACGTTTCCCTTTTCCCTTCATTTTGAGACTTCAGACGCGAAGACTGAAATGACAAGCACTGACATGGCACTGGTAGAGGACGAAGAGGAATACGAGACAGAATGATTAAATACCAGTGTTGCCACTGAACAAGGGTGCCAAGGAACGTCCCTTCTTTTATAGTCTGCCGTGTGTGTTCTTGGCTTAGGGTGTGTGTGTGGCGTGTGTGTGTGTGTGAGCGAGCATATGCCAGTGCCCCCCCCCCCCACAGTGTTCCATGCTGTCATTCAGCTCTGGGAGCACTGAGATGGATGGGGAGGCAGGAGGGAGAGGCCGGTGGAGCCAGAGGAGGGAGGTGGCAACAATTCTCCAGTCTCCAAAGGAGGACGGGAAAACATGGCCTAATAACCGAATAACACAGCTGTAGTTGACGGTGACATCCCAAATTCTGAAGACGGCACCGCAGAGTGTGCCCACTGCAAGGCTGGAAATCCACAATAGATGGATTCAAGCGACTAGATGGAGTGGAACAGAGGAGGCAGAGGGGAGCGGGCAGCTGCGAGGTTGTGGCACCACGAAGGAAACCTGGGGATTAGATGTCCACCAAACCCACATATGCAGTGAAATATGTGGCAACAAGTGTGTGACTACAGGGGAAACTAATCAGTTGTGGTCACGGCAGCAATGACACTGTGGGTACATTTGGATTCGGAGCACAAACAGACCTTTACCCCAAGTTTGGAAATGGACCAAATCCTTCTTGTAGAAAAGCCTGTGAGCGCTAAACCCGAAAACATTAGCAGGGTTTATTTCACCCATATCAAACAGATTGAAAGTCTATGCACTGAAAGTCAAGGTTGTGTTTTGGCCTCATATTTTTAGCATTCTTGGTCTGCTAGAGGAGGGGGTGGGGAGGGGGAATGGTCCTCCTGGCTACAATAATTCAAAGTCTGCTTGATCTGAAAGGCTTTATAGAGATTTCATAAGGAAGAAAACTGGGTTTTGTGTTAAGCTGGGGGAGTATAAAGTGTGGCTTTGCTTTGACAGAGACCTATGTGATCTGGATATGTGGCAGAATTTCAATTGAAACTGAATCCAGTGAGCAGGGGAGTGAAATGTGACCTTGAATTACATTTCCCCGGCACAATGTACTGAGCAGCGGTGTGGGCTGAGCCTGAGATCGGTGTGTCTGCGGAGCACCTGAAAAATGATTAAGGTGCGCTTAAAAAGAGAAGGAAAAAAAATCAAACACAATTTCCATTTCTGCCGCCTGTCTTCTCAGACGTTGTCGACACTGCCGACAGCAGCTGGGGGAGAGTCTTTGGGAAGCCTTCGAGCCGAACATTAATTATCTCGTTCACCCTGCTGGCTATCTCGGGATCTAACAGTATACGCGTTAACCTCACAGCCAATACAAAGGCAGCCCCCCCCCCCCCCCACACCCCCCACCCCCCACCGCTGTTAGCAGCAGTGATGATCAGGGCACATGGCCAACAGGACCTTTAAAAGACGGCGGCGGCGAGCGGGTCTGCAGGCTGTTTGGATGTACCGGAGAGAAGCCGACGTGTCATTACATCATCTCTCCCAAGCGGTACTCACCAAATGTCTGGCTTAATTTCCTTTTAAAGTGCAGGGAACGCATCTGTGTTTGCCCCGCTCCGTCAAAACGAAAAGGTCAGAGGAATCCTTCACAATCTGGTGGACCCTTGAATTAAACTGAAAGCTTTAAAAAAAAAAAATCTGACATGAAGCCAGGGATTATGGTACCCGGATGGATTTTTTCCTGAAATTCAGAGATACCGATGGAGACCAGTACATGGGGGATGGGGGGGGTTTATAAATCTTTACACGTGTAATTGTA
>JABUIW010000206.1:28254-48013 GCA_013363375.1 Menidia beryllina
GATGGAGACCAGTACATGGGGGAGGGGGGGGGTTTATAAATCTTTACACGTGTAATTGTAATTTTATGCTATTATACAAAATATGCTATATTTGGTTATTTACTTGATTTTCTATAAAACTTTTTTTTTTGTTCTTCTTCTTGGCCCCCAGACAGAATATAACTACAGACACATTCGCTGCTGGCTGTGAGATCAGTCTGCATTGATTTAATCTGTATTTGTGCAACACACTGGGCACATTAGCTCGCTTATGTCACATTTGAACATCTCAGGCTGGCATTTGGCACAATCCAAAGTGTGAAAGCCGCCCTGCTCTGCTGTATTTTGCAGGAGGCGATGTGATCCCGATGGACTCCAGCCAACTGCTAAGTCAAACACATATCTACTCATTCATTTGGTAGTTCTCGTGTTTCCGTGGCAAGATCCTAAGATCCTCCGAATCATTTGTTGTGTGTGAATGCAGAGATCCTTTTCCATCTTATTGTTGCGATAATACCGTTAACATGCTGCTTAGCCCCTTCTGGGTTGCTGTATTTAAGATAATTATGGCTGAAAATGTCTTTTCTTTACTTTAGAAAGATATATTCTGAAATATCTATTGCTCTAGTTTGTGTTTTATATGTAGTGATAAATAAGTTGGATCAGTCTAATATCTAAATATATATTTCTTTTATTGATAGTGAGTTTATTTAATTGCCATCGGCAGAGCATATGTAGTCTGCGTGGGCTCCCCCATTTGAACTGTGTAACGATAACATAAAGGCATGGCAAGACAAGCAGGAAGAAGATACCATTATATGAAGAACGTTATTACTTGGGTCGATTCATCAGCGTGATATGAGCTCTCGAAAAAAAAAACATCTACTAAAGCATTAGCTGAGCTAACACAAAGAAGTTAATAAAAAGCTATTTCATGATGCAAACTACCCCATTAAAACTCACAAAAACGTGCCCCTGTCTCCACTTGAATTTGAATTTTACACACAGACAACAGTATTTACAGAAGAAAACTCCTCAGTTAAAAAGTTTGATTGAGAATCACTCTTTTATTGTCTCTTAGGGTGATCCATAACAACGCCATGAGTGCAGTCAGCAGAGGTGGGGGGGGCACACTCATCATGCATCCCGACCTTCGAAATGATTTCCACGACAGGGAAACGGATCCCGCTTGTGCTCCCAATGGGGAGAGAGATACAAACTCTAATGACTGTTGGCAGCATAAACTAAAGGTGCATTTGCTCTCCCTTTATTATTCTCATTGTTGAATAATTAAGACCTACTGTTATTTCGCAGCCACCCACTGTAATGATAGCAATAATTCATATTATGCTGATTAGAACTGTGACGGGGGGGCGTAATGCATTCCAAATGGCACGCTTTTTTTCCAGTCAGAAAAATCATGTAAATGGAATGCACAGGCATGATTCCGCTCCGTGGTAGATGCACGAGGGAAAAAGCCTGACTTTCCTTCCACAATGAGGCTGAGGTTAGGCCACTAGGAAAGCTTTGTATCGGGCTGATAAGCATCCTCCAGCACCCGAGGGCCATTTTGGACCATGAGCAGCTTCGTGATTCTTGATTTCTTCCTCTCGATTACCCCAGAGCCTCTGCGCTCCAAAAAAAAAACAAAAAAAAGAGGAAAAAAAGGACGTGCCGCTAAAATCCGCAGGTGGAAGGTTCTTCCCAATTACCCAGCACGCACTGCTCTCTGCCTGTTAGCAGACCACAGTGACTGGACTCTCAGGCAGAGTAAAAGCCACCCCATCAGGGTCTGTGCTTTCATTTGGTTTTGACTCAATCCATCTGGGCTTTCTGGGCTCTCTGGCAGCACAGTCCAGCATGTCCGCCTGTTTTTCTTCTCTTTTTTCCCTGTCATTTTGATCCTAATAACAAAGAATGTGATGTCATTCTGACAGTGGTTTTGAGCAGTATATCTGACCAAACAAGCCATTTCTGAAGCTTTGAAATGCATGGTTTATCATCCAAGTTATGCAGAAAAGGAGAAACGGATTATTTGAGACAGAATATCTCAGAAACACAAGTCTAGGTGAAAGAAAGCTTGACAGCCTTGAAAATTGATGTGTTCTGGCACCAAATGTGCCACAGAAGCTTATTAATCATGTGAAAACCCCAATTTGATACTAGAAAATTTCATTTGAACTTTTTGGAGCATACAGGAGCCTGTGCATGATGGGTTATCATGAGAGCAGATGCAGCAGTGCAATCCTGCTCTTCCCCTCTCTGCCTGTTTGTTGCCACAGTTAGGAGACAAGTGCATAGTGGCTGCAGCATACTGATGAGCCATCGGCTGATTACACCTAAACCTCACGTCAGGATACATTTAAGTTGATAGGAGGCTCCATGCAGCTCGCAAGAGAGGAGGAATATGGCCGTGTTCTTATTCGGCAAAACGGAAAGCCTATCCATTGTTTTATTTTCTGACAGAATGGGTTCAGCTTTTAACTGCGGTAAATTGAAATTCATTTATTCACGTTTTAAAAGACTTTGGGCAGATTTGCAATGACGTTTTAAGCTCGGATAAACATGTGGGTTTAAAAGGTGAAGGTTGCAAAGGTTTCCTTCCACTCCTTTTTTTTTTCTTCTGTCCTTCCTTTTCGAGCTCGAAGTCTCAATAGATGGCCTAAACAGTCATTTTTATTTCCTTTTTGTTTTGTTTTTTTGTTTTTTTGCTCTTCTCCTTTTAGAGACTCTATGAAAAGGCAAACTCAAGCATAGCGTTGGATGAGCGCCAGCTGCATTCAGGTACAGCATGGCACGCTGACCTCAGCTCTCTCCTCCGTTTGTCAAATCTCTGGTTTTAAAAGTCTCCGTCCAAAGCATAAACGCCTTTCTGTAACGAAGCAAGAACAGATGGAGAACTGGGGGAAAAAAAAGTTACCGTGGCCTTTGTGGTTCACCTCTTTATTTTTCAGGTCTCTATTGTTTTTCTTGCCTTCAAAGAGAATTGCTAAATGAATTATTTAGGCGAAAATACAGATGGATTCATGATTGTGGTTCATATCGGTTGCCGTAAGTCTTGCATGTCTCTTAGAGCACCGTCTCAGTTTTACCCTGTGAAAAGTGGAAACCACATAAAATGTTAATAGAAACCGAATCCAGTGATTTCAATCCTTTCAAACTCTATTATAGACACAGGCAGCAGAATACTGGGAGGAATGTTTGATGCCAAAGCCACCTGATGCAATGCCAAATTGCCTCCCTAGACTGTTTGAAGCTGCATCCCAGAAAGGCTTTAAAACCAAATGGGCAGAGGGTTAATCCTAACCTTTAAGTTACACGTTGGGACATCACTGCTTATAAAACTTTGTTAAAGAAATGGAAATGGGGCCAGGGGTAGATTGTCAAAGTAATGGTGACAATCAAGGGGACAAGATTGAAATAAAACAAATGTCTGACATAGAAGAACAAGCTCAAACAGGAGCCAAGCAAGAATAGGAGAAAGATGAGCTAAAAGAAAAACAAAACAACTGTAACGAACAGAAAAAAGGAGCAAAGTGTCTTGAGTCAAAAGTCTGGAGACAAGCAAAGCTAAAATCAGACGTGCTGGCTATCAGATTAAAGTTCCAGTAAGTTGCTCATCTGTGATGTCACTTTTGCCGCCGTGTGCAGGGGAGTTGGAGCAGCAGCTGCTGCCACTGTAGCAATCTGTCCGTGGGATTTCTGCTCATAGTGGATCAGCATGACTTCAGAGGGATGAAGCTTGCTCGCTAAACTGGCCTCAAACATGGATTATATAAAATAAGATTTTAAAAAAGAGACGAGCAACTGTCCTTGGAGCTTCAAAATCAAACTGATGTTCATTATATGACATGTTTGATCATTTATACAGCTCCACATTTCAAAAATGGTTCCAGATCTGTGGATTTTTTTTTTTTTTTAGGGGGACTTTATCAAAGGCAGCTTGGTTGCTTTGGTTTGTGTGTGTGTGTGTGTGTAAGTGTGTGTGTTGCTGTTTCAAATCGTTGCTCTACAGATTGAAATGAACAACCTCCTACTTCACATCTTTGGACAAAGAGGTGACAGCATTAACCTGTTTCTCCTAAATAAAAATAAAAAAACAGATATGAATCTGCACGATATCCAGTTGGTGAACCAGTTAAAACTTATTCCAGATTGCTCCCTGTACCCACTATTCCTCTCCCTGTTTTTTCGTCATTGGCCAGCTTGGCCAGAGACAAATAAAAGTGTGCAGTGCATGAAAAGTGTGGAGTTGGTGTCTTTTAAGTGCCAGTGTGGGATTTCACTTCTGTTGAGTGTCCCGTGGTTAGCTGTGCAAAGTCAGGCCCTTGAAAGCCCCTTCAGAGACCTGATTGAAGTAGGCTGCTCTGTGCTGCTCGACTATGGGTTGAATATGAAATCTGGGCTATCCTTACATAATATAAAATAGAATAACTCAATACATTTTCGACCGCCCGGGAACACTCAGTCCATCACCCTCTACCAGTCACATGGAACCAAAACTCAGCAAGGAGCCCATAGAAACGGAGACCCATGTAGAATGACGGGGTCTCAGAGTCGGCCCCTGCCTCTCTGTGCATGTGCAGCTCCTCCCTCCTGTTGTGTGCACTTCACAGCTATGCATCATGTTAGTCGTTAATTCCAAATGGTCTGTAGGTGTGAATGAGAGTGCAGTCTCTCTACAGTGATCTCAGCAACTCGGGGTAAATTGTCCATAGGGAAAACGTCCCTATGGACTTTTTTTTTTCTCCCTTTAAAGACAACTGCAGTGCACTGATGCTACTGCTTAGACTCAGATCAAGTAAATAAGACCCTTGCTGCGAAAAACTCCACTTGGGACTTATACAGAGGGCATACCTCATCTGCTAACTTCAATCTGCAATGCAGGCGTGCAGGCAACTGAGCCAGGAGTGTTTTTAAGACCAGTTGATATCATTTCATCAGTTCAGTTTTTACCGCCTGGCATCATTCTAAATCAGTCTTGGGCTGTAATGCATTTTGGACACAACAACCTGCCTCTCAGTTTGAAGTAATTGGATTGGTTGTTATTTCTATAAAAAGCAGTCATATGCGGAGTTCATTCACAATGTCCAACAGGAGTAATCAGATTCAACTCTCCCACTGGCCGCGCCAACGTCGATTAGGTATGATGAATTGGCTGAAAAAATCCAGATGGGGTCCATCTGAGCAAATGATGTATTCTGCCATACGAAAACAAGTGTTCCCTGTGCACAAGCCCGCAAGCATTCCTGATATCATCAAGAACCTGTGATTTTCTTAGACTTCACCTTTCAGTCGGAGTAATCATGTGAAATCCAACTGTAAAATTTTTAAGTAGGCCCCGGGTTTTTGCAGTTTCCTCTTGAGATGTAGGTCTTTTGGCTTTGCATGTCCCGGAGCTCTGAGAGATAATGCAGCCTGGCTTCTTAAATAAGACATACAGAGCCTGCTCTTTGCTTTATGCCACTGTCTCGTAGCCTGCAGAGACTTAAACAGTTAGCGTACATATGTCAGGTGCTTTACAGACGCTAAAGTTCAAATCCCCTACACATGAGCTCTTTCTTAGCACCATGAGCAGGGAATCTGTGGAAAGGTTACTTCTCGCACTAAGTAAATGAAAAGAAATGGCTGGCTCAAGCTTTCTCCCCCATGCTGTTTTTGAGCCATTAGTGAGCGTCCATGGCTGCTGCCTACTCCCATTCACCTAATCACCACTCACCCCAGTTAATTAATACACGAATCATAGTCCTCATCTGCATACAATTAGCATTTTCTGGCCGCGAAGAGTATTTTAACGTGCCACTTTTAATTGCAGCAGTTCTGCAGACGGACGCATTGTGTTTCCAGTTGTATCGTTGCCTTCAAAGGCCCCGGTCATGTTGCAATTTCCCTTCTAAACCTGTCAATGAGGAGAGCTCCAAGATGGAACTGTGTTCAGCGGCAGTAACCTAATTGAAATGCGGCAGATTTGTCAGCTGGCGTGGAACCCCATCTGCTCCCGGTGGAGGATAGTTGCGTTTTTGCAGCTGCTTGATTACTGGCGACCAAAAGAAAAGAAAACCGGGCTTCAAAGTTGTGGCCGAGGCCCGCTCTACGCGGCGTCGGCTGGAATTTCCACCGCTCACAAGCTGAGCTGTTTAACATGAATGTGAAATCTGCATGCATGACGGAGTCTCGCAGCGCGGCGGTGAAATATTTAGTTAAAAGGTTTGCATGCGGCGAAGGAAATTGAAGGGAGGCCGTCTCTATCTCCGAGCCGTCTTTGAACTGCTTTTTCATTTTCCAGATCGAGAATCGATGATGGATGGGTGTGCGGTGTGTGTTAATGGTTTTAGTGAAGCTGTGCTCTGAAACACATCCATCTTTAACTATGCACCTCTTGGTTAGGTAATTGCTTTCTTAACAACGTCTGTGGTCCAAAGGGTTGATTTTAGGATCATGAAATAATCTCTTGTGGAGCTGGAAGCATTTCTTTTCCTTTTTTTTTTTCATCCATCATCGCAATGTTGAACTTATTATGAATTAAAATAGATATACTCCTCACATTCCTCACACGATCCAAATGCTAGCTTCCACCTCGGTGACAGGCTAATTGAGCAGTGTGTGCTCGAAATCCAGCTGCGGGGGCTATTTGCATAGCTTGATCGTAATTTATCAAAGACACCTCAGTGGGTGCTTCATCATGTCAAGACCAACTTTTTTTCTCTCCTTTACCCGTCATCTTTTTCTCTGTGAATCCATTACTCCAGGGGCTCGTACATCTTTGTGGCTGGCGTGGCGCAGTGCTGTCGCCTCCACTGTGCAGACGCGGCGCTCGCTTAGCCCCACGCCGTTCTGGCAACCAACCACAGGGAGAAGGCCGGCCGGTGACAGGGAGTTATTTTGCCATGCAGCGAGATATTAGGGAGCACAATGCTTAATGCATTCACAAAAGGGCCTCTGAGATTCCCTTCTTGGTGCATTTGCAACTCATTAGTCGATTTTGCTGATCAATCACGGCTGAATTATTGTGGGTCATTAGGAATGTAAACCCTGAATGTCGGCCTCAGGGGGAAATCCATTTTGGTGCAGTGGGAGGTGAAAGGCTGATGAGTGGAAATGTATATGGTCATTGTGCAAGGGTGGGGGGTGGGGGAGCTGAATGAAATCCCCATAATTAATTTAATGCCAATACAAATAGCAATTTGTCCTCATAGGTGGAGTTAAGTGAAGTGCACTTTCCCTGTGTGATGTCTTTTATTACAGGCTGTAGTATGTGTACAGAGCCAGCTTCTGTGGTTAAGCTGAATAAGCGCGTGATGACATCTGATTTTAAATAACCAAAATGGTTAACACACACGCATAATTCTGAAGCAATGCTAAAACTATTGAGCCTTTGCTGCAAGGCTGATTCGCTCACCGGCTGGCATTGTTTGGCTTTGTTCCATCTGAGGGGGTCTCTCAGTGATTACGGCACAAGACAAACAATAAAGCCTCTTAAAGTGTCTTCTGATCAATGAAGCGAGTCTTTTATAAGCTCTCCAAACATCACGGCAGCCCATCTCAAAACATTATACTTGTCGGATTCAAATTAAATTGTTAAGGGGTTTCAGATTGGTGGGAGCAGTTTCAACACCCTTCTGAAAGCAGAAGGAAAAAAAGAACCCGCCGATGGACACCTGAGAAAAAGAAATTTCCCCTGTTCTCAACTTTGATCCAGGGATGGTCGAGCAGTGTGGTGTTGGGCTTTATTTGATTTGCGGGAGTCTTGCTTTACACATCCGGCCGAGCAAAGAGCTCTCCTCTTTTTTCCAGGCAGAGCATCTCTTGACAAATGAAGGTTTCATTCATACTGAAGGTCTGGAGCTGTTTTTTTTTTATGATTTCGGGATCAGTGGAGCCGCATCCCTCTTTGTAAAGTTGCTTTCCACTTTCCGGCCAGTTTAAACCCTTTTGGCCACCACAACCTTGACTTTATGACAAGCTCTCCACAGGTTCAAACACCCCGACTCTGTTGGAACGTCACGCTTTTGCTCTTAATTTTGTGATGGCTTTGGCAGCTTTTAGATGACCTGGCCTTAACGGAATCAAAATACCTGTTTTTGTTTATTTATGTTCACAGAAAGCAGCATCTGCTGACTTATCCATCTCACTCTGAGACTCTGGATTGGCCAGCAGCAAAAAGAGACTGATGTTCGACCTGTCTGAGTGCCCGATAACAAAAATGTTTCTAACCCAGCTAGACGTCCATGGAAAAGGGACACACTGATGTGTTATGGTTTACCTCATACCATCTAGTTGCCATTTAGATTTCAGTGAATGAATAGATTCCACTTCTTCTTCTAGGTTATTAACATTGAAGGCATATGAAAAATAAAAAAAAGGTGAACACATGCCTTGTTAGGTTAATATAAAAAATACAACAGGTTTTGTCCCAATTTGATTTTTTTTTTTGGGGGGGGGGTGGGGCGAGGATCTCGCATCAGATTTGGTTGCTCTGGAGGAGGCACCAAGTGCCTAAAAAAAGTCAAAACCTTCCTCCATAAAGAGAAAAGCTTTGCTGATTTGGTTTCCTCCACTGAGCTGCCAATGCACTTTCCATTCTCTACTCCTCTTCTTTGGCAAACCTCCTTTGCCCCCTTCTGCTTTGACTATATACCCTCCTACACTCCCTGCACTTTCCCTCTCCTGGAGGTGTTTACTTATTTTTTTTTTTATTTTCCAGCACACAAAAACACGCCCACGTGCACACAGAGCTCGCCACCTCTTTGAACAGCGATGTTTGATGTTTGAAATGAGCCTGGGAGTGCAGACCGCCAGGCTTTCTCCTCACCCAAATCCTCCCCTCTTTTGTGTGTTTAATGAGCAATCGCATACTCTTAACCATGCATGACTTTGATAAAAAAAAAAAAAAGAAGAAAAGCTAAACTCCATCTTCGAATGAATGGACCCTCCCTCCACGAGCTGCACAGCACATTTCATGAAGCAGCTTTTATGCACCGCAATTCCTGGGCTCCATTGTGGCGTTTGGACTGGTACAATGCTGCTTTTTGACGCCGCATAAAACCGGCCTTGGGTTGCAAAGGCAGAAACTATCCGTGTCCCTATAGTAAATCTGCCTTTGTCAAAGTTTGTATTTTATGTTTTCTTCATATTGACAGCAACGGGGGAAAATAAGTAGGCTGTACATACGAGGCTGTTTATCACCTGGTCCAAATTTTGTTTTTTTTCAGGCCGATCATCTGTTGCTTTCAGTCGCTTTTGGGTCCCCGTTTGCATTTGGGAGCGTCTCTGCGGCATTGCTCAGTCTGAGCTGAGACAGACACAAAGGTCTGCCCGCTTGCTCCTCTCTGCACTAGTGTAGGATTAGCAGCCACCTCTGGCCTTTGTGTCGGTGATCTGTCATGCAAAAGGAAGTGGAACTGTAATTTCAGCTCCTGTGACTTGGACCCACACCAAAATCAGATGTTGCACTTGTCCACACACTGCAGTCTCATCTCAGAGTTGAAAAATGATTCTGTCTGTGAGGCTGCGATGTGTCTGAGGCGCGTTTCTTCGTTAATTTCCAATAAAATAAATAGGTGCCTTTTGACTGGAGAAATCTTTGCATACGTTTGTGAGACGGTTTTGTATTTGGTGCTTTTTGCTAATGGAAGAAAAGGAAAGGCAGCGATTTGTGTGCCTTTGTGACAGGCTCAAACAAAGTGCCTACAGAAACAGCTTGAAAGGTGTGTGCTATGTGTAGACTCGACAATGACTTTCTGAAGAGAAACAAAATGGCGTGGGGTCCAAGGACAGGACTCGGAATGAAAGGGAAACAGAGACAGAATCCAAAGAAAAACTCAGAAAGATCTTCGGAGTGTCCTTAAAAGATTGCTAAGGACAACTTTAACCTTTTCATGCATGAATTATGTCATTAAAGTAGTAATAAAAAAGTTTCAATTTGTTTTTTGTTTTTGTCAAAAATATGTTCATTGAAGGATTTTCCCATATGTCCACTCAAGTGGACAGCATTTGTTTTAAGATTCCTCACCACTGAATGTACTGAATGTTACAATGGGAACATGTCTCGAAGTTTTTTTTACACATTTTTTATTTTCTATTGCATGATGCACCGTTGGCCACTTCAGTGGCGTAAAAACCCACATATATGCAACAAAAATGGCTGTTGACAGTAGTGACCAATATGCATGAAAGGGTTAAAAGATTTTAAGATGCTCCCACAGAAGTGTGTGAATTTTGGGCAGGAACTTTGGATTTTTTTTTTCGAAGTAAAGGTGTACGACCGTATTTTATATCCCAGCGCAGACTAAATTCTAGGTGCATTTGCGGCCGGGTCCCCACGTGGTTTCCTCCATAAATGAAGCCCACTCGTCAAAGTGGTTGCTGTCCCGTGTGGGAGGAGGAGGAGGAGTCTGTCGGTCGCTGCTTTCTTCCCCTGCAGAGCTCTTTGTGCTCCTCCGTGTCGGAGAGGCGTTTATTTCAGTTTTGGAGCAGCCGCAGAAGGAGAGGAGTTCAAGGACACGGCGAGTCCTCCGAACACGCAGACACGACGGCCCCCCACCCCCTTCCCCCGCGCATCCGCCCAGCCGCCCGCCTCCTTCCTGTCCTCCATCGTGACACCGAGCAGCGGAGCCCGCTCTGACCTTGCAGTGGTGCTCCTAACTGCCCCGCTCCCGGGCCTGGAGCTGACCGACCGACACACAAACAAACAAACAAACGCGCCAGCACGCACAGGCCTCCCCTCCAGGCCCCCCCCCCCCCCATCATCACAGGGTCCAGCAGCCAACATATAACCCCCAGACAGCTCTGCCATTCTGGTCCAGGAGGACGGGCCCGCGCTGGGCTGATTCAGCGCCCTCTGAGCTGAGCGCTCGTCTTTCAGGGGACATGAATGCGCAGTGCAGTGGAAGGGTGGGGGGGGGGGGGGGGGGGGGGGGGGGTGCTCCCAAAGCAGCTGAAAACTGAAGTGGAAATGACGAACGGGACTCCGGAGCCCCAGCTGCCAGGAAGAACCGAGAGGAGCCGGTCCTCTGGGGGAGGACGAGGAGGAGGAGGAGGAAGACTGTGATGCGGGCTTGTTCTCACTTTGCATCACTCACCTTGCCGGAAGACTACAAAGGGAAAATGGCAAAGCCTGCATTACAAATGTGACCAGAAAAGCAACCTGATTTTTTTTTTCTTTTGGGTCCTGCATACCGGTCATTGCTTTTCAGTCATCCATGGGTTTGGTGAATCTGTGCCCCGAATCCGGCCGATTCAGACTTTTATTTAAGTGACAAAAGGACTGCGAGTTTCCCTTGGCGCTTGATAGAATCTGCAACTGGATGAATACATCGGGGCAAAAACTGCCAGGCATGGCTTTTGCACCTTGTTATTATTCGTTTTCAGGGAGGAAAACAGGGAGAAAAAGCAGCTTTTCCGTTCGCTCACCCACACAGACACATCATGAATGTGCAGAACGTGTGTTAAATGGTCCCAGCTGGGAGTTCATTCACAGCTACTGTTGTCAGCAGCCTTTTTCATATATCCTGAAAAATGTGCGTGGCTTAGTAACACAGATGAGAAAAAAAAACACTCCCATAGTTGTTTTTGGCTCAGAAGAAACTGGTGATCAGATCCTTCTGTCAGCAACAGCAGTGTCAAGTGATCTTCAAGCGCAGTGCTCGGCAGACTTTGTTATTCTAACTACTCTGACATCCATCTTTGATATGAATCCACCTGGAAAAAGCAGTGTTGTTCGTCTGGAGATCCGGTGGAGTATTTTAGCTTGTGTGTGCGTGGGGTTGGCGGTGATGTGTACTGGCAGTGCGTTCTGCAGCAGGTGGGTGTTGTTCAGTGGAAACTCAGTCCATTTTCAGGATGTGGACAGCTTAAGCTTTACCTTAGTTTTTTTTCCTTCAGTTTCTTCTCGCTGTATTTCAGGGTTAATTTACCAAATTCTTCCCGTGACCCTCCACTTGAGCATAGCGCAGTGACAAAGCATCTAGTAAAGTCACCAAAACCTGTCACTTTTACTCTGCTAGTGCTGGTTTTATTTTTCTATGGTTTCCTTTTTAAGCCGTTTAGCCAACATTTCTTTGCAGCTTGAGCTGACAGCAGGTACTTGGTTTGAAAAAAAAAAAACAACAACTCAATTCTCACCCAGATGCCAAACATGGATTTTCTTTTTTGTCTAAGACCAAAGTTGATATTTTTAGCACAGACCCACGACTCCTTTGTGTTTTGCTTCCTTGGAGCAAAACTCTTTTGGAATCTTTTACATCTTTATTTTCAGAGGAACAGGCTTGTTTTGTTTTTCTTTTTTTTCAGACCGTGTAGGAGAATGAAGCCACTCACAGCAAAAACTGACTCTCAAGCTTATTAGAAGTGTCCAAGCTCTTCCTTGTATAGTTCATTTTAACTTATGATTGCATTCCCATTTCCCTGTGGCTAAATATGAAAAACACAAATCAGCCGTTATTTGTACAGCGCTGCTGTCAGTCTAATGCTCCCTCCACAACCTTCACAAGGTCTGACATTTAAGAAGAAATGTCATTTTATTTACTTGCAAGCTGCATAGTGGTGGTTAGTGAATACATTTGTGGCAAGAATCTCAGCTGGGGCTCCACACTCCCCCCAAAAAATCCCCCCGAAATAAAACAGAGGACAGGCACATTAGCATAATTGGCTATTCTTAATTACCCTAGGACTGAATATGAGCATGCAGCCGCTGTTTTCTGTGAGGGACTGGCGACCCGTCCAGCATTTCCTGCCCGGTGGCGGCCGGGATAGGCCTCAGCCCCCCAGACCCGCTGTTTCGGGTTCATAAATGAGCTGCGGGGGAATTTTTCTGTGGGAGTTGGGTGTGCAATGTGATTAATGAACAGCTTCCCTGGTAGGCACTGCACTCGCTAAGAATCACACTTAAAAGCAGGTCTTTGTCGCAAATTACAGGGCTGTAAAGGTCCATTAACAGGCATTTAGACCTTTTGCTGTAAGGCTAGTTAATTGAGGTATGAAGCAGAACTCCTGTTGGATAAAATGAAAGCCCTGCATAGAGAACCTGTGGATCACACTGCTGGACTAAAAAATGTGAAATGAAAAAAAAGTATATATATATATAGCTAAAGGTAATGGAAGATTCCCATACATTTAAAGCAAAGGCTTTTTCTTCTCTAAACCACTCTTTAACCCTTCACCCTCCACCATTTCTTCAGTTTTGAACGAAGCAAAGTAAATTAAGCTTTTTTCAGATCAAACAAAAGCTCTGTTCATTCCATGTGGACCTAGTGCCAGAACAAGCCCAATAACAGGGCCGATGGATTTGGATCGAAGCTATAGGGCAGCTGCCTGAGATGAACTGTGAGAAGGAAGCGGGCGTCTAAAAGTTCTCGGGATGAGTCCTGAAAACTTGTATCGTTCTCGAAAATGAAATAAGATTAGAAATGAGTGGATCTCAGAAGGAGCTGCAAAGTGCTTAAGCACAATTAACACCCACTAATTCTTCATTCCTCCACTACTGAATGGCAAAAAAAAAAATCCTCTTTGAACCTCAGACAACAGCCTGAAGCCGAGGGAACGCGTTTCCCTCTGCCCCTGCTTTTGGTGCAGTTATCTGCACCAAAAAAACAAACAAAGACAGATTGTAGTTGAAACTTCTGATGGAAGTGGGTAAAAAAAGACTCCTCAAATATCTGCCCATTTAAAACGTAATTAAAAATTTAACATCGCACTGCTCTGAAATCTTCTGTAATAGTTCATGCGTTCCTGCTCCTTCTAAGAGGGTTATTGTGCATGAAATGAGAGGAGGGTGTAAAAACAAGGCGGCTGAATGGAACAGAAAATTATCTGCCATGCAGTGTAATGGCCTGCCTTCCTACGCCTGCGTAATTTAATGCTGGCTCTGCAGGACACACTTTGCCGTTGTGTAATGTATGGTTCTCCGCACGTCGTGTCATGTAAGCCTTTTAATGGGAAAGGCCCTGATGAGGATTTGACAAGTAATAAAAGTCCTCTTTGAGGGGAAGCTTTCTGTCAAAGGACCACACAAATCAGCTTTGCGTTGGACATTGTTCCGGTGTCGCCTGTTTCCACGTAGATGCTTTTTAAAAATACTTTTTAATGTTTTTTTTATTTAACTTGAACGGCCCTTTTCTAATGGCTTATGTGGGTTCGACAGCTTGATTTGCCTTTCAAGAAAGCGCACAAGTATTTTTCTGAATTTTCTGAGTTTAGGTCAGTCATATCTATCTATCTAGCTCTCTGTATCTCTCTCTCTCTCCCTCTATCTCTTTCTATCATTTTTTTACTCTCATTTTGTATCCTTATTCCACTTTACTTTTGCAGCTGTGGCACAACAGTTTCCCTGGTGATAGATAAAGCTTCTTGAATCTGGAATTATTAGATGAGTCAACAAAGGTGGCTGTGCACAGCTGCGAGTCGCAGCCACACCACTAAAAGTGTTTCCGTGCTGCTCGCGTTGCACACACCCCACTGTTCGATGCAAAGCTTCCCGTGGCCTTTCAATATGCATGGGCTTCGGCGAACAGGTTCACATGAATATTCTAATTGGTTCCCGCCCACCTCTCCCAACACCAGCCGTCTCCTCCAGTCCACCTCTCTCTGCAGCGCTCAGCTGCAGGGGACGGGGGTTTGTGCAGATTTGTGGCATTTTTTCGTCTTTAAAAGGGGGGGTGGGCAGGGAACACATTCGGATCTAGGTTTATTATAGGTCAGATGAGGTCATGCGCACCCTGCGGGCTTTACAGTCTCTCATCAAAGCAAACGCTTCAAACTCCAAATGCAGAATTCCAACAATGTGACGCACGATCTGTTGAACCTGCACTGAGAACATAATTATGTGCTCCGAAAGATGCATATGCACCCTTACCCCCCTCCCCCTTCCTCAACCCCTTAATTTTCCTGCATATTTTTAAAAAAGGACTGATATATTCTGTTGGGCTGTCTGCCCACATTGCTGACACTGGGAAAGAGAGAGCCAAAACACAACCAGCGTCAGAGGTTATTTGGAATATCGTCAGCACACGCTTCCCACTTTTCTCCACTGAGACGCTGATTGTTGCCTTTCCAAACTGTGCGAATGTGCTTTTATTGAATACGCTCTCCTCAGTGTCCTGTGGTGCAGTTGTTTGTTTTTGGAGTTGGATGAAGAAGTGCTTTTTGTGTTTTGGAGTAGTGTAAAATATCAGAGATTCAGATGAAGGAAAATGATCAAACTTAGATGGTTCGGCACCAGCACAGAAGGATTTAAATCATCACCAAATTTTAAAGACATTTCCCCTTGATTTGTAGATAAAGGGATTAGTCTGTCCTGCATGACTAGCATATCACTTGGCACCATGGCAATGATAATTAAGCATCATTAAGCCGTCCTCTGCGAGAGCTATGTCCATTTTCCGTCTCATTTCCCCCAAAGCATGTGGTCCCCATTGTCATTCAAGTGCCTGAACGTGGCACCGAGGGTCACGCTTGCTAGCTTTAAATATTCTGCTCATTTTGAAGTCAGAAGAATGTTGGATCCATCACTGGCACAAATTGTTCAGAACTGAAATAGACCGGAGTGAGCATGGAGTTCAACAACGGCTTGCTAATTGGTGAGGCACTTTTGTCACACACACCGGGTGCATAACAATGTCCCGCCCACGCACGCACGCACACACACCTACACACCAGCTTTTGCGTGTGCTCTCCCGCTGCGCTGGCTAGAAGAACGTGGGTGAGGAGACTCATTTGCTTGAGTCCCGTTTGCTAACAGGCCGGTGCATGTTTGCAAGCAGCAGCGCAGGCCAGGTTCAAACGGCTGGCCTTTTTGGGCTCTCTGCCAGGTCTTTAGTCGGTTAGTTCCTCCCTGTGCAGGTAAGCGAACATCCACCTAGGGAGTGAGGAGGCGGCTGCTCTGAAGAGAAGAGAGAGATCAGAAACCCCTTGCATGGGGGGGTCGTAGTGGGACGATCAGCTTCACAAAATGGGACTTTGGTGGATTTCTCCCTGCCGTCTTGTCGGGAAGCAGAGCAGCTGCTGAGAATCGGTTCGCTCCGTGGTCCTTCTGATCGGTGATGCGGGCTTTCAGGGACATTTTCATTATATCTTCATCATATCAGGGCTTGGTGGAAGGCTGTGTGAGATGGTGCAGGTGTAACCGTCTGCAGCTGAGGGAGATGGCGGCGGGTTCTGGAGGCAGAAACCCATCTCCGGCCCATTTCCTTCAAGGGCACTGACATCCAAAGTAGCTCGTATGTATAGTATATGTATATGGATTATGCTGGCAAAAATTAGCTTTTTGCTAAATGTTACACATCTTATTCTCTTCCTCTGCTCAAAGCCGCATCTCTCTCTCTCTCCTCTCCCTCCAGAGCGCACATGTAAGCGCTTTGATGGCAACGGCGTGCTACTCTGTCACCTCAGCTCGGCGTGCCGTGCCTCCTCAGCCCCTCGCATATTCCCTTTGATGTCACCAACGTGTCAGCCGGCAACGCTGCCATATGTTCAAAGACCAGTCAAACGTCCCGCGCAGCAGCTAATGAGCCCTTTGCGTAGCCGCCTAAATCTGTGGTTGTTTCCTCGTCAGCCGGCTCCTTGGGCCCGGCGGCTGTTATCCCACAGAGGTATCAGCGGAGGTGTCCGTGCCCACGGAACCAAGAGGGAAAGGAAGTGAATAGAAGATGGTGGGGGGTGCGACTGGTTTTTGGCCTCAAGATGATTGTGACAATGCTGCAGAGCTTGTAATATTACAGTGAAATAGGAGTCACGTATATTTTTTAATGGTATTCCAGTACAAATTCTGAGGTTCACGATTGACCTAAAAGGGGCCCAACAGCCTTGTTGCCTTTGCACGATCAAGTAAGTGGAGGTTTCGGACCTCTGTGGTGAAGTTTATCAAAGCAACTGGGATGCAAAGCAGTGGTCAGCTTCACATGTATAGGTGGACGGAGTGCCCTTATACATTTAGGGGTAACAGGTACTGGAATTTGTCAGATGCTGATCTCGGTCGATCAGAAAATCGCCTTAAAACACAGCATTCTGCACTCGGCCCTCGAGCTGTTTGTGTTTTATAGGCGTTGCTCAAATGATGCTCATAAAAGTTTCACTAAAAACAAGTACGGGGATTCAGCTGGGGTCTGTATTTAACATCTGTTTGCAGACAAAAGGGATCTTCCTTTCCATATGCAAATATTATGAACAGCATAGTTAGCAGGACGCGGTTTTTCGCAGCTTCAGTGTTTATTGCATTTACCCACCGAAAAATCTAAGAAATAATTGGTCATTAGCCTGCGAAGGAAAAGGAAGGATGACACACTTTTTTGCCTTTTCTTTTTCTAGATGGCACATTTGTTTGCCTGCAGATGGGCAAGTTTCCACACATGTCCATGTTTGTGTGTCTATGTTTGAGGACATAGCATTTGAAAGTGATGTGCGCAGTCATTAGCCCTCAGCAGGTTACCGGCAGGTCATTAGGCTCCCCCACAGCGGAGCTTGCAAAGTTGGGCTCATTATGCTGTCTGAGTTCAAATCCGGACCCGATTTGCTGGCCGTTTTCTCAGCTACGGGTCGCTGGATGCAACAGATGAAGAATCAGCATAGCAAATCTCATTAGGGGAGAAGACTTCAAATCAGGGCTAAGGTCGATCTGTGAGATGTAAACAGTGACATCATTAATCGGCATTAATTCGGTGCGCAGCTTTTGAGGCGACAGTGAAGTAAATAGTGTTTGAAGTCTAAAGAACTTACGGGTTGCGTTCAAATCCTAATTATGCCTGCTTTATTTATTATCACTTATTTAGTAATGAATTGACCTTTCCATAAGCTTCAACTGCTAATATTAAATTCTAAGCGGTTTAGGTTGACATTTACTGATCTAACTTAATATTTAATTCAGTTTGTGTATGTTTCCCTGCAGATCTGAGCAACAGGAGTTTCTCATTTTCATTATATGTGACACAAAGTGACACGGTTGCAGATCTACACAAAGCACCGGGTGACTTAGTGCTAAATGTTTATTTTGCTGCGAGGAACCTTATTCTTTGCTTCTGACAGATTCTGGCTCTCTAAGGTACTCTTTTTCTATAAATACTTGTTATTGACCAGTTGCCAGAGAACCTAATTAGTGGCAGCATGTTTCTCATATATCAATCTGCAGTCAGATTATTCATTAAATAGGGAATCGTCTCACTTTTCTATGGTCTTGTGCATGTTTGTGTGTATATACATGAATATGTGCACAGTCGGTGTTTCCATCACTGGTTGAAATGCACCTTAAATGAGGCGGGGGGAGTTCAAACCATAATTGCATAACACACTGAAGAATAAGCTGGTATTCTCTGTTACGGCTGCGACCTGTACTTTGGTCATGTGATTAAATCTAACTGCACACTGGCAGCAGTCTTCTTAATTGCTCCCTCAACGGTAACAGACTATGTTGTGCATAGTCAGATATGCAAATGTTTTACTTTTCTTTTCTTCTTTTTTTTGAGCAAAAGTATCAGGCACAAGCTGTTGTTTTTTTGCTCACGTGTGTGTGTGTGTGTGTGTGTGTGTGTGTGTGTGTGTGTGTGTGTGTGTGTGTGTGTGTGTGTGTGTGTGCTCAGGTGCACGGCAACAGTCCGTGTGCTGGAGTGCCCTTGTGTGCTGAGCTACTCTGGTGTTGAATAATTTAAGTAAATACTTTTTTTTCTCCTTTTTTTCCAAGTAAAATCAGTACAACACAAGACAAGAGTATCTGCTCCTCAAAGAGTCGCAATCATGCTGAGTGCGTGATGGAAAAATCCTTCAGCTTAGTGAACACAAAACAGTCAATGGCAAACAAATGGAAAAAAGGACTAGCCTAAATGCATCAGCGGGTATTTATCTTGGCTCCCTGTGTCAGGATGTAGAGCAGCACTGAAAGTCTGTCTAAACGGTGTTGTTTTAGGAAAACAGGAAACATCACATACAGAGAGGATAAAACATCTGCCCATGAAAAATATCAGTTCATTAAGAGCTTGGAACAGGGCTGTTTTTAAAAGTCTATGAGGCCTCTAATTTCTTTTGATAAATGCCAATAAGAAACAGTCTTTATAGTTTAATATCAATGAGTTTTGGGCTTTTGTTTTCTTCTTTTTTGTGTGTGTGGAAATTTCTCCACAGCTGTTTAGAAAATAGACAACATGTTTTCAACACTCATAAGTGAGCTTAAATAAGTTTTAAAGGAGCGCTGCAGCCCTACTTTAAACTGACGTGGATTTCTCAGATGAAAGATCTGTGACTGTCTGAAGATGTCTGCCCTACGCAGCATGTCAGGCACCGTCCGGTCTTGTGGAGGAGGGAAATGGCACCGTTACAGTAACGGAGTGATGAAGCCTTAAATGTTACGCAGCTCATGCGTGAACGAGGCTGAGGTTTACTTTGGCGAGCCACAGCTGACATAAATGATGGTGTTGAAAATTGCAGCTGTTTTCTAATAGAGTACATGCAAGAGCACTCCGTGTTGCATGCATGATGCAGAGATGTTCCAAATCGTCTGTGGAGAACTCTTCCCCCTCTCATAAAGCCGCCTTTTCAGTAATTCTCCCTCCCCGCTTAATAGCACTGAAATATGAAATACACCACAGAGAAAATGTTTCTAAATGATGAATGACAATAAAGATCGTTTTCATTTTGTGTTAATCGTCTTAAGCAAATTATAGATTTTTTTTGGTTGTTTTTTCTTGCAATGATGTCAGGTGTTCACCTCTGAGCCACAGAAGAAAGACAAAACATTAAACCCTAAAAATATCAAATGCAGAGCAAGGTTAAGCCTATCTTGTTGATGACTGTAATCATT
>JABUIW010000206.1:63965-105802 GCA_013363375.1 Menidia beryllina
TATAGAAAATATGCAATTACGAATCAAAGCGCTGAGCTTATGTATTAAGGGTGAGCTCAATACCGTGTGACCAGCATCTTGACTTCCATCTTCTTCTATGCTGTCTCTGGCGGTGGTATTGATCCCTCATGCTCTCAATCCCCAAACAAATAGCTCATATTGTTTTTCCAATATGAGCTATTTGCCAGCAGGCTCTCAGTTCATTGCGCCGACCCCTATATGTGTAAAAATCTCACATGCGTTTGGCTGCTGGAGGGTGAAATGCGCGAGCTTCGGTCTGAAAGAGCTGAACCCTGGCTTTACCGCAGGGTTCTCTGACAGTATTAAATGGGCACCATAGACCTGCTTCTACTTTTAGAAATCTGAGTTTATGTGCTGGGTTCAAAATTCAAAATACTCTGACCCCTCCGAAGTTGGTCGTTGAGCTAATATATCATGCATGAGTCCGTCATCTGGAACAGAAAGAGTCCTGCATGTGAGCACGATTCAGTCGGAAAGGTGCAGGAAGGTATTTTGTCTCTGCTTTTGCACTGGGTGGATGTATGTATGTGTGTGTGTGTGTCTGTGTGTTCTGCCCATACATTATCACCGTGGCCCGAAGTTGGACACCTTATCTCGACAGGTGCAGTTGTCCGCGCCCTGCTGCATAATGGGGATGTGTTCGGCCCGTTCTGTGCTGTACCTGTCTGCCAGCGTTGAGATGATGTTCCTGATAACTCCTCGCCCCCTGATAGAAGCTCGGCCTCTGCAGACGAGTGGGGCGCGGGGGGAGGGGGGGGGGGGGGGGTTGGACTAAAGGCTATTCCCCAAAGGGCCAGTGTCCATAAGGTGCGTGAAGAAAGATGTCTGTCTGTTTGTTTTTTTTTTTCCTAATGCAGATTTGATTCGGTGCTTATTGTTGCCAGCAGAACAAAGCCCCCGCTGGTAAGCTGATTCGCTTTGTCTTTTCATTTTCTGATACATAAGATTTGAACACAGAGAGGCTCCTTTAACAGCTGGCAGCAATGCAGCCAAATTAAAGTGGTCAGCGCCCAGCAGTCACAGCCAGCTCTGCTCAGGTCACCGTGTGGCCAGCTGCTGTTTGGCCAGACAGATGTGACCACAGCAGCCAGCAGTAACATAAACCGATAAGGGTTTTTTATTTATTTATTTTAGACCAAAGCCATCATTCATCTTTTTTTCCTTTGTTTTCCAAGCAGACAGGATGGCGAGCTTAGACATGATCTAATTTTATCCGCTAAGTAGTCGAATTACCCATTTGCTTCTGCTAAGGAACACCACTTACCCAGGTTTTTTCATGTTATTTTATTTTTTCTCTTCCGATCCATCGCCAGGTGAAGTGGAAATGTCTTTGTCTGTGGATGGTTGGCTCGTTTTTTCTGGAGTGAAACACTTTACATGAATAGTGTAATTGGGACGCGGCTCACACCGCTAAGTGCTGGTAGACAGGAGGCCTTTTTGTCCCCAGAAAATGCTGCTTTTCGGACAGAGGAGCACGATGGGAGAGGGATGATTGCTCACGATAGCAGTTTGCTTCTCCCATTTGTTACTATTTGCACATGTGTCTATGCCTGTGGTTTGAATTTCTGCCAGGAAATGGAAGGAAATGTTCCTGCAATATCAGGAGAGTCGGATTTATTGCTTTATAAATGGGCACACTCAAAGACAACCGGATATGTAAAAAAAAAACACAAAAAAAATATGCTAAGAATCTGCTAACAGCAGCTTTTCTTTAAAGTTTGAGGGAAGTCTGTGTTATTTTCAGGTTTATATCAGACCCGATGTCTGAAACGGACATAGATGCAACACATTTTCTCTCTTTCTATATTACATTTAAGATCTGCTTCTTTTGGGCAACCGTCTGCCATTTTTAAACCGCTTTCCAGTGGCAAACCTGTGGCGTGAATAGTCAGCCTCTGCTGTTGCTCTCGCGACTTCACGCTGTTAGATTTCCTTTGACAGGACATTGTTACACCTTGAGATAATAGTGTTTGACAGAGGAAAAAGTCTGTAGCTTCCTGGCTGCTGCTTTATCCATCATACTTATGGACAACTCTGTGAGGTAGCTTTGTGTTTTTATGTGTTTTTTCTTCTTTTTTTGTATCTCGAGGCTTTGTTCGCCAGTAGTAGAAAGAAAAAAGGAAGATTGACGGGCAGATATGGGCTTCGGTGATTGAAGAAATGAGGTCTCAAATACAAGAAGACAAAGCTTAGAGTCTAAGCTGAAGGGAGGGGGGCTCACACTACTGGGGGCGGAGCCCCGTCGTCTACAAGAGGTTCGAAAACATGAGACTTGATGTTCGAACCTGTCTGTTCCTTTTTTTTCTTTTTCTTCTTTTTCATTTATCTGCATTTTGTGTTGTTTTTAACTGACTTACTGTCCATAGAGTGTGTTTAGGTTCTTACAGACATACCACAGAGAGAGCATCCTACACCTCTGCAGCCAGAGTCACATGTTGTCCTCACTGATGACTTCACCGCAGACATTTAGTGCCTAATAGGCAAAAGGCGGCTATAAAAGCAAATACTGTCTTACGGCGGGCTGCCCAGGCTTTCCAGTGGACACGGCTGACACTTTTCATCAATACTATTACGCCTGACTTTCACAGCCGCCTCTCTAAAGGTCGTTCCCACCTTACTCCTCCATATCGGGCCGTCTTTACTGCTTTTATGCGAACAGAAGATCCTTGATTTTTTGTCCATCCTTTCCTCGTAACGTTTGGCTCTGAGTGCTGAGTGTGCGTAAGTGGGCGCGGCCGTAATTCTCTCGTCGTCTCGGGGCGTCCAAACTCCACCTCAGCAGCACCGAGCGGCGCAATGTCATCTGCTCGGACGCTGAGACGCATTTCCTGCATGAATTAGGTTGTCATGTAGAATTTATAAGGGGATTCAGCATTCCGGGCACAGGACCAGCTGCCGCGGAGAGCTGGCTGAAGAGTCACACAGGGGGGAGCTTGACAGCATTAGAGGACAAAAATGAACCACAAGCACATGGCTTTTGAGGCTCCTCGCTCATCTCAAGCGTGTTATGATGTCTTTTGAAAGTTTTAAAATGGCTCTTCGAGTTTTACTCCTCCAAGCATGGAAAGAAAAAAAAAGTCTTGTGGTTTGTTCAGATGTAGCTAGACAAACCCAAGCTGTGCCACCAGGATCTTTTCAGGGGAGAGGAGGCTTTCTCCTGATACCCTTCCAGACAAGAAATGCTCACTCTGTGTTTCTCTGATATCTCTGATCTTTAATATTCATTATGCAAACTGAAGTCTGGCGGGTTTGAGGTGCAGCACCTGGGTTTTTTTGTCATCTCTCTGAGAATACCCAGAGACAGGCTTTAGACTTAGTTTGGAAATGGCCCTGCCCAGATTGATGGATAGCAACAGCATCCAATGTTGCTGATGTCTTTCCTCCTCGGCATAGCACTAAGACACACGCACACACACTTGGTTTACCTTTACATGGAAGTTAGTCACAGATGAAGACGGAGCATTTTCTGCTAACTCCCAGGTACTTGAGGAAAAAACAAAACATTGACTTTGACAAAGTCTGAGTCATCACATGCTGTCCTTTCTCAGCAAGGGTTCAGCAGTTGTCAAAGGATATTTTTTTTGCAAGCTCCGCTGGGCCAGAAATTGATACGCCCTTGCACAGTTTGGGCCCGAGTCGGTGCAGAAGGAGGGGATGGAGCATCAGGCTTCTGTAAAGCTGCCAAATCTGTTGGCTGCTATTGATATCCCATTTCCTCTGTCATTCCTAAGCTGCTTTGCATTCAGAGGCTCCCACTAAGCCCAGACTGTCCAGCCTGTGGCCTGTAATACTGATTATGTGATTGGCTGTCCTGCTCCTCAACAATCATTGACTCTTTTGTTATGCAGCAAACAAAAGTGCAGTCGGGGGCGTCCTGGGAGCCCTCCAGCCCCGGCATTCTAAAGGCGCCTGTGTCATATCAGCGGGGATGCAAACGCCTTTCCCCATAGCTGTTACAGTCCTCCTCCCGTCATTCTGTCCAAGGATGTTTGGAAGTTGGCATAAAGGATCCACACGCCAAACTTCTATTTGCGTCATGTAAAAATAGAGATCCTCCATAGGGTTCATTGCTACATGAGTAGCAGGGGTTTGGGATAAAGAGTTGAGCTCAGACATCCCATACTTTTTTAATCAAGCCTCAAATTTCTGATCTGTGCAAAAAAACAAAACAGAACTAAACATCTGTCTGCACAAGACCCCTGCAGACCACTCAGATCCTGCTGCTTCCTGTGTTATAGTATTCGCACGCCGCATTTGCTGGCCTTGAAGGCCGTTTTTGTTTGGAGGGGAAGGGTGTTTGAGTCGGCGGTTTGCTGTGTAATCATCAAGCATACCGACGCATTCTAATAAAACATCACACTCACCAGAGTCACCGGAGTCATTTTTCTTATTTTCCCCGGTATCCATTATCCACTTGTTTGTTTGTTTATGGCTTTTTTTTTCTGCCTTTGAAAGCTATTTACAGGCCATGCCTCGCTTTTCAAATCCCAACCCCTCATCATAACGCGGCGCTGGAAGGAGCTGAACATTTCTGACGGCGTTCTTTGGAATCAGCAGCCGTAACAACCCCAACCGACGGAGGCGGCTTTCTGTTTTCTCCTGCCAATCATTAGATGTGTAATGTGTGAGCAGGCGGGGGGTGGGGGGGGGGTTGTAAGATGTCAGCCAGGAGATGGAAATATGATTTATTTACCTTCAGATGTGTCTGCCCTGCCAGCTCATCTCCTCGGCGTGTATGCACACACGCAGACGGCCCACGCACTCCAGCCTGTTTTCAGCCTCGGCGTGCCGCCCCGGATACCTCACTGACTCATGAACCAACCCCCCCCTCCAGCCCCTCTAAACACAACCCGCGAGCAAGGTCAATCCCACCCTGCACTAATGGCTCCAATCAATTATCGGGTGCAGCATTAAACGAGACCGAAAACTCCCACATCTCCATAGCCTTCGAACTCGCAGAGCTCGGCTGATTCATAAAGGCAACAGGGCTGATAGATGAATCACTTTTTTAAAACGTTCCTCTGACCCCAATCCCCGTCCCTCCCCCTCCTTCGAAACCAGAAATATGAGGCACTTATATCAATTTGGTTGTTTTCTTCCGGATTCTTGATATGTGCAGCCAGGTAGTCTTGGTGAGATTATAAGTAAGAAGAGGCCAGTTCTGCAGCCCCGTCCACTAAAGGATGGACTGCCCATGACCCTGTACGAACCGCAGCCCAATGGTATCAGTACGACAACACATTTCTCTTTAAATGGGGCGTGAAATGAGGATGTGCTTTACTTTGCTGGCTTTCAAACAGATGGCACGCTCAGTGTTTGGAGCAGAGCTTAAATCTACTCGTGGACCTGGACTGTCGGCAGAATTTATGCGACAGCATGCCAATATATGGATCCAGACACCGTGGATTTCAATGTCTAGTACCTGGGCGTGAGCAATACACGCTTTGATCCCTGCGGGCTGTTGCACGGCGCCATCTGAGCAACAGGAAAATATCTGTAATGGTGTGGCGCTGAGTTTATTGTTGTAATCTTGGCCCGAGCAAGGTGAGATCATTTACCCAGCAGTGTTTTGTTTTTTTGGATAGCTTAGCAGTGTGATGAGTGGTATGACTGTGTGTGGGAGGGAGCTTATAAACATAACGGCTTTGGAAATGTGTATATTGGCCTTTGATGGTAAAACACTCCTCACAGTTCAACAGTTTTATTACTCTAAAAAATATTGGCTTTTTTTGTCTCCTTCTCATGCAATGGATTTAGTCAGGGTCAATGAGGGTTTCAGCATGTGAAATGAGGCAAGATGGGGAGGAAATCTTACATTATTGGACCATCGCTCTTCCTCCAAGTCACTGTTGGTTGATATTGACTGATCGCGGGCTGTAGGTTGTGATCCAGGTCGAAAGGAAACTGGACTGATCAGAAAACAACGCGGCTTTTCAGATGCAAAATGTAGGATTTCAACAAGTACAACGGACAGAGAACCCCCTCTAGAGATTTTTCCCCCTACTCTGGCAACATTGGCTCACTCAATTTTGAGTGGAGCCTGATAAACTGAAAGCTGAACCCAAGATATCAGATGCGTTTACATTTAAGGTTTTCTGGACTTTGTCGTGGAGGTTTACCAAGTTTCTACGGAGACCCGCCCCCCATTTGGTCAAAAGTTTGATTGCCGTCGCACACTCTCTTTAAAAACTGAGATCTCTTGAAGCCACATGAAAGTGATCAAAATATGAAGTCAGCACGAGGAGTAATGGAGCAGCAAGCAGTGCAGAAGAGTTCAGCACAGGCTGCTAAATTGCCTTCCCATGAGGTGGGAGCGTGTTCAAAACACTTAAGCACTTAACGCTAGTATGCATTAAACTGCCTGCAATTCTTCTTCTGATCATTTCCTCCCAGATTCTCCCTCCTTGGCTTCCTGACTTGTTCCTCTCCCTCTTTTTCTCCCTCCGACTCGTCACCATGCTGTCATGACAACTGATTCTCATTTGCAGTGCGTCTCGTTAATGGGAGTCGAAAAATGAGTAATTTATTTTTTATTTTGTCTGATTTTCATTTTAATGCATGTTTATAGCAACAGTGAGCAATTGAGTTATCAGCGTGGTTTTACCAATAGGTTAGTCATCATGAACTACTAAGTATCAGCAGCAATATGACTTCAAAGTCATTTCCATTCATATTCTTGTTTCCCATCAAAACACAACAAATGTTTAGTCCTAACTCAATTCTATAGACGTCTGCAGCAATCAATCAGCAGGTATCCAGAGGTTTAATGCCATAGTGTCAGATGATACATGCTCACTAACATTTAAATGGCTTTCCCCCGGTTTTCTGTTTAATGTATCATAAAAAAATAACAAGCTGTCTGACATTTCACAGTTGTGTTTTGGAACGTCAAAATCTGCTGACGCCCACAACCTTACATTAAATGAGATAATGATGAGCTGACGCAAAAGGCACACGGCAGGGGCTAAATTCATACGGGAGTTTATTTTTCTCATTATCAGCTACCGATGCTTAACATACTGGTAGACCTAGATACTAAATGTGCATGCTCATAATGATGCTATGGCCCATTGTAGATGTTTACAATTTAACGTTTTAGCTTTTGAAAATGATTTGCCTAATTTGGGAGTTTTTCTGTGGTCAGCTAAAATGTGGCTTGTTTAAAAAAAAAAAAAAAAAAAAAACGTTTTTAAGTGAGCTGGTTTATGATATTGTGACATTATTATTATTCCAAGCACGGTTATTTTCATCTCACGCCCCGAGGAGTCCTCCTTCTGTGGGCTGCAATTCACTTGAACTTCTTTTTTAGAGTGAAACGAGAGCTGAACGACCAAAGGGTTTTATGATAGCAGCGTTGCAATATCAGCGTGACTTTGATTAAATTCATCCTGTGGCCACGCCCAGCCAAAATAAACCACATTCTGTGATGTTTTAGTAATGCACATCAGAGCAACCCATTTAGTGACCATTGTAACTGTTGGTGGGAGCGGGGGAGGGGGGCTTTACCCTGGTAAACCGTTCACTTGGGAAGGGATTAACCAAAAGTGTGGCTTGATTATTATCCCAGCCCCTCTGCTCTCACATAATTTCATAAAAATGGAAATGTTATGGCCAGCTGGAAAAAAGAAAGCTGCAACAAAATGAAGAGGTACCTCATGAGGACAGATCAATTATCATTTTCTACTTTGAGATTTTTATTTAAATCACCACTGCTGGACTAAATAACACACTCTTGTGTGAATAATGATTGAGATGGTTAAATAAAGTGATCCTAGAGTTAAAGCACAATCTCCTTAAAACCTCTTACAAAACATTGAGGAAGACCAAATTCCCTGACATGTTAATGTATGCACGTAGATACAAGCAAGGCAAATAGCTGTTAGATTAACTAATGCAACACAGCAAACAAAGGCATCGTGACTGTTTTAAGAACATCTAGATATTAGTTTCTGTTTCGGTGTCTTTAAAGTAATAAAGAAAAAATTCATTCATTCTTTACATGGCCATGAGTCACCAGAACCAATAGGATTCTGCAAAAATGAGCTCAAAGTAGTTTTGCAGGGTTATGGAACCAATAAACTCTCCCCATGGTGAAAATAAACTGAGGGATGGGATTCAAGGTAGAGGCAAAGGTGAAGAGAACTTAAGTCATTTTATGTGGGACACAGTAGATGGAGGAAGTGGAGAGGATAGATGCTTGAAAGTACACTGATTGCACTGGAAGCTGTAATTAACTTTAAAGAAAAAAAATGGGGGAGGCATGGAGGGAAGGTAAAGATAGTTCTAGGTGATGTCAATGAAAGAAGCATGAGAGTAAGGGGGACCAAAAAAACAGACAAAAACAATAAAAAGCCTGAGAGATGGGAGGGGCAGGCAGCCAGACTTATAAAGATGGATCAAGAATCCACTGAAGCAGAGAAGGGGAGAATGATTGAGGGCATGAAGAGGGAGGAGATGTGGAGAAGCTACCATGATGAGATGGCTTCAACTGGACCATGAGATTGATGCTTTGCTTCCGAATGAGGAAGAGATAGCACGAAAAAGAAAACGTTCCGATTGAAACTGTGGGCCCCCGATAAAAGACTGAGCTGCTCTTATCACGGCACTTGCATCTTTGAACAAAGCACTTTTTAATATCGCTAATAGAATCTGTACCAACCCCCCCCCCACCAATCATAATCAGCTGTGCATGATCGGTAGAATGAAGCAGAGCCACTGTCACATCATAAAAGGTTAGGCCTGGAGCAAAGAAAAAAAGAGGTCTGCATTAAATTTACTTTGGCTTTCAGACACCAAGTACTCATCAATCAATGCCTTTGAACGTAAGCCGACACCCAGCTCTGTAAGGATTTAATAAATTTGTCAAACGCACAGTTAAATTCTCCCTTATAGGCCGCTGTGTCTAATTAAAGCAGAGATTGAAAAGTTCCTAATCAGAGCCCGAGCAGCTAACGAAGGAGGCTCATTACAGAGTGAAATACGTTCAAAAACACATGTAAAGTGAACTGGGATATGTCGAAAGACTGAGAAAGGTGGATGAGGGGATGTTGAAGTGGATGTTAGTCTTTTCCACCCTGAGATCGTTTCACCATCTCTGTCCTGATTCCTCCCAATCTCCTCCTCGTAGTCTTAAACTGCTGTGGAAGCTCCGATCTACCAACTGGTGTCTTCTTCAGCCGGGATGAAAGGCTATACGAGCAGCATTCGCAAACAGAATGTGGTCAGATCGGAGTCAGAGCAGGCCTCTTTTGTTTTCTCTGATCTCTTTCCTCAGGCCACAGGGCTCCAATCCCACCCGGTGATAGAATGATAGGCTGTAACTCAGGGTGATGTTATGGGCTGTAATGAAATAGGGAATAAAAAGTGCTGTTAAATATGCCTTACCGCTGTAAACGCTTCCTCGAGCAAATGAAATACGGCACGCTCTGCATTGCATTCCCGGTCAGCGTGTTTATCTTACTGCTAATTTATTACGTAGATGTGATTCCTCTCTGTTTCTCACCTTTTTTTTCTTTTTTTTCCCCAGACGCCGAGCACAGAGAATGGAAAGCCTACCCTGGAGCTGCGATGGGACTCAGTGATGCCGTGGACATGATAAGAAATCAGTGCAGCGCTCCTTTTCAATCACGGCCCCGGCAGTAAACGACAGATAGTCTATTATCTGAAATTAATGCCAGCTGTGTTGCAGAGGCAGCCTCAAGCAGCGCTGCTGGGCCTAAGGCAACCCATGGAGGCGTGGCCTCAGCGTTTCCAACCCCGCTGCCCCTGCTAACGCCAGCCCAGCGAACAGCGATGCCTTCTAAGGTCTCCTGCTTGTACCTGCTGACTGTGGTATGCTGGGCCAGCGCTCTGTGGTACCTGAGTGTGTCCCGCCCTTCGTCCTCTTACGCGGGCCAGATAAACCTCCCGCTGCGCAAGGCCCCCAAAACCAACAAGAACTCTACTTTCAGCAACATCCGCACGCGCTCGCTCAACCCCCACGACTTCGGCTACCTCATCAACGAGGACAAAAAGTGCGAGGCGGAGCCGCCCTTCCTCGTCATCCTGATCAGCACCACCCACAAGGAGTTTGACGCCCGCCAGGCCATCAGGGAAACATGGGGCGAGGAGAGCACCTTCCCGGAGGTGCGCGTGGTCACGCTTTTCCTGCTGGGCCGGAGCACGGACGGCGTCCTCAACCAGATGGTGGAGCAGGAGAGCCAGATCTTTCACGACATCGTGGTGGAGGATTTTATTGACTCGTACCACAACCTGACGCTCAAAACACTGATGGGCATGCGCTGGGTCGCCACCTTCTGCGCCAAGGCCCAGTACGTTCTCAAGACGGACAGCGACATCTTCGTCAACATGGAGAACCTCATCTACAACCTCCTGAAGCCCACCACCAAGCCCAGGAGGAGATACTTCACGGGCTACGTCATCAACGGTGGGCCAATCAGGGACATGCGCAGCAAGTGGTACATGCCCAGGGATCTGTACCCTGACAGCAAGTACCCCCCCTTCTGCTCCGGCACCGGCTACGTCTTCTCGGCGGATGTGGCCGAGCTCATATACAAAACCTCCCTGCACACGAGGCTGCTGCACTTGGAGGACGTGTACGTCGGTGTGTGCCTCCGTAAGCTGGGCATCCACCCCTTTCAGAACAGCGGCTTCAACCACTGGAAGATGGCCTACAGCCTCTGCCGCTACCGCAGGGTGGTCACTGTGCACCAGATTTCCCCGGAGGAGATGCACCGCATCTGGAACGACATGACCAGCAAGAAGCACCTTAAATGCTAGCAGAGCTCTTGCAGCACATTCCCCCCCACGGCTGGAGAGAGGCATCCGGGGACTTGGGAATTGTTGTCTCCAACTCCGAGGTGCCGCCGTGCCAACCCAGCTGGCAGAATGGTTTTGACATGGATGGAAAGCATAAACACTTGTGTTAAACTCATCATTTGCACAAGGCCCGGACCGCCCCCTCAAACCACCCACGAATGCCGTTGGGGTACTTCGAAGCCAGACGTTCCTCTTGGGTCGCTCACAAGCTCTTATTATGAATGTTCTCCATGTTTCTTCTGCTGTTGTTTCTAAACTAGGTGTTATTGTTGAATATCCTCTTCTTTGGCACAGCAGCGGTTTATCATTGTGGGGAGCGGACTTCTCGTGAACAGACATGTTTTCTTAGAGGAGATCGCAGGTCTTTGTGCTGTGCAGCAATGGAAATAGACTGGATATATCAACCTTTGTCGATGTGTAACGTGAGGTCTACGTCCCGCGCAGTGCTGTGAGCAGGCTGCGGATCATTCTATTTTCTAGTACTTGAACATGAAGGACAGTGGAGGTTCTGTTAGAGCAGCTGACATGTGTACTGGAGACAAATCTTGCATTTCTGAGTGCTTTCTTCTTTTCCATTACTTGAGATTAAATAAGCTGCTTTCCTAAGTCTTCCTCCTGTTTTTATTACAGAAGTAAATTTCCTTTTATTCTTGTATGTATGACCACCCCCTGCTCATCATTCACACCAAGAAAAGCCATGAGAATTAAAGCATGGAGTGCCATTTCATCTCCAAACATTGTTTAACGCCAGACAGATATCCAAAGTAACAAGTTCACTGAGCATGGACAGTACAAAGGGAATTACTGAGGGAAAAGCTAGGGCTTGATGTTCCCTTGTTTGTTCCGAGACCAAAGTTTGCCAATTTGATGTCCAGCCTCACACGACAGCGCAGCTGCAGGCTCAAACCTTTTGTGGCGTTTGTGAAGCTTCCAGAAATCGAGAGATAAAAGGAAGCCAGAAAGTTCACATGGCTGGTTCTGATCCCTCGCAGAACCTGGCCCGCATGTCCAAGCACCATTCGGCAGGGCAGTGACTCGCACGCAGGCCCCGGAGGTTTCCTCTGACGCGTTTACAACAGAGAACGCACTGCATGGATTTAGAAAGAAGTGGGGTAACGCTGCCGTGTGACTGTGATGTAATGGGTAAATGTGGCTTGTAGTGTAAAACAGAAGCGGTTTATGCCCAGCTCCCATTTGCCATCTGTTGTCACCTTTGCTGTTTGTCCTGTTAGTTACACAGCCGGGTACCGGGACCCATCGGACCCATAGGATCATCACACCAGCAGTCTGATCTGGCATCACTCTCAAAAGTAACAGCGACTGAAGCACCTTCATGGTAAGTGAATGGAAATGCAGGAAAGGATCAAAAAAGGATAGACACACACCCTCATCAGATTTCTTTTTGAATTGGTACTATCAACTACTTTAACCTTTTACTGTATACACTAAGATTGAAAAAAAACATTATTTTATTCATTCCTTTTATTATTTCTTTGGAGAAATAACACCCAGAACCAATGCTTTTTTCACAGATGGTCGGGATGGCACTTTCTGCTAAAAGTGTGAAATTTAAAAAACAAAATGTCACAACTCCTGCTCAAGGTGGGTATTGCATACCTAGCCTTAATTTTAGAGTTAGTTTAGGTATGTGAACTCCCTCTAGTGTATTCTATGACTGAGTATAATCAGTGAATGTTAAAATGGCCGGATGTGCAGGACTTAACAGCATTTAATTGGAAAACTGCTGAAAATCTGTGGTTGCTATTGAAGCCTGTCATCACTCACTGTGTTTGTCCTCAAACAAGAGCCTCCTGGCACCTGTCGCCTCCACACCGGACATTAGTCGGTGCTTCTCTGTCAGTCTAGTGGCCCTTCAGCTGTCAGGCTCCTCGTGAGCCCTCTGAGTTAAGGAGGCAGACATCATCTCTGCTCTCGACATTGCCCGAGCCGTGCCACCACAGGCCCAGGCTCCTGGGGGAGTCTCTTGTGATGGAGCAGAAACCCTTCCTCTGCTTCCATTTCTGGCTTTGTGTGCATTTATGTCACGCCTGCTTGTCGTTAACTTTGCAAGGATGAGTCCTTCCGCAGCCGTTCTTCAGGGGTCCCCAGTCGCTTCTCTGTCAATTTCTGATGACATTCTGGCAATTGTGACTGTCAAAAGATCGCTGTCAGCTGTTTCCTAGGAAATTTGGCCTCATTAACAGTTGCCGTGTGTAAGTTGGAAAGCTCTGATTTATTTATTTCTTTGCTGATGCAATAGTATGATCACAATGAGTGCAACAACAGCGTAAACAAAACAAAAATAGTATAATTGGAGGCGTCTCTCGTCAAAAGCCTCCATGCAATCAGCTCGTCAATATTTGTAGGACAAAAAAAAATGAAGTTCATTCAGTATATTCCCACAGAGATATGCATGCAGATGAATCTAATATAAAGTCAGGACAGTTAGCTTTTGACTGACATCTCCCAAACTTGTAGGAGCTCCTCAGACATTGACTGCAAACGAGTGCCAGAAAAACCATGTAGAAAACATTGATTTTATGCCATTGTTCTCAAAGTTGGACTCAGATGGGGTAAGGCATCGAGCTGTGCCCTGACTGTCCACCCCCCCCCATGCATTTTTTTAACATTTCAATGAAACAACCAAACAAACAGAACAGCATAAAGACAGACACTCAATATTCTAAAAGGCCACTTTTTAACCTCCTCAAAAGCACACTCATTTTATTAAACTCACTTAAACTCAAATAGCTGTGCTGCCCCTACATGTGAATTTTGCAAAATACCCCAGCGTGTGAGGAATAGAAGCATTCACGTACTCCAAAGTGCAACAACAGAAGTATATCAAGAAAAAAATACTTAAGCAAGAGAAAATCATCTATGGTAGTCGTCTATTGTAATTCCCCAGAGACTCATGATAGTGCACTTTCAGATTTACATTAAACACACATCAAAGACACAGAATAGTTCAGTTTGTGTAATAAATTTTAGACTTAAGTTGAATTTAGAAGGCTTTAATTTGAGTTCAAAGTGTGGCTTATATGCGCTAAAAGCAGGCTTCTCCAACTCTGGTCCTCAAGGCAGCAGGTTTTTAGATGTTTTTTCTTTTTAAACAAGCCTTGATTTATGATGCATGATGGTGCATTGATTTTGAAGCAGGGAAACATCCAAACCCTGCAGGACAGCGGCCCTCTAGGACCGAATTTTAAGATCCCCGGCTTTGGAGAATCTGCTGGATTTTTTTTCGGTATAACGCAGCCCGAGATGTCACCACATTAATTAAATGGACTTTAAATCTTCCTCTGAAAACTAATTCTACTCATCAGCCCGCCCGCTAATGGATATTTCCCAGTGGACGCTCAAATTCTACACAGATTGTGTCAAAGCCCACTTTTCCTTTTATCCAAACAACGTTTGAAGATGGAGGCATCTTCCATTTTCAAATGCTGCCCCCGAGAACGACGGGCGGATGGGGGCTTATGCTCACAGTCCCGGGGCTTAAAACCATGAATAATTTTGCACAAAGCCTTCGAGATGCCGTGTTATACCAGTAACTTCCAGGATTTTCCATTGGGGAAGAGTAGCAGCAGCAGAAAACAAACTAGTAGGGTTGTTGAGGCTGTACGCAGCAGCAGTTAACCCGCATCATCCGGCATGAAGCCGCCTCACTTTGTACCTGAGATTGAGTTTGTCATCTGGTGTCTGTGATTGAAATGAGTGCGGCACAGCCTCACCTGGATTGCCGACGTTTGAGGAAAGTGCAGCCAGCACTTTGTGGTAATTAGGCTTTTATTCATCTCCGGCAGCGCGTGGACCAGCAGAGCGAGCTGGAAATGGGCACATGAGGGCAACCGTGCAGGGCAACGGGGAAATCTCTGCAAAGCCCGGTAATGGCCAGATGTTCACGATGACGCCGCCACGGGCCCTGTGTGTGTGCGCGCGTGTGCGTGTGCCTGCGTGTGTGCGTGCACCGCTCGTGTGCTGGATGGTGAAGGTAATTATCTGAAATCGATAAAATGTCTAGCAGTTTTTTTAATTTCTTTTTTTTACCCCTCGCAGATGATGTGAATAAGCGCAACGCTCCAATTGCTCTTTTCAGAAATTAAATGAGCCAACAAACAACAACAAAAAAGAGTAGTTTTCCAGCTTTGGTGCCTAAATCAAGTTTAAGAAGGAAAAAAAACTCTATTTTAGTTTGGGTAGGTTTGGACACATGGGTATGAACTGTATCAGGAAGTCAGAGTGCAGGCGTATGTCACATGTTGGCTTTCTGAACTTCCGCCGTGATCTGAGGGAGCCGCGGCGGTCCTGTGGGACTCAATGCTGGAGAAATGAGAAGCGTCTTCTGTTCTCCGCTTGCAAAGACTAACAGAAAGATGTGGGAAGCACTCATGATGAGTGTTTTTTTTTTCTGTTTTCCAGAACAGTTGCTGTTAAACCTGCTGGGACTTTGGAGGCAGAAAACGCCCCGCTGTTGGAACGATTTCCCCATAATGGGGCCGTTCCCTGGTGGCCTGTTTGCGTCATATTTCTTTTCGATCGGTTTTAGTGCAGCTTTTCACTGTGCCATCTAATTGGGATTTATCTTTTTTTATGGTTACCTCCCGAACAAACAAAAAAACAAAGAGCATTTTATGATGATCTTGCTCTTTGGGTCTTAAAGACGTTCCAGGTTCTGCCAAAGTGCTGTTGTCTGTTAACGGCTTTGTTTTTGTCCAGAGAACAGTCCACCCAGTATTTCACACGCAAAATAATTGTTATTCACAGCGTCTTATGCACGGTGTTGTTTTGAAATCCTCTGATCACCCCCTATGGCATATGCAATTTGATGCAATATGCTGAGTAATAGAAAGGCTGCTCTGTAATTGGCCAAACAACCCAGTGGTAGAGCATTTTAAAGCCTAAAGCTTGGGGAAAATGAAAAGCGAGTGATTATTCAGGGGCCCGTGGTAAATGGAGCTCATAACGAGCGAGGCGGAGTGGTAGACAATTGGGAGCGCTCAGATTTTGAATCAAAGCAGTTGAGGCCGTGCTTGTGGAGCCTCATGTAAGAAAAAAACATATATATCTCATACAATAAAATCACAACAGAAGGACACAGAGACCTTGATTTGGCATTTTGGTCTAGTTAGGTGGTTTGAAGGCTGGAGGCAAAAATCGATTTGTCCTCTGCAGGGAGCGTCTTATGAGGGAAAAGGGGGTGAAAAGAATGGCCTGCTGTGTATTTGTTCTCCGGCGCACTTTGTTTCACCCTAAACACCGTCTCCTCAGCATTTCAGTTCACATTACCCCCTCGTGACCTGTCCTCAAAGGCACAGAGGATATGTGTTTATGAGCAAATAGCTCCAGAATAAATAGCTCTCGAGCAATCTGTGCACTTCCCTTTTGCACCGAGGGGAGAGAAAAGGTGCTCAGCCAGCCAGGAGAGCCCCCTCTCCCCGGCCTCCTCCACAGGAGCCTGACCTCAGAGCACCCCGTGCGCCCCGATTCTAGCAAAACCATCCCTGAAACATCCCTGAAACCATCATCACGACAAGTGGTTTGGCGGGAATCTCAGTTTGTAGCTGTATTTCAGGGCCCTGAGCAGGGCTCTCAGAGCCCATTTCTCCAACTCACCCGAATCAGCTCGGTCGTGTTCATGTTCTGCCTGTGCTCTCAGAGGGTCTGATTCTCGAATGACTTCTTTTTACCATCAGTCTCGTGAGCATCTTGAGAATAAAAAGCCTCCACGTGTTCCAGGGAAGCTCATGTTTACCTTTATAAAATTCAAAGGTCAAAAGCTCGACGCAGTTCAGCGATCAAACGCAGAGAAGCGATTCGTCTCCATCCTGACTGTGAGGCTTAACCCTTTTGATAAATACACCTGGAACAAGTGTCGAATCTGTCTGCTTTCTATGACTGAACGATGTTTTGGAAAACGAGTGAGCCTCACCCTCGCGGCTGCTTTTGCCTTGGGCATCAGTGCAGAACAGACAGGCGTCTCCCCGGGAGTCCTGTTTGTCTGTCTCTGGGATCAGAGAGTTAACCCCTCCTGTACCATAGCTTAAAACGGGTTTGAAAAAAAGGGCATTTTGAAAAAAAAAAAAACTTCCAAAAACAAACTAGTCTGGCTTTGAGATTGATATTTGCCTTGAGAAACAGCCCCCTGTCAGTGACAGCGTTCGCCAGGATGAATTATTTTCTTCCTTCCTTAACGGATAGATGGGTTCTAAATAGGAAACATACATCAGAGGAGGAGGCAGGGGCGCCACAAGCGCTTGACAGAGACAAGCGTGACAGGCTGAATTTGAACTGCGCCAGCAATAAATTAACTCTTAATGTCCTGGGACAAAAAGGCAGTCCCTGGGAAGCCATGGAGGGGCTGAGCTCAGGCTCACCTTCCTCTGAAAGAAGCAGCCTCATTTCTATGAGCAGCTGCTTGCAGGGATATTTGCATATTTGCATGAGATTGAAGCCTCATAAATACCTGATGGGCTATGCATATGCAAAACGTTTGTTTCAGGCACGAGGTAATGGAGCTGGGTACCTGTAACGGGCTTCCTGTGTTCTTTGTTTTTAATGCCAAATGTCTCCTTCAGGCTGCAGAGGTTTTGTGGGTGTCTCCAGCTGAAAGCAGTCCTCTCCTGCATCTCTTTGTGCTCCGTCCTGGCAAGCTTCAGCTCATCTCGGCGTACGCAGCTCATCACAGCGGTAATGTAGTTCATCTTTCTCCGTGCTTCCCAGGTCCACGTTGTGGGCCCTTTGGCTGCTCATCCAGTTTTCAGATCGGCGTTTTCCCCCTTCTCTTCGCACAAAACCTCTGTGGAACCTAATGATTCATGTTTCCGACCTCGTTGCAGGCCAGTCAGATCTTTTTCACTGTTGATGCTTTTGTGGACTGCACAGCTCACCGCTGACCCAAATGAAACATAATCAAGAGATGGCTATGATGGCTGGGAGGGATTGTTCTATACCAGGCAGGGGTTCAAGAATAACTGTTAAGTCTACTGAGCAAAGAGACAAACGGGCTGGAGATCTCGGTGGACAAGATTAGCATATTCATGGACCTTAATTTACTGAAAAAGAGCACAGAGGATCATTTTTTTCTTTAATGGTTCCAACTTTCCCTCAAATAACTGCTAGCTGTTTAACTGACTGTGAATTTGAGTGCGCCCTCACGCTGGCGATTGTGATCGAATGCGCGGCCATTTTACACACTGCATTAGCATAATGGTATATTATCACTTAGGCAGGTGTCCCTTCTAAATCACACATTCACCTTTTCCCTCGACCACCGCCGGTGCGTGCTGCAAACAGCTCCACACACAGTTCTGGCTTATGAACTGTGTGGCAACAAATTCGATTTATTCTCATGGCCCCTTCTGAAAAGCCTTTAACCTCCTGGGACCCGAGCTTTTACTCGGTGTGCGTTTTTCCTTTCTCCAAGATATAAGGGATTAGTAGGACCCAATAAGTTTAAGAACTGGTCTCTATCACGGAACAAGAAGCAGTGGGTTTATCTTTTTATTTCATGTGTATTTCTTTGCAAAATCCCAACATTTTAATTACACAATAAAGACATGATTAGTTTAAAAGGAATGAGACCGTTTTATATTAAATTTCTAACATTAGTGTCGGTGCCAAAAATGCCAACATTTTAGGAGAATTGACAACCAAAACTTCTGCTTTCAGATTTCTTCCTCATCGTACAGTATACAGCTCATCAACTTTTGATCAGGTTCCTGCAGCCCCTGCACCAGACTTAGAAAATTTATCCTTCAGGTATGGTCACTTTGATTCTGGGGCGTCACACGTGGGGGGAAAAAACCCAAACCTCCCCCGTCATTAGCCGTGGCGCAAACCGCTCAGCCGGCGGGGAATTCACAGCCTTATGCGGGATAAAGTTAATCTCTATTAAAAGCACATCCATCTCAGCCCTCGCCAAACCCACGCCTTACGTACCGCTTTGCACTTAAACGCGCCAACCGCCGGGAACACGCCTGAAGAGACAGCAAAAAAACGATGAATGCATGAGTCTACAGAGCGCTTATGGATGGAATGAAGTTGTTTCACTGAAATGAGGGTGGCTGTGTCTTCTCAGAGCTGAAAACTTGTCAGCTTTTTTTATCTCTTCTTCATGCCATCACTTCTCTAAGTCTCTCCCCCAAAAGTTCCCCCTCCTGCGTGTCTTTTTGCCTAAGCTGGGCTTAAGCCTCCGTTGAGTCTACATGCTTATTTCTCTTCCTCTCATGCCGTTCTTCCTGCGAGGCTCAGGAAACTGTTGAGTTTTCTGCTAGTAAAACAAGCCTCTTTCTAGTTGTCTTTGCACACACGGGCTGGCTGTGTTAAGCTGTGGGCGCAGCGGAGAAGAGAGGAAAATCCAATTTCATTCTTGCATAATTCACAAGCTGCATGGAGGAAAATAGGAAATAACAATGCAAACATTTGCTGTCAGAGCAAAGACTGCATGTGGATATAAACCAGAAGTTTTTTTGTTCTTGTAAATCTAATTTGATCATTGGTGCCAGTGTGATATCTAAGAAAAACGGATCTAGAGAGATAACCAACTAAAGTACCAGTGCTTTTTATTGATTTATTTTTACATTGAAACAGAAACAAACGATTGGCTGAGGCTACAGAACCGGATTCAGTGTGTTTGAATGATTCCCAATGGGAGAAAGCAATTTGGAGAATGGAGTTGGACTTCATTTTTGGTGCTTGGAAATCCGGACGCAACTGAAGGATACCCCTAAAAATAGAAGAACTTCCGCTGAGTTACACCCACAGGCGACGTAGCTCTGGGGCCTGAACAGATTTCTCGCTTTTGGCCTATGTTTAGACGATGCAGTTTGGACTCTTAAGCCATCTGCTGTGCCTTGCCTGAAGAAAACCCGTCCGCGTTGACTCGTGGTTGTTATCCCGTCGATGTGTTGTGTCAAAAAATCATCTGAGTGTGGTCAGGTCTGGTGGTTAGAGTATCAGGTTGCAGCATGCCGTGAAGGCCGACTGTTTCTATTGTGGGATATCTGTCCGAGCGTATTTTTTCCAACACAGTTATGTTGACAACCTTCTTTTGAATCTAATTCCACACGCCCATTTGACATCCATCCTCCATATGACGCTGTGTCGCTCTCACTCTCTCCCTGACCTTCTGTAATCATGTCATCTCCCCTGTCAGCTCCTTCCCCCATAACCCCGCCACTGATAATCCCAGGCTGTTTTCCGTCCATCACAACTGCTGAATCCAGGTGATTGGGGTAAAAAAAAAAAAAAAAAAAAGAATTAAAAACTCCATCTGACAACGTAATGTCGGGGTAGATGAAAAATCCTGTGCTGTGTCAAGAGTTGCATTACAGAGAATACAATCAGACCTCAAGTGTCCGGGAGATTAATGGCTGCTGTTATTCACACTCGAGTCAAGGTGCTCCGAGTGCGCCGTCCCTGTGTCAGCGAATGAGGGAAGAAATGGATCATATTCCCTCAGAAGAGATTTCGCAGTCGCCGAAAGTTTCGAAAAGGTAATCAAATGCCAAAAACTTTCAAAAGCATGGGAGATAACTGCATAAAAAGCCAGTGGGCTGCGGTCACATCTGGATGGGACTTATGGAGGACAACAAGAAAAACAGAATCCTCCTCCTCCTTTTCTCCTTTGCTATCAATTTACATGAGACAGGAAAATGGTTATCTCCCCTCCCTGTGTTTTTGGGACTCTAACAACAATGAATTGAAGTGGTGGCAGGTCTGTCAGTGGGGGGGGACACCGCGGAGGGGGATGTGTCAGCTGAGAGCTAATGGGAGATAATCACAGGTCACAATGACCCCTGCCCAGAGAATGGCTCTGGGCTGCTTTATGGTCGTATTAGCAATAACCTCATCTGGCACTTTGAGGTAAGCGAGCTAGTGCTGGAACCAGCGGTTCGCTCCAGTGCTTGGAAGCACAAAACATCCCCCTTAACACAGAACTCATAAGTTCGCTGACGCCCTGTTAATTCTCACGTCAGACATAAATCGCAGACGGGTAAATTAAGTTGCTGTCAGCTCAAACAGATATTCCCCCCCCCCCACCCCCCCCCACTGCCCCTCTCCCCTCATGCATCCCGGAGCAATGTCGACTGCAACACACACACATTTCGCCCAATCATGACAAATCACCCTTTTCAGAGGCCGCCTCACCTTTAGGGGGTTGCAATAACTGCGTCACATTAGATGAGGAAATGCGGGGGGGGGGCTCATCTTTGATTGGCTGAACCCGGCCACTTCTTTAACCTTTCATGTTGCGGCGCTGCCTGATTGAATTACTTTCTTGCTTTTCTCTCCAGCAGAGAGCCTGCAGTTGAATCAAGTTTTCACCGGGCTCATTTTGGGTGAGCTCGTTTCCATTTTTATGGTTGTTCCCTTTTCATTGGGCTTGATGGTGGGCAGATGTTTGGGGAGTGAGCAATTTAGCTCAATGTAACTGATGATTTATGTGACAGGGGATTTGAATATTTTCCATGTGTGCTGTTGTTTGGGTGGATGTTCAGAACCAGCCCGCACCCTCTCAGCGTTTCCAGCGTTGTCTTCTGCTTGTTACCATTCAGCCGGCTGATTAAACACAGTAAAAGACCACTGTCTGTCAGTGTTAATTACTTATGCAAATAGGCACAGCACAGCAATTACACCCTACCAACAAACACACACACACACAATGTAGCAACTGCAAAGCCCTTCCCGGCATTATTTAAGCTCTCCTTGTTGTGCAGAATAAAAAATCTAACCGCTATTTATTTTTCACACGCATGTACAGAGCAAATGAAAGCAGCCGTGGTTCAGGGGGTTCGCCCGGAGCCAACTGGCACCCAGCTCGAACCTCTACAGGTCTGCCAGCAAAAGCAGCTCGAAAAATGTTGCGATGAATCTAATTCAGTGCTTTTATTCCCCCCCAGGAAAGATTTCACTAAGTCGTGGAAAGTTGTGGCTCATCTTGATTTTAAATGGCAGCATCATTCTAAAAGAAAAGGAGATTCAGCTGGAAGTGAATGCTGCAGTCAATCAGGTTAATGTACAACAGGTCAGTAGAGTAACGGGAAATAAAGAGAGCACCTCAGTGAAGAAGAGTCCCTCAGAGGCTGTATAGGTTGATGTGCAGACTACTGCAAAGATTCTAAATAATCCATCATCTTCACAACATGATAAATGCAGGTTGAGTTTGACAATCGGAAAGTCTCACTGTATCCAACTACTTTTTGGAACTTGAGTTTTATACTGTTACGATAAATAGGGGAAATGAATAAATGCGCTCAATAATTTGATTTAAAAAGCAAATGACATCAGATGCTAATGACTCTAAAAGAATAATGTTTGGGATTCATCAGTGTGTTCTTCGGTAACTCCTCTCCATCTACGACATAGCCTTCCTTTAAGTATTCTAAAGAGCAATTATCAGAACATTATTGAGCTTGTTCTTGGTTATCTGGCCATTAACTAGTGATTTGCTCCCTGACGGACCTGTGTTGCCAGATAATCATTAAGTACAAGCCAACTATCGGTTACTTGCTAATTGGCTACATTTTTTTTAACACAGTCAGTTTGGCTACTTTTTATTGTAAACTTTTGCAATACTCCTATTATGAGATCCGTTCAGCTACCTAAATGAGACAATATGTTGTGTATCGGCATGATCTGTTCATTGTAAAATGGGGGTGAGAGGACCGTTTCTAACACTAAATGTATTAGCAAATAAAGTCTCCCATTTGGAGTTCTTTCTTTCTCTTGTGATTTATGTGGTTTTCGTTTTTCCTGAAAGGCTTCCAGATTGTGAACCCGTGACCATTGGCTCTGATTTCAGACATGTAGGCGCGGAGAGGATCAGCATAATATCTTCTTTGACAAATCAGCCAATGGGATGCAGGTAAAACACACTCCTATTTCTACTGAAGGCATTAATTTTTGTTTTCTTTTTTTATTCACTCTACACACCGAGGGTGGGTGTATCGTAGCTAACCTGGCAGGGTGTTTGAGACAGTGAGAGGAACAAGGCGGAGCCCGTAGGTTACTCAGCTGGAGTGTTCCTACAAGGTCAATCACTTCCTCCTAAACTGAGAAGCTTTTTGCTAATCTCCCTAATGCACTTGTCCGTGGGCAGTACCTCATGCAGAATGTTCTCCCTGACAGCATACAGCACATGAATGTTATCTTAGATTGTTTCAAGGGGAGTGACCATTGGGGGTGGGGGGGTTGTCTGAAGTACACTGAATCACATGACATTACAAGAAGGTGTTTGCTTTGGAGCTGCAGCTGCATCAGCAATTCTGTACCGTGATGGAGTTTAATCTGGGCGGGTTACACTGCACTTTTCTTGCTCCCCATTCGCTCAGCGTTGGGGTCTGAAGTACAAGGATCTAGGAGAGTCTACAGGCTGCTTTCTTTCGGTTTTAAGGCGGCCGCTTTGTGACTCAGTTTCCTAATCAATGAGGAGATTAAAGGCAGGTCTTCATGCATACAGATGACGCATGAAGGTAACCTTCATCTAATCACCGTCCAAGGTCAGAGAGCCGCAGCGTGAGAGGATGTGGTTCAGCGAGAAATCTGATGTGCATCCAGACCGGTGTACGTGCTTCCCAGTCTGCTCGCCCGATGCTCCGATTACTTACGCCTGACATTTTGATGTACCCCCGATCAGACAAGCTGAGCGTCCAAATGCTACGTGTGGTGCGGACAGTAGCAAGGTCCTTTTCTCTAAAATGACCAAGATAGGCATGTTAGAGAAAGAAACTTCCTCCTTGTTGTTTAGCATGACTGATGATACATAATATGCTTAATGAAAGCTTACTTGCAACCCGCAGATGCCTAAAAAAAGCACTCGAATGTGGAGAAGAGACTCCAGGCTACGCAAAAATGCTCGCTGATAATCATTTAAGACGCTCCTTTATAATTAGGATTTTATCAGCTTTGTTCTTAGAATGGAACAGTTAAGATAAAGAGGAAATTAAATTCAGCCTCATTAGGGGTATTCGTATGTCCCAAAGTGTTGCCGCTTAATAGAATAAACAAACATAAAGATAGATAAAAGTACAAATATGAATGAGTTGAGGTGATGAGTTGCTTTGGGTTGTAAATATTCATTCCTTTGAGGCCTTGTTTCAGCATCCAATGATCTTCTATGATTTTCAAATGCAAGAATTTACTTTTTATTTTTCGTTAGTGTTACAAATCAAGCCTTCTTGGGTCGGAGTTTTGCAAAGAAATCATCCTGGTCTCTGTGTTTCACAATGGATTTAGATTTTTGGTATTTAATGAACAATTTAAATCAACACGCTGTGGTTCGTTTTGAGGAAGCCAGTTAATCTTTTAACTGTTTTTGGTCAGAGTTTGTCTATACAAACTTTTTTTCTGTTGTCTAAAACCATTTTTAACACTAACTGTACTCCCAATTCCAGATATGGAATAATATGTAGGTGATCCTTGGCTCTAGCCCTGATATATTGAACTTGTCATAGTCATGATACCCTAAATGTGCCGCTGTACACATTTTGATTAACACTCAAACTGTATTCTGGGCTTCTCGCTGTCCCCGTGGCCACACTTAGTCTCTTATTGCCGCTATTATAATCCCTGTGATAATGAAAAGCTTTCATGTTAATGAGTGTCGTCTCGAAGATTGAATTAGACTCGAGTTTTATTGAAGCTCCCGTTAATTTTTCTGTAGGTCAACAATGCATCTCCAGGCACGGATTCCTTCAACAATCGTTTCTGTTTTATAGGTCTGTTTGTGTTCCGGCCCGATGGAGAGATGAGGATGGAGAGTTCAGCGGGTTTGTCAACACGAGACATCCAGATACAAGTATGTAACATAATGCAGGAGTGATTACGGGTTATCAGAGGAAGAAAAAGAAGAAAAAATGGAAATGTCATCCTGGCCATTCGGTGTCTCTAAAAGGTCAAGCTTGTATATTTTAGAGGGGATTTAATGTTCTCAGATAAAGAGGACACTTCAGCTGAGGTACTGAGAAGATGAACACCATTTCATCTGTTTGAAGATTCCTCATAACCTCCAGCTGCTGCCTCACATCAAACGCGGAACATCTTTCTTCCCCCTCTGATTTGCCGCTAAATCTAATTTCTGCCCGAAGTCAACGCTGCCCTAAAGCCAGCCACTGACCAGACCAAAAACATGGGCCTCATCCATCTTATTTACTGCGTCTGCGAGCCAACCAATTTGCCGCCCATTAGTAAGCAGTAACGTCTTCTTGGCTGTCAGCACTTGACATCCTTAAGAGATCTGCTGACCAGTAGAAGGTGAAGCGGGGGCAGGAAGACTATAAAACAAATTATCCATGTGGGAAATCAGGGTTTGAGATGCTGCGATTGGTCTGTACAGCAGTGTGCACCAAGCTTAGCGGGATCCGTTGACCCAGTTTTCATTCATTTTGATCATTATGTAAAAAGTTCCAACATTTAGTCCAAAATTAACCTCTTTTAAGAAGGAAAAAATCTAATAGGAATACAGGAATCACAGCAAATGCTCAAAGGACGGAGCTCTCCTCCCTCCCACCCCTCCTGACGCACCTGCTTTCATCAATCAGAATGCGCTGACATTACATGGCACAAAGTCAAACAGCGTCCCCTCACCGAAGGAGTCGGCGGGAGACGCGGCTAGATTAGATTGCATCTGAGGAATACTAATTTACAAGAAGTCCGGGTGCGAAGATGTTGTGATTACAGACTCAATTTCCCAGAGGTCATTGTGCTGTGATCACACATTACCACGAGCTGATGGAGTGTCTCTGACATCTGCACTCTTGACAGAGTGGCTGTCACCAGAAAGGGGCTCGAACACGAGGGGGGGAGCGGAGAGACCGGGCTGCTGGAGGGGATTAAATATTCCTGTCATAGATGAGAATTTCATTCAGCCGCCGAGCTCTGAAGTACCTGCCTTATTCCACCGTGCCGCTAATTCACGCTGTTGTTTGTGTTGAAGAAAAAAGGGGGAGGCCTGCAGCAGTCCTCTATTAACAAGCCGAGCCCTGAAATGCATCCACCCGGTATTATCTCCACACAGCAGAGAGCCCCGCCGTGCATCATCCAAACAAGTGTCTCTGTGGAGAGGCAGGTATTAATGCAGATATTCTTTCTTCCGCTCTAAGCAAAACCCAAACCCCTCTGTTTCTTTATCTCGCGCACATGACACTGAAATGAGCCACTGATGGAGGGAAACGGCTTCCGTGACACGGGATGCCCATTATTTTGCATGTTTGGGTCCACACAAACAAATCATATGCGGCTATATCGGAGGGCGGGGGGGGCTTTAGGATTTCTTGCGGTGTCAACATGTGGGTTCTCATTTGCTTTAGTGAGGCTCTGAGACAGAAACCTCTTTCAAGGATGTCATCCATCACTGTCAGTGGCGGTGTCACGTTCATTTTCAGTCGGCCAGGCTCTAGAAGGATGAAAAAGTTATACCTTTCATGTGATATTTGCTAAGCCTATTGTTAAGCCATTGTATGCAGTGGACATCAACACGAATGTTACAGAAATATTAGGTGCAACGTGGCAGGTTTGACACATTGCAGACAACACAAACCGTTGATGACTTTGATAGATTAAATAATCTCTCAAGTCAACGTCAATAGAAAAACGGGTTAAAGAAATCTTTTTCTTTTATATACCTCATGAAGAATCTCCTCAGTAAAGACATACGTCCCAGTAGGTCTTTGACTTTATTATTGCTGTTATTGAGACTTTTCTAACTGACCACACACTGATGTTTTTTTTAAGTTTTCTAAGAGATTCAGTTATGTGGGAGACTGTACTTTTGAACTGTTTAGTTTCTCTTAGCTTCAGTCAGTTTCTAGTATGAATTCTGTCTTGATAAGAGCTGCTTATCCTTCTTGGTTGTACAAGTATGAAATCTGATTGCAATTTTAACAATTAAACACACTGTTTTTCGATAGATTTACCAGTGAATCTATCGATTATAAAATCTTAAAAATTATGCTAGAATTATATGAAATTAAATAGATTTTTGTTTCTGAAAACAAATATTCATACAACACAAGTTTGTTAGTGAACACAGTGGAATTAATTTTTTTGGCAGGCTTCTTTATTAAACAAGCTTAAACCAAATCAACAAATTGTTGATTCAAATCTTTAATTGCCTCTCAGAAAAGCTTTTTCCAGTTTTCCTTAAACATTGCTTAGAGAAAATGCATATACATATAATAAATGTGAATTCTGACTGTACAAAAGAATTATATAGGCATTATTTTATTTGTATTTTCACTTTTCATTAATGAACAATAAGATATATATGAAATTAGCCAATATTTACTTAGTAAAAACACGTTCCACTGGCATTGTGGGCTGCAACACACCAGTGAAAAGCTGCACTTTATGAAATGTTAAACTTTCCTTTTAAAATAGTAGTAGATATACATCAGGCATCTACTTTCACACCTGATAGATGATCACGTTCTCATTGTAAATTGGGAATGTTACAGAATATAGGTTAGTTGGGTTAAATGTTTTGGTAGTCAAATGGGAGAGTAAGGTACTTTAATTATTTCTCTCCATTACCAGTTATTGGAAACCAGTGCTTTATAAACACATCATTAATAAAAAACTGGTGTGTTTCAGTAGAATGTGGTAAATTGATAGTTGTCTTCTTCAAAAATGGGGCATGCCAGTTATGCAAACCCTCTCTTCTTGTGAGGGTCCCATCAGGGAGAGTGAATGCTTTACTTTGGCTTTAGAAAGAGCATTTTCAGTAGCAGACCGACGCCTGTGTTTCTGAGCGGCTAGCTGATGGGTGCTCCTGTTGTCACCAGTTTGTAGTAGGCTCCCTTCAAGCCCATGAGCTGTTCATGCGATCCCTTCTCAATCACAAAGCCCCTGGACATGACGGCGATGATGTCAGAGTTCTGAATGGTGGAGAGGCGATGGGCGATGACGATGCACGTCCGACCCTCTCTGGCTTTGTCCAGGGCTTCCTGTACAGTCTGCCACGGTTAAAAAAAAACAACACATATGTGAAATAGAGCTCAGAGTCGCACAGCCCTGGCGGCAGCCATCATCATTTCTGCCACAAAGCAGACACAAAAGCATCACAATTACAGCAATTTGACAATCAAGCGTTGATTACTATCATTAGAATGTTCCAGTGCATCAGCGTGTTGGAGAGGCCCCTCACTGCTCTGCGTGGCTGTGTCATTTGAGCAGGGAAAGCTGCTGCACAGACCGTATTCCTCTTAAAAATGTTCTTATGGGGGACTGGCATGAACTGTGAGCAGCTCATGATAATAATAGAGATGATGAATGATAATGATAGTAATGATAATAATAATTAACTGCCTGCTCTTCTTGCTCCCGGTGCTCGGAGAACATCGAGCAGCTGATCTGCCATGTGCAAAGGATGACGCACAGAGTTCGCTGAAACGTACCTTCTCGCTCTCTGTGTCCAAGGCGGAGGTGGCCTCATCGAGCAGCAGGATCTTTGGGTCTCGTATGATCGCCCTGGCGATGGCAATGCGCTGCTTCTGACCACGAGACAGCTGGGAGCCCTGAGAGCCCACGTTGGTGTCGTATTTCTAAGGTAAAAGACAGAGCAGGGAAGTTAGCTGGATGGAAATACTGGTCGGCTTTTGAAGTGAACATATAACATTTTTGTTGTTTAACTTAAAATTGCAGGGCACAGTGCTGCACCGGCATTTTGAATGAGTCTGCGATGGCGTGTGTGCTCTGGCACTGTGGTAACGACGTGTTTCACTCCAGCCAGCGGGGGTTTAGTGGAGCAGAAGAAGGCGGCAGCGTGGTGACAGAGATGGAGTGGGCAACAATAAGTGGAAGAATAGCAAAGTAACAAACTGTGGTAGAAAAAAGGTGGGAAGTGTCTTATGGAGGAAAAAAGAGCGAAAGATTCTCCAGATAAAAATGGAAGAAAAGTGTCCAGACGAAGAATTATGGTTTGAAGAAGAAATCAATCAATGGCGAGTATGGGGGGAAAAAAAACATCATCAGTACATGTCGACAGAGAATTACTCTCTCTACCAGATCGGCCATGGTCCAAGCTGCAAGTTTGAAAAATTGAGAAGAATAATATTAAGTCAGAAGACTTTTCTGCTATTCATACTCAGACTTTATCTTTCTGTCATGGCATTAATTTATTTCTATTTATCCAAGAGTAGCCAATATTGATAAGAGTAGTCAAGCGTAACCACATATTTGAGAAATAACTGCCTATAACTGCCTTTATAGTCTTAGCACCTTCCGCCAAGGAAGTCATGGAATTGTTGATCATTTAAAGAGAGAGAGAGATACTCTGGGGAACTTTTGGATTTACAGTGAATGACAAAAATGAGAATTTTCCTGTAACCTAAAAACTGCTACACAAGGTAGATGCTAGGACAAAAAGAAACACGGCAAGTTTAGTTTATTTTCAGATTTCAGTGAAGTGAGAAGGAACGCAATATTTTCCTTGGACTTCTGAAGCGATTCATGTTTTTCACTGCCCTTAAACTAGTCAACTTAAATATGACATGGCTGAACTAAGTAGACAGAGACTCATTTAAAGGTGTTCATGCAGGCTTTGTGGGTCTAAAGAAACTAGTTTGGCAAAGATGCCTTCAAATGAACCTGCCCTTGTGTGTAAATTCTAGCCTTTTTTTTACCGGCAGTTCATGCCAAATCCACAGTGACTCGCTTCTGTTCATAAGCTGTGTTTGCCTTCTTCCCTTTGTCCTTTATGTTTGCCAACTGACCAGCTGCAACCGGCCTGTTTTCCGAACACATATTAAGCTGTCTGCTCCACATCTGCTGTGGGGTCTCACACAAACATCAAACGGCGAATGTGTAGCGTACCTCAGGGAGCGCCATGACAAAGTCGTGAAGCTGGGCCTTCTTGGCAGCCGAGATGACCTCGTTCATGCTGATTTCCCGCGAGTTGTCGCCGTATTTGATGTTCTCTGCAATGCTGCAGTCAAACAAAATGGGCTCCTGGGAGACTATGCCAATTTTGGAGCGAAGGAAGGGCACGTTGACACGCGTCGAGTCGTGCCCATCAATCAGCTGCAGGAAGACATAGATTCTACCATTAGTGTAAGGCAACATAGTAAAGAAAGACAACGAAAATGCGATCCAATTAAGCTATCATAAGGCTGTCTTGTCTCTAATTTCCTTGGTGAAAAAAGAAGACGTGCTTCTGTAATCTCAAACTCTCTGACAGAGAATGGGGGCAATGTGTTTCCAAACCATTTCCAACTCAATTAAAGCCACATGAATCCTGGCAGGGATTCAGTACTGGCACAAAGGCACATCTCCCTTCAAGGTGGAGCGCCCGCTTCGGACATACGGGACGACGTCAGCATAACTGTCTGGCTGACAAATTAATTGAGGCATGGTGATATATACTGCCATCACCGCATAATCGAAATGTCCAGCAGTTATTCTTCAACTGTGACAAATTACAGGTTTCACGACCACAGTGATGCTAAAGCTTTATGAGAGCGGAGGCTGAAAGCAGGCCATACATATAATGACTTATTCATCTGAAAATTAAATAGCTGACATTTTAACAAAGGTCAGCATCAGCTGCAACGATATCATTTCGTCTGGTTTAATGCCAGAACTCTGTTTTTCATTTCCATGTCAAAAGCAAGAAAAATGAACAGATCCAAGATTCCTGTAAACAAGATAGTCCCTATTGCTCAATAATCTCAAACTTTTACCTTAATCTATAACAGTAGAAATGGTTATGCCCTGTTTAATGCCTGATATATCACCTGTTACTTGGGGCTTTTAAAAGTGTGCAAGGCACAAAACACAAGTCTTTCAAATAACTATAATTGTTGTTTTAAACAGTTAAATGCAACATTGCAATGAATATCTGCCCGGTGATATCAGCGAGAATTCAATTTCCGCAAATGTTTACTATAAACTTAAAATTATCCTTGCACATTTTTGCAGGGATGATTTCTTACTTTAGACACTTTCTTACTTTAAAGTTCGCAAAGCTGATGGTTTAGGTGGCTCACTTCACCCTCTTGTGGCCACAATGAGTACTACATAAACAAACACCACAGAGAGTTTTAAGAATAGAAAACAACCTAACCCCCACCCCCGCCCCAAAAAAATAGATCTTAGAAAAAAATCCTCCTGGTTACACTTCTCCCGCTGATAAATTCTTAAAACTTCAAAACGATGAGCTTAAATGACTTTAGAAGAGACCTTTTCACTTACTGCCCCTCCTGTTCCTCTGTGGAAACAGTAGGCGCCATTTACAATGCATGGAAGCATTCATAATTCACTAGATTTTTTTTCCCGCCTTTCTTTCCTCACCACTTTGCCCTTGTCAGGATCATAGAACCTCTCCAGGAGCTGCACGCTGGTGCTCTTCCCGCAGCCGCTGCTGCCCACGAAGGCCAGAGTCTGGCCAGGTTTAACTGACACGTTCAGTCCGTTCAGCACCTGGATGTCTGGCCTGGTTGGGTACGTGAACTTACAGTCAATGAACTCAATGTTCCCTTGGAAGTTATTCTGAAAACATGGCAGAGGGAAGGGGGGACAGGAAGAGAGTCCAAAGGTTGAACAATTCTTTACCGAGTGCCCGTACCAGAGAGCATAGACATGAGTTACATATTAGGCTTATCTAGGTTTGAGCAAAACATGCCTTCATACCCATTTGTCTCCCTTATCACTGTAGACGCTGATTGTTGGCACGCGGTCCAGCAGCTGGAAGAAACGTGCAGCTGATATTTTGGCCTTGGCGTAGTCGGGAGTGTAAGAGGAGGCCCTGCCCAGGGCTGTGCCGCTGGTGACGATGGCTGAGATGACTCTGCCGGAAAAAGGGGGATTTTCTCTTAACTTTCCATCCGGCAGACTAGACCATGTTTCCTCTGCTCGTGTGACACGTTGTTGTATCTCTAGCCGAACCCCGACAGCTCAAAGACGCACTGTAGTTTGCTACTTGTACCACTCTCTCTTCTCACCTGAACACCAGGCTGAAATGGAGCCCCTCTTGTTTCACTAAGTATCCTCCAAATCTGTAGGAGGCCGAGTTAGTCAGGAACACCACACACTGGGCAAAGCCATAGCAGGCCCCATACACATTCGCCTTCTTTAGGGCCGCCTTGTACGGAGCATCGAGGTGTCTCTCGAACATTTCCACAAAGCTCTTCTCCTTGCCCAGACCAGCTATGGTGCGGATGTTATTCAAGGCCTCTCCAGAAACCTGACGGGGAAAAAATAAAAGTCAAAAAGCTTCAGAATCTAAATGAAATGACGATGCTCCTGCAGAGAAGCAGCTCCTAACTCATATGTGTTTTTTTTATGTGCGAGGGAGAATGGGGCTGCATGATGCTGCAGTGAGCCAATTGCCCCCACAGGGATCATTAAATTTTCATCTAATCCACTTGGATGGGTGGGGTTTACTGCACAGTGTAATTAAAGCGGCATAAAGTAAGTTCACAGGAAATTGACTTTTAAACACTTTTGCTTTGATTGCGCGCTTTCTGTCTTTCACTGTATTGTCCCCATCTTTTCATCAGCTGTGGCTTCGAGGACTGTGAATGCATTTTAAGCTTGGGTGGCTCAAGAAGAGATGAAGCCTCACTGCTTTAACTCTGAGCGTAAATTGAAGAAAATCACAGGGGTAGATGGAGAAATTCTATTCACACTGTTTGTCTAATGGGGAGAAAAAAACTCAAACACGCAGCCAAAAATAGACACCATTGTCAATAGAGAGGATGCTCTCGGCTCATCGGCTACTATCTGAACGGTGGGATTTTGATAAGAAAATGCATTTGGATGTGTTATCTTACCTGTCCAGCAGCTTCCATGGCCTGCTTGTCCTGCTTTGCAAAGCCTGTGAGCATCTTGGCCTGGAAGCCCCCTGACAGGGCGATGAAAGGCAGGAAGCAGAGGATGAGCATGGTGAGCTTCCAGCTGAAGTAGAAGGACATGATGACAGCCACGCCGATGTTGGTCAAAGAGTTGACGATCATGCCGATCTGCGAACCTGTAGCCTTTTAAAAGGAAGTAAGTGGAACTTTATTACTTGGGTGAAAAGGTAGGTGGGTTCAGTACTAATCTGTTCATCTCAATTTAAACAGGCTTTAACATGTAATGTTTTAACTAAAGCAGGCTGCCACTGAATAGGGTTCATAACCCTTTATCTCAGCCCATACAAATATATGAATTGCCCAGAATAATTAAGGAAACTAAAAACTGACACTCCACAATATTTTTAGCACACCAATTAGCAATAGCAAAGCATTTTTCTGATTGGTTTAATTAAAATGGATAAATTCACATTTGCATAAAACTGTATCAATTCAAACGCGAACATTTCAGGATTAGCAGACACAGGTTATAAAAATGTAATGTCTTCAGTCAAAGAGAAGTTAATTAATAGATCAAAAGTCTACATTTACAACTGGTAATATGAATTAATGATCCCCCACCCACACACCCCCTCCTTGTCAAAGGCTCTAATTTACCCCCTGGACTTGTGAGGCATCAGTTGCCAGACGCGTGGTCAGAGCTCCGGGGCTGTTCCTGTGATCATCAAACCAGCCGATCTCTTGGCCTAGCATGGCGTGAAAACCGATCCTCCGTAACCTGCGGGTCAGCAGCTCTCCAGACTTAGAGAAGGCATAACCCTGGAGACACACGCAGACAGGAAGCGTTCTAATTAAATTCCAAATACCCTCCGAGTGATCCGTCGGCTAATAGAATTCAACATAACATACGCTTAATTTGAGAAAATCTTGTCTTTCTCATTAGCAGGAGGTCATAACTCATGGCTAAATATGTACAGCTGTTCCTCTGTAGGTGGTCGGACGTGCATTTGGCGAACGTGTTACATCCAAATTAGATAGGCCTCTTGTGGCTACCTTTCAACTCGGTTCACAAACAGGAGTCCGAAAGAAGGGAAGAGACACGAAAGCAATCAAACTGTCTGGTCAAAGCAGAGCTACTTTTACCTGCAGCATCTGGGTGAAGAAGGAGATGACGCCGACCAAGACGAAGAAGAGGCAAATTCCATCAATCTCCCTCCTTTGAACTGCAGGATCCTCCACTGAGAAAGTCTACACACAAACACAGATAGCACGTACACACGAGTTGAGATACATAGAGTGATATAGAGAGAGAGAGAGATATAATGTATAGAGCAATAGACAGAGATACTTCACATAGAGATATATAGTGACATCTGGAGAGATACTGTGGATGTCACATAGAGAGAGAGATAGACAGATAGATGTGCTTTCAAAGAATAGATGCATATTCTTATTCTGTGCAAACCAGCTTAAAATGTTTATTTTTTCTATATTTGAACCTTACCGCTAAGATTTGACTGAACAGTAGTGAGTAAACAGGGTTGACCCCCCCATTGATCGCAGCCCCGATAGATCCAAAAAGCATGTATGGCCACTCTGGTACATTGTACTTGAGAATCCTTGCAACTGGAGCCGGTTCCACAATGTCTTCCTCTTCCTCCTCTGGTGTGGCACTCTGTGCGTAACGACATGAAAATAATACATCAGTAGGCACATAGCATGGTAGAACAAAAAGAAAAACAAGAGGATTTGGTCTAAAAAATGTATGAAAACTCTTCAATTCACACCTTGTATTTATCTTCTTGTGACATGGAGTAGGCCCTGGGGCCCAGATCGCCAGCCGAGGGAACGGGAGATTCTGGGATCAGGTTGGAAAGCTGGGATCGGGACCTCTGACGGATGGAGGCTCTGCACAAAACAAGAGGTATCTGATCCGCTGCACCCATAGCCCCCCCCCCCCCCCCGTGACTTGTCATGCTGTATATTGCCGCCACTCGACCGCAGGGATGCCAGCGTAATGATGGTGACGGAGGACCTCCAGCCTCCTCTGCTGCGGCAACATGTGCAAGTGGATTCTGAATGATAATGCCAGCTAATTGCTTCAAATGTCGTGGTGAATGTAAGAATGCAATTAAGTCAATTATACCCGCAGCGTCTAATACAAGGTAGTTTCGGCCCCACCGCGTTGAGCGCAGTTGGATGCGCTATGTGATAAAGGGTAGGAGGCGATTGGGAATGTGTTTGTGTAATACCTCAAACTGGCACGGTAGCTGCCTGCTCTGGATAGATTCAGCCTCTCTGGCTCCTCTTGTTCGCTGTCAGCCACTAAAACAAGTGGGAAGGGATGGTCACACGGGACACAGCCCACAGTTTGTGACCGATCCAATGCTGCCGGGATCAGAAAGTGCCGGTGACCTACTCTGCCGGGCCTTCTCATTCAGAGCCTTGTCTCCCTGGCTCTGCAGGGTGACGAGAGTGAAATACACGCCCTTCCTCTCCAGCAGCTCGTTGTGCTTGCCCCTCTCCACGGCCCGGCCGTGCTCAAAGCCGACTATCACGTCGGCGTTCTTTATGGTGGACAGGCGGTGAGCGATGGAGATGGTAGTGCGGCCCATGCGTACCTGTCAGGAAGTCCAAAAAACCCTTATTGGGGCACTGTTTTGTATCATTCGCAATCCAAGTAATCCACTCACACAAAGGTTACAAAACTAATCGATCTATGAATCAGGTGTCGTGCAGCAAAGAATAAATACTTCTTATCCTTTAAAGCGATACATTAATGGCTGTGGAGTGGGTGCTCTTTAATATGAATGGGCGTCACCTACTTTATCCAAAGCTTCCTGGACAATGGCCTCGCTCTCGTTGTCGAGGGCTGACGTTGCCATGTCCAGCAGCAGGATGCGAGGGTTCCTGACCAGCGCCCGCGCGATGGCAATCCGCTGCTTCTGGCCCCCGCTCATCTGTCCGCCGCCCTCCCCCACCAGCGTGTCAAATTTCTGTCAGATTTTAAACGTTAGAGAACGTTTGGTCTGTTTAGGCTCACGGTCGATGCCCTTAGAAAGCCCCGGTCTGGACTGGGTCTCCCCCTCTGGCCCTCTCCACCTGCGGCAGGTCCATGATGAAGTTGTAGGCGTTGGCCTCCTTTGCCGCGTTGACGATGTCCTCCGTGGAGACACCGGGTCGCCCGTAGCGGATGTTCTCAGCGATGGTGGTGGCAAACAGCACGGGCTCCTGCTCCACAATGCCGATCAGGGAGCGCAGCCATTGGATGTTCAGCCCTCTGATGTCATGACCGTCCAGGGTCACCTGAGATGGAGGGTACAGAGAGCGGGTGCTTTTTGAAAAATTGATGGATGATGCTATTAACGTAATGTGCCTCTTTTCTTTTCTGTTTTTTGTTCTTCCCCTGCAACAATGCCAGTTTCAAATGAAAGGGTGTGTAATCTTGTGGATAACCTTCAAAAGCACAATAAGGGCAATAATGTACTTGTGAAGAGGCAGAAAGAAATTAGGAAGAAAGGCATGTAGAGAGCTCAGTAATTCCTGTACGAGTGAAAAATGAGTCTATTAAGAACAGTTGGCTGAATAATGAAAAAGATTTTCATGTAGCCCTCCCCCCCTGAGGGAGTGGTTATTTTCGAAACGACTTGTTGCAGCAATGTGTGGAGCAACGGACTTGTGAAAAGACTACTGGTAAAAAAAAGAAAAAACACAGCGTGTTCTATGAGGCTGACCTTTAGAAGTCTTACACCTACCATGCCCTCCTTAGGGTCATAAAAGCGCTGGATGAGTTGAACCGCAGTGCTTTTCCCCGCTCCACTTGGCCCAACAAAGGCTGTGGTCTCCCCCGACTTCACTGCCACACTGAGCTTGTCCAGGATCTAATCACAAAGAGGGGAAATTTATAGCAAATATCTGACGAGAGGCCTTGTCAATTAGATTACCCTGACGTTGTGTTTTGATCATATCCCAAAATTAGTTTTTTAAAGCTCATTGAGCTGGAAAAAGTTCTTTTTGTGCAAAAAAGCGCATTTGATACCATTGTTACATTGTTCCAACTAGTGGTCACTTAACACAGCTTGACACTGAAAAGGTGGTAGTATCATGGTTTGGTATAGGTTAGCTAAATATTGCCCAGGAAAATTGACAGTGAGGCAGATATGCATAGTACAGGAATATTGTGAAATATGTCCTTTTGTGAAGAAAAGAAAGTGTCTAAGGAAAAAGTGTCTTATTCAATTCCAAAGTGACAAGTGAATAAGTACATTTGCTTGATTAATGTGGGAACTTGTACGGATACTTCAACAAAATTCATAGTTTTGTTTAAGCTGCACTTATGTACTTTAACTTCTGGTCTGGACGGGTAATAGAAGGTGACATTGTGGAACTCGATATCTCCTTTGACCCGGTCAAGCTTGTATCCGGCCTCAGATAAACAGTCGATCTCTGGCTCCTGGTGGGTGACAAATTTCAACATACAATCAGTCAAAGGTTGTACCAAACTGTTCTACAGAGAATACTTTAAAGGGGGAGGTCATTCTTACTCTGTCAATAGTCTCAAATATCATGGTAGCAGCTCCACGGCCCGCTGCAAACGCCTCCAGACAAGGAGAGGCCTGTCCCAAATTCATGGCTGCCACTAAAACTCCAAAAAATACCTGAAATTAAAAGGAAGCCGCTGGAATCTTAAGTTCGCCGGTAAAAGCCAACCAACCCAAGAGGGAAAACTAAATTAAAACCCACAAAATGGAACACGAGGTGTAGTACCTGCAATAGTGTTCCTGGTGTGTACTCTTCAGCGTCTACCACTAGAGTGGAGCCATACCAGAAGGCCAGAGCGTAGCAAAGGAAGATGATCAGCCACATATATCCGGTGAAAAATCCCATTATCAGACCCTTCCTGATACCCCATCTCTGTGCCGAGACCAAGTTCTTGTCATATCTTTAGAAAATAACAAAAGCTAATGTCAGCTACAGTCACGTCAGAAAATCTTTTCAAAACATGTATTTTAAAGCGGTTGTATTGGATAGTTGCAAACCTGTCCACTTCCTTTTTCTCTCCCCCAAAGGCAGCGACAGTCCTGATGGAGGAGAGGACCTCATCGGCCACCGCACCGGCCTTGGCGTAGGCTTGAAGCTCCATCCCAGTGAGTTTAGCCACGAACTGAAAGTAAAATGAACATTCAACAGAAGAAAGGCTCTAGCTCTTAACGAGAATAGAAATAAGAGGAGCGCATCGTACCAGAGCCATGAGACCGGCCCCGATACCGATCAACGGGCTGGCTGCTATGATGACCAGCGTTAACTTCCACCCTTTCACAAACCCGATGGAGAAACCGCACACAAACGTGGTGAAGCGCTGCACAAAGATGGCCACCTGGTCTGCAATGGCGTCGTTTATCTTGTTTATATCGCTGCAGGAGAGAAGAACCCACTGTGACTGTGACAGCCAGGCCCCGGCGGGCCCAGCCAGCCTGAAATACGGTGAAGGCTCTCTCCACTCACTCTGACATGCGGGTGTTGAGCTCCCCCACAGAGGTGCAGTCGAACCAGCCGATCTCCATCCTCATGACTTTGCTGAAATACATCTTCCTGATGAGCTGAATCTGCTTGGCAGCGGACGTCACCCACAGAGAGATCTGTCGGTGGGAGAAAACGGACGGCGTTCATTGGGTCGGGCGATATCACATTGGACTCCATAGCTGAGTTATTATGTCCATTTTCTTGGAGGCATAGAGGACTTTACAGGTGGGGCCTTTGTATTGGAACTAACATGTGAATATTTTCTTGATATTTCTCTCTCTGATTCATTATTATACCTCCGGAGTGTGGCACATTAAGGTAAGTCGATCTGTGAACTGTACAGCTCAATAGTAGCCTTTTTAAGTTTCCAAATGGCACTTTAAAGATCAGGTATAATGCATGAAATTGTTTCTGTTTGTTCTTAATCTGTTACTAATCTATTTATGTAGAACATCTCTCTGGATTAAGATCTGTTAAGACCCACCTGAAAGTATCCTAGTATAAATACAGCCGCTCCAATTCCAACGTAGTAGAAGGCAAACAGGGTCATTTCGTGTTCAATGTCAAGAATCCTTTAAAAACAAAAAACAGCACACACATGCAGTGATGTAAAGACACGCAAAAACACTTTTTAAAGCAGATCTTTATTTCCTTTCTCAGAACCTACTCACCCACAGGACATGTTCTTCAGAGGCCCGAACATCTCCAGCGTCGAGTTGCTGACGATGAAACCGCCCGACTCGTTGAAAGCTGCAGAGTAGTTCCTCTTCCACTGGATGGTGTTGTTCACGCACTCCTTCCTGTCGTCGGTCAGCTGGTTCAGCTCGATGTCGTACTCGATGAAGGTGTCGGTGAGCAGGCCGAACACCAGCAGCATGAGGGGCTGGGCCGAGCCGTGCAGCACGGCGCACAGGGCGCCCACCACCATCATCAGCACGTCCTTACAGGTGGCAAAGCGGAACTGGACGCGGACACACAAACACAACTGGCGTCAGGTGGGGGGGCGGGAGGGCGAGAGCCTTTCCTGGAGAGCGCAAAGGGCAGCAACGGGGCAACTTTTACCAGCTGGAAGAAGCCCACTCGTATAGCGGGTTGCTCTGCCTTCTCCTGAGCTCTGTTTGAAAGCAGATGAAGATAGATTGATAAATTAGGTCATCTTGAGGTGAAAGGTGATGGTAATTCCAAGAAATCCACCGCAATTTCCCGACTCACTTTGTCTTCTCCTTGGAATTAGTCATGCTCCTGCGTGGGAGAAAAGACAATAGAAGGGCACATTGCTCATGAAAATTGAATGCAGCATGTGTGGAAAAGCCCCTCTGCTCATGATTAACAAGGGAGTCATTTTAGTTGATGCAATTAGTGGGTGCTTGATGGCCGGACCTTTACGGACACCAATTATTGCCAGGATTATTAACAGGACGTTGAGCCTTCACGGCAACTGTAATTAAGTCTGAAGTAATCACATTAAGTCATAATGTCTGCGTCCTTCAGTTCAATGAACAGCCTCTACTCCTTGAAGTTTGCACATATTCCTCACAGCACAGCTCTGAAATGATCCCACAAGCTGTAAAATCTCGATTCTATTCTATTTTTCTTTTTTTTCCCCAGACATCTCATAGGTTCGTGCTCCCAGAAGTCTACAGAATCGGATATGTGAGTGGGTTTTATTTGGGGTTATTTAGTAATTTCTCTAATGCTGTGTCATCTGACCTTGGTCTGAACTCAATGGTGAAGTTGGCTCCTGGGAAGATTTGGAGCATCTTCAAGTGTTTTCAAGCCCTACCAAAAGTGTTGCTTTACATTTTTATTCCAAATTAGATAACAGGTTTTATTACAGATCATCAACAGATTAAGTTAAACATATAAGCAGCATTTGCTGCTACTTATCGTAATTATTCCTACGTACGCCGTAAGGCTTCTGCATGTGATTTAATTCTTGTTTAATCATGGTATGTTTCCTAAGAAAAAACAGTACAGAGGTTAGGTGCTGAGGATATAGTCATACACTGAAGCTAAGGCGTCGCAGCGGCTGACTCCCTCACTCTTTTGGGACGACTTACAAACGAAGCAGTAATTAGAGAAGCATTGTCCAAAACATGAACTGCTTCTGTCAGATCATCAATCCCTGACACGAAGCATAAGATAAAATGCTAGACTTACATATAGGAGCCAGCTGCCTCTGCAACACAACAGAAGAATACGCATTACGGTCAAAAGTGTAAACACTGACCAGCATTCTTTCCAACACTGAGACGGGAAAGCGGAGATGGTGCCTTACCTTCGCCTGTGACCTCATAGCTCTGGTTTTCCTGCCCCAGCTTTTTGATGCTTTGCAGTCTTACTGACCCTGTCGGCATTTTTGAGTCATCTAGGAGAAGCAAAGTGGAAAATCTCGCTCTGATGTTCCAAAACTGTAATCCCAACTTCAGTTACCGGCACAAAGGACAAACTCTCCAGTCGGCTGTCTTCCCACAACTGAAACTTGTCACGAGTACAGCTGAGGTCAAACCAAGAGGTGAGTATCCTGACAGGCCGCTCCTGGAAGATGTCGCTAGAGTTGTGGCAGCTCTTACTTGGGTCGTGGGCCGGCGCCTCGTGCGTATTGGCAGCGAATCACGTGCCGCTATTGACTGTTTTGGGCTCGGTTGGAACAGGAGGCCAAATTAGCTTTGTTTAAAGGTAAGTGTCCTGTCGGTCTGTGCCGCCGGAAAGGCCAGCGACCTCACTGGAGCAAATATTCTACCTGAGGAAGCTGGATGGACTGTGGCATTCTCACAAGCGATAACTCCGAATGAACGCTATGTCATTAGTTTGATGTTATCACAACTATGCTTTTCACTGGGTTATGAAAAATCTAATGTTAATACCAAAGGGTTGGAATGAAGGACGTTTCAAATGTTCCAACGGATCTGCCAAATGAAAAAAAAAATCAAATGGCCTTTAGAAAAAGAGTGTAGTTTCTTTTTCTAATAATCATCAGCTTTCAGGTGAATTTTGATAATAATTTATCACGTAAACGCCCGTTTCAAGTGACACATTTGCTCATCAATCCGTTCAAACGGGAAAATCAAGTGAAAAGAACCAGTTAGCTGTAAACTACTGGTAACTGATTGATTTAGCAGACTTGAGTTTGGTGCTGCCGATTGACTTTAATTCCATAAGCTGTTGAATAGATGTCAGCTGCTGGTAAATGTCGGTGAGTTGACAGCACTGGATTTATTGAGATGGTTCTGTACTGTTTGGGACAGTTGACACAAAAATTCTCCCCCAGAGGTGTTGGCCAAAGGTTGCTGCCTTTAAAGCCACAGCCGTAGGAGCCCAGGGTGGCAGCGCACCACGGACGAGAGGTTTTTGACCTCTGCGGTTCCTGGTCACACTCGTGTCACAAAAGCCAATTCTATTGTTGTGAGTTTGCGTTGGCTTTGAACTGCAGAAAAAACCTGGTGTGCAGAATAATGGATCCAACCTCAATATTAATGAAATTTGTATTTGTGCTTTTTGTATTAGTATGGGGGGGGGACTGTTTTTTTTAGTTGCAGATAGCATAAATTCTATATCCAGATGCACTTTTAATGTTCCTGTTCCTTTATGCTGATCCTGCTGAAAGTGTAGCGTCTGCAATGCTATTTAAACAACGTGTCTGTGATTATTTTAAAGCGACAGCAAACACAGAAGGCTTTTTTT
>JABUIW010000206.1:127036-248032 GCA_013363375.1 Menidia beryllina
CTTTTGCACAATGCCAATTCGCACTTGACCAGACGCTTCCTGGATAAACGTCTACTGTCAATTCCACATCCTCCTGTCCAGACAGTGCTCTCTGGTGGTGCGCTTGACGCCGCCGACTACCGCTCCAAACTTAAAGCCCTCCTCGCTGACGCACGAGGGACGTCTCTTCCAGAACCTCGCCGCCGACTGCCAGCTATACTCTGTCTAACCCGGACGTGGCAAAGGCCCCACAACTTCTCTGGCCTGAACCCATCTGCCCCTTGTGGGTTCTTCACCCTCGCCCATCTATGCTCTCTCTAGCCAATCGGAATACTAGGTGACATTTCTTGAACTCTACAATCGGAGCGTCCCGTCACGACACTGGCCTTCTAAATGACCCGATTTGTCATTACAATATCCACGTGGACGACGTCGGCCCCTCTACAGACTTTTGGATGTCGCCGGCGTCAAGCTATTCCTACGCGCTCCAAAGGACGTAGCCTGGACCTAATCGCCTGCTCTGGTGTCACCCCTCTTGACGTTACAGCTGAAACTCCTCACAACTTACCTCTCCCTCATTTACACTGAAACTTCCTCTCCACCTCTAAAACACAGCACCTCATTTCAAACATTAACCCTGCCGTTCCCGCTTTGCAAATCTGCTCTTTCGGTCTCCCAGATATCCAAAATCTACCCGCCCCCCGTGATCTGGTTTCTCGTTACGACTTCGTTCTCCGTAATATCCTCGACTCTCTCGCCTCGTTAAAAACTACGACAAAACATCTTCGTCTCAAAGCCAAAGGTTGCCGACTTGAACGGCTTGACCGAAAAACTGATCGCCATCTGCAAAGACGTGGACGATAACCTCGTCGTACGTTACGACTATCTTGCTAGTACCAAAACCCACTACTAGTCTAATCCCTGCCAATAAGGGAAACTCCAAGTCCCTGTCCTCCCTACTAGAACAGGACACTCTGCCCCCCTCATTTGTTCGCAGCCTCCTTCTGCAACTCCTTCATGGCTTCCTTTATTACGCAGCGCTCAAACACCACTCCGCTAAATTACAGAGAATCTCTTCGTGGCAGCTCATTCTGAACTCCGCGCCTCCCTTACCCCCCACGCTACCGCCCGTGTCCGTAGCGTCGTACCTTCCCGTCTGGATTGTTGCGCTTCTCTCTTCTTCCGTCTCCCTCGCTAATCCCTTTGAAACGTCAACCTGTCTGCAATTCGACTGCCCCCGTTGCCACTCTGCCGAGCCTGCTACCCAAAAGACCCTCCCTCGCCACTGCTGACCGACCCTGGCAGCTCGCTAAATTCCACTCCCGACATCGCCGGCTACGACACCGCTTCCGCTCTTGGCTAGCCTTGAGTGCAATATGCCACAAAAAGACTAGCATTCAAAAACTAAAGACACATTCAACTACATTACTATTCTATTGATGCCACAGGAAATAACACCATGTACATATTTAGGACCACAGATACTCTGGAAAAGGGGCCATCCATCCAGATATACATGTACCTCCATACCTATATTGCTACGTACACACGGCCGTACGTACCTACTCGCACACATCCGTATACGTACCAATGTTTCTTCAGACAACTTTGAGCCACAAAACCCGGCCTTGTTGCCAATATGTTCAACAATGACTTAGATGCCCTCCCTGTCTCATCCTCGGAGATCTTTTCACACCCACCTTCCGTTGAATTTTGCGTCTTTCCGGTACTTTCGCCTGGCGCTATGCAAAAGTCGCCGGGGAACAAAACGACAATTAGTTGCATGTTTCTCTTCAAACTTCTCTTGCCAAAAGGATCCCCAACTCGCATGCGTCTATTGGATTTCTAAAGGAAAACAAAAAAAACACGCATCGGCAACATACCACAAAAATGCAAGTCTTATTCATAGAATTATTTAATCTCTATACATATTTGCCTGCTGCCACATTACACATCAGTTTCCACACCATGGACAGATGCGCCATTTTGGTCAGGTCGCAAGGAAATAAAAAGTCATCAAAATTAGACCAAAGCTTTAGCCGCACAATCGCATACAAACTTCTACAAATTTTAGACAACAATGGATCGAGACACATAAACCGTTGTTTCTGTATAAACGCATTCAAAACTTTTTGCCTCTATTTTGGCCCCAACTGGGCTAACCTGTCCGCAACCCATGACTTTACCCAAATAACTGACACTTGCCTGGCCAAATTCACACTTGGTCAGATTTAAAGTCAAATTGGCAGCAACCAGCCTTCAGAATACGTCATAAAGTTTACAAACGTGTTCAGACCAAGTTGAGCTACAGATGACCGCGTCATCTAGATAAGCCTCACGACCGTCGACGCCTCTCGGCACAGTATTTACTAGGCGTTGAAAAGTGGCCGGGACATTTATTGTGCCAAATGCCATAACCCTATATTCACTAAAGTCATCGGGGGTGACAAAGGCAGACATTTCACATGCTCTAGGGGTCAAGGGGACTATCTGTCTGAGATAAGCACCGTGGATTGAACAGGGTTTCTTTTGCTTTAGCAAACTCAACATAGGATCGATCATCAGGTTTACTTAAGCCTCTAAAGCGTTGACGATAGGCGTCGGGAACCAATTCTTAAGCCCTGAGGACAGCATTTTTAACCGTGTCGTAGTCCTCACTTTGGTATACATATAAAGCACAATATGCTTCTTGTGCCTGTCCAACTAACACATTTTGTAAAAACAGGGTCCGAGAATGTTTAGGCCATTTGGAAATGGTAGCTACACGTTCAACATGTGGAAAAGATTGTTCGACATCTTTTTCCACAAATGGGGGAACCAGTATATTTTTTAATGACATCCAATTCAGCTGCCTCACATTTGATGTTTATTGAAGCCCTTTTAAACTCAAATTCTTTTAGAAAACATTCATGCTCTATCATCATTTGTTTTTCTCTTAATGCCAACTCTCGCTCTTGCATACTCAGCTCTCTCAGTCTCACCTCCTTAGTAGGATCTGAACAAACAGGAACAGGTAAAGCTGCTGGCAAATATGCAGGTTCTGGGATAGTCACACTGGGAGTAGCAGGAGAGGCCAAAGAATCAGAAAAAAAAAATTTTGCTGCCCACTCTAGACTAAAACAGTTTTAAGACTATCTTTAATATGCTCTTTTAGTCATTTATTCCAATCTGAAGTATCTGCATTGCCATGTGCAGCTAAACTCAATAACTCTTCTCTAGTGAACCCGTCTAGCAACTCCTCTGAAGGTGACTGAATGAAATCTGAGATAAAAGCCATAGTGAATGTTCTACACTACTGTTGGCAACCGAGCAAAACACTGAGGAGGAAAACCACACAAATGCACTATTTCATGCACACCAAGTGTCCCCGCACACAAAGCAGTTAACAATGCTCTCCCAAACAAGTAGGCCCAAACTTACAAAGTAGCCACAAAAGTAGCTACAAACTAGTCTACACAGCGATTAGCTGCTAAACTACAAACAGTTTGACCTATGCACAATGTCAAGCTACTTACAAACCTCGACAACACACTAAACTGCATTAACTTAGGCTCAAGGACACAAACAAAGCTCACTATTACTCAGCTAACTTACACAAAAACTCCCACCAAACTATGCTATACAAACCCGAGAGCATATTAACATTAACGCTGCACAAAATGGTCCTCTGGTACCTGCCTAACCAGGACTAAAGCCTAAGTAGCTTCTGAAACGTGCCGGGCTGGAGCTGGCTTTGAAAGGAGAACATCAGTAGTCTTATTTGACACTCTGACTTGCTTACCCCTGACAGAGACTGGTGTCTCCACCCAGGATTGCCTCAAATTAAAAAGGCTAAATAAAAAATGAATGAACCAAACTTGTTGGAACATTCCCTGGTCTACTCAGAGGGACCAAACTAAACACTCAGAGACAAAAATGACACTAAACTAGCAGCCATAAACAACTAGACAGCACATCCACAACCTAAACCGCAAAACTACTAATAGGAGAACAAAACTAAGCAAACTATACTCCGAATTCTAACCAAAAATAGGACGAGCGCCCAATATGTTACGCCCTGGCTCGGTGGGTAAAACATAGAGGAAGACAAATAAACATTTAACGTATCAAAAATAACATTTATTACAAAACTAATGGTTAAAACATACAAAAAGGGGATAAGGAAAATGGCAGTGAGCAGCAGTGCTGCTGTTCTGGCTGCCAGGCTGGACAGAGACAGAGAGGGTGGAGCCTAGACGGACCTTTAAAGACTAGCTCAATTAGGGTTTAGGGCAGGCTGGAAAACCTGGAACTGGAAGACAGGCTTAATACAGCTCCATACATAACACCTACTTTTAAATATACACACGGTGTCTGCCTCCCGGACCCAAACTGGAACCTGGTTCTACAAAAGAGGACTCTGATAGCTCAACGCTTTTCTAGACTCTGGGAACTGCGAGTAACCCTTTATTCTGGGAGCGCAGTTCTCTGGTAGGGCAGTAAGGTACTAAGAGCTCTTCAAGATAAGATGGGGCCTGACCGTCAAGAGCTTTGTACTCAAGGAGAAGGATTTTAAACTCGATTCTGGATTTAACACGAAACCAGTGCAGAGAAGCCAAGACAGGACAAATATGATCTCTTTTTCAGGTTCCTGTAAGAACACGTGCCGCAGCATTCTGGATCAGCTCAAGAGTCTTAATGGACTTTTTTCAAGAGCCTGATAATAGGGAGTTGCAGTAATCCAGCCTACAAGTAACAAATGCATCGACTAGTTTTTCTGCATCATTTTTACACAGGATGCTCCTGATTTTTTAAATATAACAAAGGTGAAAGAAGGCAGTTCTTGAAATTTGCTTCATGTGAGAGTTAAACGACATGTCCCGATCAAAGATAAATCCGAGATTTCTCACCGTGGTGCTGGAGGCCAGGGCGATTAGAAAATTGCAGGTCATCCAGGTTTTTACATCCTGAAGACACATTTGAAGCTTAGCTAGCTGATGACTTTCATCTGGCTTGATCGATAGATATAACCAAGTATCATCTGCACAGCAATGAAAGTTCATAGAGTGTTTCCTGATAATATTACCTAAAGGAAGCATATATAACGTAAAGAGGATTGGTCCGACAACGGATCCTTGGCTAACTCCGTGGCTAACTCTGGCGTGCGTGGAGGACTCGTCGTAAACGTGCCCAAACTGAAACAGATCTGATAAATAGGACCTAAACCCACTTGGAACGGCTCCTTTAATGGCAATGAAATGTTCCAGTCTCTGTAATAGGATCCGATGGTCAATGGTGTCAAAAGCGGCACCGAGATCTAATAAAACCAAGACGCAGACGAGTCCTTTGTCTGATGCTGTTAGGAGGTCGTTAGTTATTTTCATCAGTGCTGTCTCTGTGCTATGATGAACTCGAAATCCTGACTGAAAATCCTCAAACAAGCTATTGCTACGTAGATAGTCACACAGCTGTTTGTCTACTGCTTTCTCCAGGACCTTGGACATGAATGGAAGGTTACATATAGGTCTATAGTTGGCTAAAACATCTGGGTCTAAGTTAGGCTTTTTCAAAAGAGGTTTAATTACAGCTACTTTAAAGTACTGTGGCACATAGCCTGTTATGAAAGACAGATTGATTGCGTATATCAAAGAAGTACCGACTAAGGGTAAGACTTCTTTAAGCGACCGAGTCGGGATGGGGTCCGAGAGGCAAGTTGAAGGTTTGGATGACGAAATGATTGAAGTTAGTTGACAAAGACTGAAGGAATCAAAACAGTCAAAACATATAACTGGTTCTGGTCCTACAGTTACTGAGTTCCAAGATAAGTCAATGCCAGTTGAGGGCAAGTCTTGGTGGATTTGGTTTCTAATAGCTAGAATTTTATTGTTAAACTCATAAAGTCATGGCTAGTGACAGCTATTGGAATACTTGATTCAATAGAGCTGTGGCTCTCAGTCAGCCTGGCAACAGTGCTGAAAAGAAACCTGGGATTGTTCCCATTTTCCTCAAAGACGAGTAATACGCCGCTTTGCCATCACGGAGGGCCTTCCTATAAGCTTTAAGACTATCTTGCCGAGATAAATAACACTTTTCCTGCTCGGTTGAACGCCGGTTCTTCTCAAATTTCCCAGATATCTGCTTTCATTTGCGGGTTTCGGTAGTGTACCGTGGAGCTAACCGTCTTTGTTTAAGTATTTCCTTTTTTACGGGGGGCTACAGCGTTGAGTGCTGTTCGCAGCAAGCCTTCAACACTATCGACAAGATGATCAACTTGTAACTATGTAATTAACATAAGAGTCCTATGTTTCTGTACCACTTGATAATGGATGTAGAGCTGATGGAATCGCATCCTTAAATTTAGCTAGAGCACTATCAGACAGGCATCTCAAGTAGACAGCAGTAAAAGCTCAAAAGTTAGCAAACAGTGGTCAGATAAAGACGGATTATGTGGGGACGCTATTAAATGTTCAATAACATATACCGGAACAAGGTCAAGGGTGTGGTTAAAACAGTTAGTCGCTTCGTGAACGCTCTGACAGAAGCCAATGGAATCTACCAGAGAGATAAACGCACTACTGAGGCTGTCGTTTTCAACGCCTGCATGGATATTAAAGTCCCCTACGATAATTACTTTGTCCCTTTTAAGGACTAAAGTTGACAAAAACCCTGCAAATTCTGAGAAGAATTCAGAGTGTGGACCGGGTGCTTGGTACGCTATGATAAATAGAATAGGTTGCAGTAATTTCCAGCTTGGGTGGGAAAGACTCTGAACAAGGCTTTCAAAAGAGTTATAGTTCAATTTAGCTTTAGAGCCCATTAAAAGACTGGAGTCAAAGATAGCTGCGACTCCACCTCCTCGGCCTGTGCTTCAAGGAATGCGAGTATTCCTATGACTGGGAGGCGTGGATTCATTTAGGCTCACATATTCTCCATCACCCAGCCAGGTTTCAGTAAGACAAAATAACTCAATCTCATTATCTGATATTAGTTAATTAACTAGCACACCTTTAGAAGAGACATATCTGATATTCAAAAGACCACATTTTACTCTCCTATTTGCATGCACCATTTCTCTTGTGGTTTTAATTTTTATGAGGTTTTTATGCACAACTCCTCTGTTTACCCTTGATTTTTAAAAATTAAATGACTGGGGGACAGACACCGTCTCTATAGGTTTTTCCACTAAGTAACTCCTGGAATGGAGGAGCAGAGAAGAGGGTTACGCTAAAACTCTGCTTCCTCCTCTCAACCCTGGATTTTCACCAATCTAGTCTGCTAACAAAGTTGGCTAAGTTTCTAGAAATGAGAGCAGCTCCCTCCCCCCGTGGGATGGATGCCGTCTCTCCTGATCGGGGCAGGTCTTCTCCAGAAAAACTGCCAGTGATCCACAAAGACCACATCGTTGGCTGGGCGACACCTCGCCGGCCGTTGACGGAAAGATCACACGCAGCTAGACGTGTCATCGCTAACCAGGTTGTGCAAGGGGCCAGAGAAAACTACGGTGTCCGACGTTGTTCTAGCATATCTACAAACTGACTCCGCATTTAGCTTATTGACTTCTGACTGACGTAACCGGGAGTCATTAACGCCTACGTGGATAACAATCTTACTGTATCTACGTCTACCCTTAGCCAGAGGTTTCAAATAAGACTATGTCACCCGCTCTGGCCCCAGGAATACACTTAACTACACTCCCTGGGGTGTTCAGCTTCACATTGCTCAGAATCGAGCCGCCCATGACTAGAGTTGGTTTCTCAGCGGGTGGCTCGCTGAGTGGGGAAAATCTGTTAGCGACGCAAACAGATTGAGGGGGCACTAGGGGCTTAGACTGTTTACGGCTATTCCTCCCTCCGACAGCCACCCAGCTACCCTTTCCTGGTCTGCTCAGGAGAGGCCGGGGGAGGGGGGGGTGACGGCTATCAGCTAACTCTGGTCGGTCCGCACCGACTACCTGGGACTGGCTACACTTAGCTATAATAGCTAAGGGCTGATCTACTACGGCGCGGAGCCGAGCTTCAAACGCACTGAGCCTCGCCTCTGTGTCTAGAAATAAACTACACTTGTTACACATACCGCTACCGTTGAAGGAGGCCTTGTTACACATACCGCTACCGTTGAAGGAGGCAGAGGAGTAACTGAACATCAGACCCACCGAGCAAGAGAAAGCAGGAGAGCCAGAGGGAGAAGCCATCGCTAGCTGTTAAAGGCGTTAACGGCTAAACTAAAATACGGTAGGGTTGGCCACCGGAACTTTTGTTACATCCGCTATAAGACAGAACTGCAGTCACTAAAGAAGGAAAAAACTATTGGTGCTTAGGCAAACTTACTGAAATCTAATTACGTTATATGGTAGTTAGCGAGAGCAGAGAAAAAACGCTACCACCACACAAGAACCGCTACCACCACACAAACACCGCTAACATCGGAAACGGGTCAATACGCTTACCGCAGTACATCAAGTACAGGCCTGACAATACTTCTGTCATCGAGCCAACAAAGTGCACAGTTTTACTGCAGAAATAAATTAAACTTGGTTGACGTCGACACCCGCTCCGACAAACAATCAATTCGGCCCTTTTTTGCTTTTTGAGGCTCCCCCCACCTCAACCAAAATACCTTTTGACTAAGCCTGGATTTGCCCACGGCAGAAATGCTGAAAAAACTCATTCATGCTATTAGAATGCTAGTTTGATCCTTTGCGATGTGACCGCTTGCGAACCGGCGGTTTAAAGCGCGCCTGGATCCAGACTTGTTTGCATTTTAACATTAACATCCACTTTTTGGTTTCTTTTCTTCAAGTCATGCATTTTTAGCACATCCATTTTTTCCGTATTTCTAGCTTATTTCTAACACTCTTTTCAAATATTTTCTAAATGCAGCTCAAGATAAACGCTGTGAAATAGTCACAATTTAATAAATGCTTCATCGAAACTGGATTTGGGAGATTGCTTTTTTCACATTGGCTTTTTGGGGCCAAAGTCAGGCTTTGGGTTCACATTGGATTTCCCCAAAGTTTGATCCGTCGCTCAGCGTCACGTTTAGGGGCCGCAATTAAGCCGCAGACGCTTAACCGCTAGGCCGACTTCTCGCTCACACGCATGGGGTGACCCCAATTAAAACTCCCTGTTACGTGTCCATTTTACAGAACAGACTCTAAAGGTGCTCCAGAGAGCCCAAATTCATACCTGTGTACTGCCGTTTGTGTAAACTGTCTGCGTAATAAGTGTTCGGTTGCATAGATGATTGTGCCCTCCGATAGTTGGAGCTGTGTCGTCTAATCCCCAGCATCGCGGGAGAGGATGATGCACTACCGCCTGGAGAAAGAAAAAAAGAAAACTTTAATCAATGTTTAATGTTTTTTTTTTTTTTTTTTTTTTTTTTTTAAAGACATCCATTAAGTGCCACTTTGTCCTCCCACCTGACTGGATGACGGGAGACATCTGCAGTGGGCTTGTGGGCAGGGTGGGGTGAGAGCGGTACCGGTTGCGCTCCAGAGTGGAAATGGGGGTGACAAAGGGGGTGTAGTTCCATCCATCCTGTTCACACAGCAGATGAATGCAGCTCAATGCTCTGGGGGGGGGGGGCGCTTTAATATCCAAGTGTGTTCACACTGACCTGTTTGAACAGGCTCCTTAGCTTTCTGTACTGCCACAGTGTGTTCAGCACCTGAGCCGCCGCCTTCGCCGCTTTCATCCAGTACCTGGAACAGGAAGCACGCGTGAATCACGCCTCGGCTAATGAGAACAAAAAAAACAAATAAGCTAGTGGGCAAAAATAGAAGCCTCTGTTTTCTACCCTTTTCCTCTGCCTTTGCTGATGTCCACCGGCTTGTCTGTGCCGCCGCTGTCGGCTAAAGCTTCGGCGTTCTCCGTGTTGCGGCCCGTAACCTCGTGCGGCACGCGGACGCCGCCGTGTCGTCCGACAGCACGGAGGGGCTGCCGCCGGGCAGCCGGTTCACCAGATCCCGCGTGGCGTACTTTCCTGCGGGGGCACAGGCACAATAAAGAAACAAGACAAAAAAACAGGGCTCCCGGGACCCACGCACCTCAGCCTTGGCTTCTAATTTGCTGACTTCCAGTTAGAAATTGCCTAAAAAGTATATTTTTAAACAACTCATCTATGCATCTTAAAAGTGTTTTTGGTTTGGTTTTTGTGAAGGGGGTGGGGGATTTTTCCCTTTTTGCAGTTCTCTTTCATAGAGACCAGACCAGCTGCCCTTTTAAGATCTTTCTCGATCTTGTCGCTTCACACTTATAAACATAAGAAAGATCCCGCCATACCTAACCCTGCATGCTACCCAGCTCCCGGCGTAGTCTACGGTTATCTCCCACCTCGACTGACTGTTCTTCCAGCCCGGAGGGCAGGCTTTCCCAAAGTCCGGCCCTCGGGGCAAACCTGGCCCCCGTCGAGATTTCCACCGGCCCAAAACGCTCTTTTCCTCTAGAGAGCTTATTGTCGGATTGATAACTGTAACATTGTATCTACTTTGTAAGTTGCTTTGGTTAAAAGCGTCTGCTAAATAAACCTAAATAGAGCAATCGTCACTACATGGAACGCGTCCTGCGTGACCTCATCGGAAGCTGAAATAACATTACGATTCTAAGAATCCAAAGCCAGACATTAATGATATTAAAAAATATCTAACTAATAACTAAAAGATGAAAAGCACAAAAGCGAGCAATGATCTAATTTAGCTAAGATCTTCCAACACTTTCTGTGATTAAAGATGTGAAAGCGCCAGTTGTCTCAAAGACAACTCCTCTCCGGCTCACTCCCATTCTCTGCTCCCATTCTCTGCTCTTTTTGGTTCTGGTCAAACCGGCTGGCGCCGGTGGCTATTTAAAAAGCTCATCGCCACATAAAGAGGCAGGTGAGCTAGCGAGAAACCGCTCTGCATCGGTGCAGGTGGGGGGGCGGCGTGCGTGACGGTCTGAGCGTTGCCAGAGTTTGTTTCAGTTTTATTGGAACAGATGGGGATTTGGCTCAGAGTCTGGCTGCCTACACATTTCAAACTGTCAGCTGAGAAAGCATTCAGGCGAGAAATAAAAAAGGGAGACCGTGTCAAGAGAAAGAGTATTTCCTGGTGTTTTAGACCAAAAAATTACTTTGAATGACACCTTTATAAAAACACAAACAGGTCAACGTTTAGGCCGTGGGCCACAATCTGTACGATGACTTTTCGTCTGAACTTTTTGGGGGGAACTTTCCTCCAGTTTAATTAGATACTCTGGACTTCAGTGATCTCAAAGAGCCAATGTTCCCACGTTTTCACTTGCACATTAATTAATTATGGCCAATTAAAATTTCGGTAGTTCCACATCTTGCCTATAGGTGGCTAAAACTAAGAAAATCTCCATATTTTTGGTTTTAACCAAGTGATCTTTACCAAATACTTTAAAATTAAGGTTGATCATTAGAAAAGGTTTTTTTATGCAAAAACTGTTGGAATCAACACGGAAATGCAATTTTGACCCTTAGTTTTAATTTTTGCTGCCAGACAGCCACTGAACCTGAACCACGACATATTTTCCACTTTATACAGCCATAGCAAGACAAAGGACAATAATTTAATATGCAAAAACCTTGTTTTTTGTCCAAATAATTTCTTACCAATTTAATTATTGAAAAACTGACATCACTTTCCTTCATATTGCATTTATTACCTTAATGTGAGAAAAACAATGTAGGTATAGTCTAAAAAATAATCAAAACAACATAATACAGTTGAAGAAAGCCTTACTATCACAAGTAGATATTGCTATAAAAAATGGAATAATATAATTTTCACTGTCAAAAAATACTAAGTAGGGATCCATATTTATATACAATATAAACATCTGAACCTCTCATATTTACAGTTAGATTATTTCGATCCTAACCTTTTCTCACGACATCATACTATTTAAATCCAAACATATTATATTTACATCATATTTGAATCCAGACCTTTCATATTCATATTTTTGATATTTTCATCAAAAAATTACAACATATGAAAAACATTACAACTCATCTGAATCATCCAAGTCCTCATTATCATTTGTACTGAGAGAAAGTCTCGGCTATTTCTTTCTCCCTGCGATCCAGGTCTATCAAGGACTTGCAACTTTCAATAAATCGCCGCCAACTGGCACCAGAAAATGAAATAATTGGACCTTCTTCGTCTTGAAACAAGTGCAAAAAACATTTCACGGGCACTGCCATATTTAAATAACCAAGCTCTCGCGCTGAGATTCATGCATCTGATTGGCTTATAAGCACAACTCGAATCTCGCGATTTCTTAGATTACGGCGGAACAAATATTTTTAATCGACTATAACTAACTAATGTGCAAGTGAAAGGGTGGGAACATTGGCATTTTAAGATCACTGTAGTCTCTAGCAATTAATCCAAGTGAAAGAAAGTTGCCCCCTAAAAGTTCAAACGGAATTGCTTAAGGAGACGTCGTACAGATTCTGACCTACGGCTAGTTTACCAGATCAAAGAAAAGTACATTTGTCAGCAACGTGGGCCTCGTGTTTGGAGGGACTTTCTCACGTTATTTAAAGTCGTGACCCCGCTGGTTAACGCCGAGTGCTGATGCCTGGTCTCGTTATTTTGAATCCCTTCGGCTGCCCGGCGCGCGCCCTGGCCTTACCTCCACCGTGACCCTGTTGTCTCTGTAGCACAGCTGCTGCAGGTAGGCTGCGGCGTTGGCGGAAAGTGATGCTGCGGCATGTGGGTGACCTCCGGCAGCTCTGGGTCGCGCCGTGCAAATTCCCTGTGGCCAAACGGACAGGGTTTTAAAACGGAGCCTTTCTTCTTAGTTTCGAGACTTTAGATGTCCGAGAATTTAAAGTTAAAATTTGGTTAAATCCTTGCACTTTAAAAAATAAATAAATAAAAAAAGACATGCTTTTGTTTGTAAAACTGGATTCAACAAGGCAGCATCACACCAAGAAAAATCCACTAATGAATCGACTGCCAGGATAGTTCACTCAGACGGGCTTACCAGAAGGTTCGTCCCACTGACTTTTTCCATCTCGTTTGCGCTTCTACCAGTTTCGTCCCAATATGACGACTTTGAGCCACTAACAAATGTAAATCGGTGGCCGGGCAGACGCGCCGACAAGTCTGACGCCATCTTCTGCTGACTCGGCGGATGGGCAGTGTCCCAGGCTGGGCACTCGGGAGACAAAATTAAAGTAGACCACAAACAGTGATGTGAAATTACTTTATAATAAACACAGAATAACTTCTCCATGAACTGAAATCTAACCGGGAATCAGGTCGTTTTCTACCTTAACTGAGGATAGTTTGACAAATGTCACATCATTTTGGATTTCTTTTTTGGATTACAACTACCCTAGACTGGGGAAAAGTTTTGGACATTCAAAATCCCTCTTTCACAGTCCTAGATAACTGGTCTTAAACTCATTGTGCCGTTGAATAGCGAGCCTAAGCATACAGCCAGAGTCAGAACTATTTTCAGCCACCAGAAGAACACAAAGTGCTTCAGCAGATTTTGCGTCGCCCACAGAGGCCACCGGCAGACGCTGCCAAAATCCTTTGAAGAACTCCGCTAACTTCTCCAACGTGTAGGAACCACCCAAAGATGCTACGTGCAAACTAGCTAGCATCCGCCGGTCACCTGGGATCCTTGGGGATGCTCTCGGCCCGGTCCGGCAGGCCAGAGTGCCTGTGGGAGCAGACGGGCTCGGCGGACACCCCGACGGGGTCCGCGTAGACGGCCGCGGAGGTCAGCCCAAAGCCGTTTCTTTGGTATGGCTGCGTGCCGCAATGGCTCGAGGGACAGTCCCCATACCTGGGAGGGGACACGGCAGGAGAAAGCGGTTATCCAGTCCAAGCAGTCCAAATATCTCACGGGGCAAAGCCGCTAAACAATGTTAAAACGGCTCTTTAAATCTCGCCCCGTTCGGAGTGTTTGGCTTCAAAAGATTCTGCCAAGAATTAGGAGGCTGTAACAAACACCAATGATTTCAGCGCAATTAAGAGCCGACCTCAGGGGGAGATAATAACGATAACAGATAAGGCGCCCGTAAGCCACTGTTTCAAATGGTGTTTTTAAGGAAAAAACAACATTTACCAGAAACAGAAAGGGGCTCTGTCTGTTGTCCTGGTGAGAACTAGATTTGAAAGCCTGTCAAAACCAAGAATTAATGCCTGAACACTAGAGTTACCTCTCCTTTTGAAATGGTCTTTTTTTTCCTCTTTATTTTAGTTGCTTAATTCTAAACGCAAATTCTGCCTTAAATGCCAATGTGAAGCTGAACAGGCAGGAAAACTTGCATAAAAACACAAAAAACACATGCACCACAGATGTTTGGGGACCCAATCCCAGAGCGATGGTACCTGTGTTGTTCCTGTAGAGGGAGCCTTGGGGGTCGTGCGTGGGGCTGTGGTGGAGCGGGCTTTGGAAGGAGCGTTCATCAAAAACAGGAGTCATTTGGCAGTCTGGACACAAAGCTGCCCTCAGCTCGGGATCCATCTGCGCCCCGTGGAGTTTAGAAATGGCACCAGAAGTCTTTCAGAATCTGCTGCAGGCACCTTCATCAGAAAAAAAACAGGCAGGGCAGAGGGTTTCTCCTCCAATCTCACAGCAGATCAGCTCACACAGCGCTCCAATTATTAGGAAGCTCCAGGGCAATGGGGGGGGGGGCTACACTGGATCAGATCAGTCCACTTCCTCAAGCACAAGATTTGCACATAAAGCTGGGATGGATAGTTTCCTTCCACACCTCTGTTTTTCTCCATTTAAGAAAATAAGACACAAACCTCATCATCTGGAACCTTTGGGCTGTCCTCGCGGGCTCGTCCCAGACCCAAAACGGCACGGTGAGCCTCACAGTCCAGGGCGTGTCAAGCTGCCAAATGCCGAGGACAGGCCAGAAGGAAAGAGGCAGGTTTTCACTGCAGCCAATGTTAGCCAACATTGTTAATTATGGAAAAGACGACGGCGGGGAAAAGAAAGTCATAGCGGGCGCCAGTTCTTTTTCTGTTTGTCCTCACACATGGGGCCATACTGGCCCACTTCAAATCTTGTCTGCTTTGCAAGTGACTGATTTTAGTTGGATTCAGCACAACAGCAGCCTGCAAAGAAATAAACGTATGAATGAAAACACTGATCTGTCGCCACAACGGCGGAAACGAGCTCGAACACCATCTAAGGGAAAAAAAAGTATAAATTAAACAACCTGATGCATATCCAAGAGCAGTGGGACCCCAGTTTCTTGCTTTGAAAAGAAAAAGTTAAGACCAATTACACATTTGAGGGACAAGTCTCATTACAAAGTGGATTTTGACTAAAACTTTGTGGAGAAAGAAGAGGAATACATTGGATTCTTCCAATCAAATTAAAATATGGGTATATGACCAGTTAACATTTTTTTTAAAACTTATACTGAGGTTGTATGAGATGACATTTCAAGCTACTTTTTTCCCAAGAAATTAACTAGTATCAACAATGAGGTTGCCATTTTTTCCTCCTAAACCGTAATAGTTACTGGATGTACAAATAATTCAAGCAGCCATCTTTTCAGCACACACCCTCCAATAGTGCCAAACAATCCAACGTCATTACGGCCCATTCCTTTTGGACGGCCGTCCTTTCATCTCTTTTGCCACGTGACCTTTTTTTGGGGCCGAGGGGCGGCCGCCTATAACCAGCCAGCCCGAAAAAGGAGCTGCAAACACCGTTTCCTCCGCATTTGCCCAAGAAAGCCTTTCAACATTAACCCCCCCCGGTGACGGAGCAGAATACTCCCGGTTCAAAGCCGCCACGTCTACGTGTCCGTTTGGTGGGAAACTTGCTCCAAAAGACACCTCAAAGGCGTCTGTACACCAACGTGTTGGCTCAACTTAAAAAATTGATGTAACAATTTGCATAGATTGTTTAACGTTATTTCTACTTGGTCATAATTGAGTCACTTCCACAAGGTTTATCTGGTTAGACAAACTAATTTACTTTAGCACAGGCAACAGGATTTTCTTTGTCCTTTACAAGCTTAATTAAGTTGAAAAAATTTAATTTTCTTTGTGTAAAATTGACTCCTTTTAGTTATGGAACCAATTTATTTTCCTTTGATTCTACTCAAAATGTCTATGCAAATTGTTACCTTTTTTTTTTTTTAGTAAGATCAATTTAGCTAACTTAGAATAAATTACACAATTAAATTCCAGTTTTATGAACAGTTTATTCAAGGCTGCATATAGACATTTTAATAGCACAAAATGGTAGCCCCCATAAAAATAATACTATAAAACAGACCAGTAAAACTCCTAGAGATAACTAACATTTTCACAGTAATGCTGATCAGACAATTATCTATTATTTGCATCACTGAAAGTGCATAATTTGGAACTGCACTATACTATAGGTGAACTAAATTACAAACTGCAATTTGAACATTAAACCTGTTTGAATTACATACTGTATAGCATGTAATTCAAACAAACATTGTAAACAGCGCAACATTTTCCTCTTTCATTTGAAGATGCTTTTAATTAAGTACCTTATTCCGTACTGTCCCCGTCTCCATCCTAGTAGGTCAGAATTAATATAAATGTTTAAAGGGTTTGTAGTGGGTTGGAAAATGCAACATATATCCACCATGTTTTTAAATCTTATGCATACAATAACCACAGGAAAACAATATATCTCTATGTAAAGTATAGTGGTGTCTGATTTACCTCCTCTTTGAAGAATTGCTCCTCCTTTTCCTTAGGTACACCATTAAGCCACAGATGGCAGCCTCCTTCTGTGTCTCCACAGAATTGTCCTGTGAATAAGAAAAAGGGTGTTGAACTCCTCTAGGAAGATGGATGGTTGATCATAACATCAAAATTACATCACATAATTACATCATTTTAGAAAATTATGAAAAACAAGAGAATCAAAAGCTTGAAAACTAGCCTATTGCAAAGAAATGGGCATTAGGCAAGTACACACGCACAACTATCTTAACGTTAAGACCACTTCTGTGCCGTATGCATCTGCAACATTTGCTTCCTTTTTACGCCGAACTTGCTGCTGCTGTGTCTTGAAGAGCAAACCGTAGCTTTGCATGATAACCTACAACGGCCACACAACTTTTGCTGGTCAAAACTTCCCTAACACTACAACCATTTAAAATTTGAAACAGGCAAAATGGTTATTGTTTTATCGTCGCAAAGTTAAAACTAATGCTATAAAGTTCAGATTTCACCATTAAACAAAACTTAAAGACTAAAGTTATGGCTGAATTACAGCGCCAATTAGCTAAAAGTCTAACATTTCTAACTTAAATTGGACCTAAGGTTAGCAAAAACAAAAAAGCATTCAAAATTGTGCTAAACAATTTCTTGTGCTGTGTGCTGATGGAGTCATTAGCTAAAGTTAGCTGAATAAAACAAGTCCAAACATTATTCTCACCAAGTCTTAAAGCTCCTTGTCTGTGCTTTGCTCCTTTCCCTCCAAAAGGCATGGTCTGACAGCAAACCAAGTCCAGGCAGGTCAGCCTTGTACTCAGCTTTTAATGGACACTTTAAAGATTTTTAAGTTGTACCAACTTAAAAACTTAAGTAACTTACTTCTAAGTTAAGTTAAGGTTGAAATGTCTGTTAAAAATCTATTCATTATTGAGTTAAGACCATTTTCTTTATTTTTTTATTTTAGACCAACTTACTGAATTAAGTTATCAACTCATTATGCGTATATGTAATAAAAACATTTTTTTTATGCTGAAAAAGCATTTGATTTTGAGCTAGACCTACTAACCCCATGAATCATCAACAATCAGCGAGGTGGAGAAGTATTGACCGAGGTAACAGCCGAGGAAGTTAGAAATGAACATGCGGAGTGCTTCAATCCTGCAATCAAGCAGACCAAACGCTGCCTTCATTTCTGCGGCCGACGCTTTGATGTCGGTACTCCACAGAGGAGACGCAGCACAGAGTTTAGTTCAGCAAACTTTGTCATTCCATACCAAACTGGAGCTGGAGAGCAGCGGTGGTTCAGGTGAAGGCCGGCAGCCCTACGGCCGTGTGCGAGCCCGCGTGTGTCCACACGGCTCGTTAGGAGAAGTCAGCTCACCTGGAGGCCCAGGTGTCAGGAAGTGGAAGGGGGGGGGGGAGGGGAAATGAGCAGAGCTGCAGCAACACTCTGACTTTTTGTCTTTCAGACACCCTGTCAATACAAATTTAGGTTGTTTGTTTTCTTTAACCAGTCACTGTTCTTTTAACATCCAAAATATCAGCCTGGTGAGGGCCTCTTCTGCCTGTATGGGCGCATTTCTTCATGTCACATGATCATTATAAGGGTGTCTTATTTGTGTGTTCAATGCCTAAAGTCAACTGTTTTCCTGAAAGCATTTAAGATGGATTAAAAAAAACTGGGCCGAATGGGAATATGTGAGGTTTATGAGGTTTCACAACCATCCACACAACTTATCCCGTCTACAGTCTTTACCAAGTGGAAAATTATCCTTGTGCTTATTATTATGCTTGTAATATTTTAGAAGATATAAGATTTTAGCCTACAAATTGAATTATTTTACACTTTTTCTCTTGTTGACAGCTTTGAGTTATGGAAAAACAAGTAAAGATGAACATTTTAAAAATCTTTGGCGACACGGAACGTAGAAAAAAGAGATTTGTAACTTTACATGCAGGAGTCTCTCTGAAAGTGAGATCAGTAAAATCTCATTCGTATCCACACACTACAGGACATTTCACAAACAAAGTTCGTTACTGAAATACATTTTGAAATAGAGCTTCAATTTCCTGTCGTAGTAGGACTTGCGGCCCTGTTAAAGCAGCCCTTCTAAAGAAGGAGAAGGACACAAGTCCACCTGATCTGATGTAAAAACAAATACATAATTTGTTCTTAAATCGGGGGGATATGACACTGACCTGTGAGGCTGTGGGGGGGGCAGAGCGCTCCTCTGGTACAGGCCGTAGGGTCACTTGAAAGGCCTCGTGTTCTTCTTCTGGGGTGCAAAAAGTAAGTTTAAGCAATACATTTTCTTGTTTCAGACATGTTCATCTACCTCCTGGGCCTGGTTCTTCTCTACTACCTGTTCCGCTGGGTCAGGGAGATGCCCAGGGTGTCGGACAAGGGGAAGAAGTATGTGTACATCACGGGCTGCGACAGCGGCTTCGGCAACCTCCTGGCCCGGCACCTAGACCAGCAGGGGTTCCGAGTGATCGCGGCATGTTTCACGGAGAAGGGAGAGGAAGATCTAAGAAAATCCTGCTCCAGCCGTCTGACCACGACACACCTGGACGTTACCTCCAAGGACAGCGTTTCTAAAGTGGCAGCCATTATTAAGGACAAAGTGGGCGAGCAAGGTGAGATCAGAACCCATGTCCCTGTTTCTTAAACAGTCCTCATTTAGAATACCAACTTGTAAATTTCACTCAAGTTGGCGGCTGTACATGAGGTCATAATATGAAGTTTTCCCAACCATAGATGGGTAAATGCTCGCCAATGGTCAACTCTCTATGGTCACAGTTTCAGCACATGTTGGCCTTCTTTTTGTAAATCTTTGCAAAGTGGTGTTTTGATTATGGATGTCATGCTTGTGATCTTAAGTGTGATGTAGATACTTTTCCGCGTGGTCTCTCAGGTCTCTGGGCTGTTGTGAACAATGCCGGCGTCGCCGTTCCCTCCGGCCCCTGTGACTGGCACACCGTAGACGACTACAAGTCCATGCTGGACGTGAACCTGAACGGAGTGATCGGGGTGACCCTGAGCGTCCTGCCGCTGATAAAGAAGGCCAGAGGACGAGTGGTGAACGTAGCCAGCGTGTTTGGGAGGATCAGCATCACCGGCGGCCCCTACTGCGTCTCAAAGTACGGCGTGGAGGCTTTCAACGACAGCCTCAGGTGAAATATTAACTCGCACGTCCATTATCTGTCAGCATGTCAACAAAAGGATTTCTTAGATTGTGCCCGAGCCCTGACAGAATGTCCTTTGAAGGTTAGGAATGGCTCCTTTTGGGGTCAAGGTCCTCTGCATCGAGCCCGGCTTCTTCAAAACCAACGTGACCGACAGTGGCCTCCACACTAAAAGTGTGACCATGCTGTGGGAGAGGCTGCCCCAGGAGGTCAGAGATGACTACGGGACTGAATATCTTCAAAAGGGTAAGCGTGGCCCACGCAGTGCACGTTCCGTTTGTCTATTTTCTTCCCAACACTCTTATTTCCCCACCCAGCGATAGCGGAGGTGAAAGACAAAGTCCCCAAGATGAGCGACGGAGACCTGATGAAGGTGGTCCACTGCATGGAGCACGCCGTGTCGGCCGTGTGGCCCCGCAAGCGCTACTCCCCGGGCTGGGACGCCAAGCTCTTCTGGCTGCCGCTGTCCTACATGCCCACCTGCGTCACCGATTCCCTCATCCTAAAAGGGGCCATCCCAATTGCCAAAAAGATCCGATGAGATCTGGTCCTTCATATATCAGGGGACAATACAGTTTTTAAATCATTTGCTGGCTTCCGTCTTCCATTCAGACTCACACACAACACTTCATCTGACAAACACACTCAAGGCCACATTATCTGATGGGATGATAGGCCCGTGGTGAAGGTTAAGGAGTACTGATAAACACCTTACCTTAAGATTGGATTCCAAAGTACACATACAACAGGGTTTGAGCATTTTGCTGTTGAAGACATACACGTTGAAATACAATTTCAAGGTATACAACTGCACATAAACCCATATATTTTGCCATTAATAGCAGCCTGTTCATCGACTTGTATAGAGATGCTGCTACAAGAGTATCTTTATACCAAAAGCTCCGTTGAAAAATCAGGCACGGTGTTAAGGCATCAACCAAAGAGTAATTAATTTTATATAACTAATCTAATTAATAGGGGGTGCAAGGGTGGAGCTTATCATAGCTCTTCTTGGGTATGGACAGGTTGCCAGTCCACAGTGCTCATTATGCATCACATGGGTCTTTACCCGGTGTGGGGGGAATTTTTTTTTTTTTTTTTTTTTGGAGTGGTGTCATACGGATTACTGAGATTTGTGAGCTATTCAACAGAATAAAAAGTGAAGTTCCTTTAAAGTTGGAGACAAACAGACATTCAATATTGTCCACCATTTTATTTCAGAATGTGACAAGCTGCAACACAACTTAGAAAGCTCCATATGGCTCAAGATTGCCATCTTGTGGTCAGATTAGGCAAAGACAACCACTGAATGAACTCCTCCCGCTCGGAATGCAGTTCTCAACTATCAATGGGAAATATACAGTTGACAAGTGGGTTTGTGTAAAGACGGCGTTTTATTCCATCTTTCATGGAAAACATTAAATAGAACTTTCTTTTTCAGGATGACAAGACAGGTACATTTGTATTTTGACATGTTTTACAAACCAAGTGCTCCAAACCACAGCACCCACTCTTGTTTTTTCCTCTCCTCAGCTAAACAGTTAAACAGATTGTTCAGATGTTTATGAGTGCTCCTCAGCCAGCTTCTCAGCCTTCTGAATCACCTCCTCAATGGGGCCGACCATGTAGAAAGCCTGCTCAGGCAGAGCATCGTACTCTCCTAAAGAGGCAAACGTGAGCAGAATGTTTTAGATTAGTATTACAAAATGGCCATCTGAAGTTATCGTATGGCAAATTACCCCCCTAAAAAAAAAAAAAAAAAAAACTCACCCCCAAGGATGCTCTGGAAGCCCTTGATGGTTTCTTTGAGGGGCACCAGCTTGCCCATGTGACCAGTGAAGACCTCAGCCACCTGGAAGGGCTGGGACAGGAAACGCTGGATCTTGCGGGCACGGGCCACGGTGAGCTTGTCCTCCTCAGACAACTCATCCATACCCAGAATGGCAATGATGTCCTGAAGGGATTTGTAGTCCTACAAGCACAAAAACAAACTAGTTAGCCTGGGTTGGCTGATAACGCTGATGAAGACAACCGGGAAAAAAAGCAGTAATTAATTTTCAAACCTGGAGGATTTTCTGCACACCACGGGCGACATCGTAGTGCTCAGCTCCAACAATGTTGGGGTCCATGATACGGGAGGTGGAGTCCAGAGGGTCCACGGCGGGGTAGATTCCCAACTCGGCGATGGCACGGGACAGCACAGTGGTGGCATCCAAGTGAGCGAAAGTGGTGGCGGGGGCAGGGTCAGTCAAATCATCAGCGGGCACATAAATGGCCTGCAGAGAAAATGGATTTGTTCAGATGCGAAACTCTTCAGTCTCAAGTCTATTACAGCCATTACCCATCCAAGAGCAGCCATTACGTTTGCATTTGTAAATGCGACTCGGGGAGACGATGCCACATACCTGCACAGATGTGATTGAACCCTTCTTGGTGGTGGTGATTCTCTCCTGCATGGTACCCATGTCGGTAGCCAGAGTGGGCTGGTAACCCACAGCAGAGGGAATACGACCCAGCAGGGCAGACACCTGAGAGGTGTTGAGCAAAAAATAAATAAATACAATAAAAATTAACAGCCTTAGACTTGACATTAACTTCCCAAATTAAATGAAGTGCAGTTAATGTTCTGTCCTGACCTCAGAGCCAGCCTGTGTGAAGCGGAAGATGTTGTCGATAAAGAGCAGCACATCCTGACCCTCCTGGTCACGGAAGTACTCGGCCACAGTCAGCCCGGTCAGGGCCACTCTGGCACGGGCGCCGGGGGGCTCGTTCATCTGTCCGTACACCAGCGCCACCTAAAATAACAAACAAAATTTTTTTTTTTTAAAATGTACAAACCAACGTGACGTCAAATGGAGGTGGAAATTGTTTCTTTTTTTTTCATTAGTTGCCTTCTGAGCAGATTTCAACTCGTCTCACCTTGGAGGTGGTGTCTTTCAGGTTGATGACACCAGACTCAATCATCTCATGGTACAAATCATTTCCCTCACGGGTGCGCTCTCCAACACCAGCAAACACAGAGTAACCACCATGGGCCTTGGCCACGTTGTTAATCAGCTCCATGATCAACACAGTCTTACCCACACCAGCGCCACCAAACAGACCTGTACAGATGGAGAAATAAGGTTAACGTACCAGTATCCTGCTGCAGAAAGCTAGCAACCTTTTTTTTTTTTAGTTTCAGGACTTACCAATCTTTCCTCCTTTGGCGTAGGGGGCCAGCAGGTCCACCACCTTAATGCCAGTGACCAAAATCTCCTGCTCAACGCTCATGTCAGTGAATTCAGGAGCCTCAGCGTGGATAGGTGCAGTTCTAAAAATAACGAGAAATGTAAGCAAAACATTTCTGTCCCATCCTCTCGTAAGGCTTAGCAAGCTTGTGTACATTTACAAACTCAATACCAATGGGATGTTAAATTAGGACTAAATGCTTTAAAACAATTTAATTAGTTTTCTAAACTTAATAACTCACTGTTTGGTGGAGATGGGGCCCCTCTCATCAATGGGCTCACCAATCACATTCATGATCCTGCCCAGGGTCTCAGGGCCCACTGGGATTCTGATGGGCGCCCCAGTGTCCAGAACCTTCTGTCCACGGACCAGACCTTCAGTACCATCCATAGCAATGGTACGCACTGTGTTCTCCCCTAAACACAAAGGAAAGGTTCTGTGATCAAGTTCGGAAACAACAGCAGCAGACCTTCAGAGGTTTAAAATGGAGAGTATTTAATCCAACACATGCTTACCGAGATGCTGGGCCACCTCCAGGACTAGCCTGGACTCGCGGCCGGAGACTTCCAGGGCATTCAGGATGGGGGGGAGGCCCTCGTCGAACTGGACGTCGACGACGGCACCGATGACAGCCACAATGCGGCCGTGGGCAACACTGGCTGCGGCGGCTGGGGCCACATAGTCTCTGCCTGCGGAGAAATACACACAGTGACACCAACGTCATGTTAAACTGCAATAGCAATAGCAGGCTAGCTGGCAAAGACGTGCCCGCTACGTCTCAATGTCAAGAAACAAAAACGTCTGTCACATCGTCCGAAAGCCTCTCCGTGCGATTATAACATGCAGGAGAAACCCCTGCGTAATTAGCAGAGTTTTAAAAACAGGAACAAGCCATTTTCCTTGCCAATGTTGCACGGTGTGTGTGAAGGAACAGATGAATGAGCTCGTTCTTCAAGCTAACGTTGCTAATGTTGCTAATGTTATTGATACTTCGCCCAGATATGGAACAGTGAACGATTAGTCTCATCATTTCCAAGCTACTCTCGAAATAACCAACTAACGTGTCTGTGTGTCGACTGTGCCGTGCAGCGTAACCTTGCTAATGTTCAAACTGTAATGCTAACTTAGCAGGCTGACGCCGCCTCATGTCATTACGCAAAGGTCATTTCTGCTAGCAGGTGAAAATAGAACGTCTGCTCGTTTTCTGATGCACGAAACAACTTAAAATATGCATATGTAGCTGCCAGTAACCACACAATGGTTTGAAATGGCCGTACTTGATGTAAAATTGTAACTTCAACATTGAGGCCTAGTGCGCTACTGACAGGAAAGTCAGCGTGTTGCTAGCACCGGCTAATGTCTGCGCCGCTGCTGCCCTCTGTCACTTTGTCTTCTTTAGCATCTTTACTTCAAACAATTTCGCTCAAAAACACAAAGTGTGCTAGACTTACGTGAAAGCACAGCTGGGGATCCAACAAGGGCTTTCAAGGGCTGGACCCCAGGCTTGAGAGCCTGCAGAGCCCCGGTGCAACAGCGTCCCACAGCTCCTAACATGGTCAAAATGGCTGAAGGTGGAAAGAGACGGAGCAACTTAGGGCTTTATAATAAATGACCGGTAAGACCAACTGCGCATGCGTGCATCTTAAAGAAGCTAAACTGGGCATGCTCGGAACGTAGCGCACAGCTGACATTCTGCCCTCCACAGAGCCGGCCTGTCCAAATGTGACTTTCTAAAAGGCATATCAGATAAAAAGGTCTAATTCATTATGGATAACTCCAGCCTCATATTTCAGAGGAGCAGAAAAACTACTATGTTCTGAGAAATATTCCCAATCTGTATTTTCATTGTATTCATGTAGTTTGTTGGAATATGTTGATGCATGAAGGAAACAAACATCACCAAAATCAAGATTTTCCAAACAGGTGACAGAAATGTGAAACAGCCTTGAAGCAGACTTTTACCTTTCAAAGTACAGTTTATCATTTGGTGTCATCTTGCTTTAAATAAATGCATGCACATCCCTGATAACACAGTTTTAAATTGATGTGTTCGAAGGGAGGGATGCGTGTTAGTTTGGAGTAACTAGGCCAGTGCTGACCTTTTAGAACTGTGAGTTTTGAGCATGAATGATCAATCCTATCCAGAGGTCTGTAAATTACATACATAGCTTGCATATCTGATTGTTCCAGTGATGTTCTGCAAAACCATCAGGTCTATCTGGGAAGCTTAGTCAGGATTGCTTCAGGTCTTCTTTTAAATCTTCAAACAGGATTTTATATTTCTTTTCTCACATCAGTAAAGTTACTTCTGGGGTTTCTCGAATAGGATCCAAATATGACATGACACATGTTACATTGATTAGCAAAACCATCCATGACTCCCATAACTACTTACCAAACTAAATCCTTTTTTACAAAGCAATATTAGCTTTTTCTAATCATTTTAAATTAATTCTCTAGTTACAAAGATACCTGGCTTAAATGTATCTCTTTAAGCTCCATTTTGCTGTCCATGTGGGATCGCTTAATCTTTTTGTTAAAATTGTTATTAGAAATGAGGCTTGCAAAAGAACCTATAAATGATTATGAATACAGAAGTCCACTGATATATGAAAGAGTTGTGGCAACATAGTTTTGCATTGCAAATTGAATATAAATGAGTAGATGTTCTGTTCTACCCGAATGCCTAACAGCTCATCTGACAGAAATAATTAAATACAGTTGTTTGCTGCAACCAAACAAATGTTAAATATATCCTTTTTAAATGGCCGCACTTCTCATGTCATGTCCCTGTAAAGGAGATGTGAAAAACCTAACCCTAACCTCTTCAGAAATTACTGGAAAAGGTGTCAGAACAAGTCCTCTTTTTTACTAATGACTTTGCAAACCTGCAGATCCCAGGTGGAGTCCTGACTGAAAGCCCATTTAGACTACCCAGAATGCAATGCTGCAATGCACAAAGCAATGGAAGAGCTTTTAGATGCACCACATTACCAACAAACATTCTTTTCCAAATAAATAAATAAATAAATAAATAAGGACAAAAATGGCAACGTTTGTGATCTTAGGGTAACAAACTGTATCAGGGCAGTGTTTTGGTGTGGACTGCAACTCCCCCATATTTTCACTAGAGGGTGCATCTGTGTCAAAAGAGTTGGGATTCCTTGGTTAATGCAGGTTTGGTGAAAATGGAAGCCAGCCTTATCAATCTAGAAATCATATATGATGAGGTGCTGTTTCCCCCCCAGACCATTTTTAAAGTGTTCCACAATATTTGTCAGTGTACTAGTCGTGAATCAGTTTGATCTTGAATTATTTTGTTGTCTTTGCAGTTTCTCTGAGATTTTCGATGCGTTTTCTTTTTATCACCACATGTTCAACATTTGAATCCATTCATTCTGTGGCAGTCAATGCATGGACTTAAAAAAAAAGTTTTAGAGCAATGGTTATTCAGTCACCAACTGAAGTATGTCCAAGGCTTTCGTTTAGATACCCAAAATGAATATACATCTTCTGCTTAGGATAACACTCTGAATGAATATATAAGGCTTGGCATAATTCCCCAAAACCACAGATGACTATCTGACCTTCTGCATGCATAGGTAGAGCTCTACTAGTCTGAATATGTCGGCAAAAACACAAGACATACACGGAATTAAGCAGGCCTGCATGCCTTGGAATGAAGTCTGATGACTGATGAGCGAGATTACTGTGTTGCTAGGCTTTTGTGTTTTGTGTTGCTGAACCATTATTTTCACAAATGACACCCGGGTGTTTTCAGAAGAATCCGACAAGCAGACTGTCACTGCCTTAAAAAAGAAGTATCTCGAGGAGAAAAGTTTGCACGAATCTAGGAAGTAAAAGAACGTTGAGATCAACTGACAGAGTTTCATTAGTGTTCTCACAGAACGTGGCAGTGTTGGTTTCTGTTGCTGCAGCTACAGCGACTACAGCCCGGTAAGAGGCTGGCTGATATAAAAATGGACGTGATCTTTTCAACACAGAGCTAGCCTGTTCCCCGTGCGATTCAGAGCGAATGTAAGCTTCATAAGTCATCGGAGAATCTGGTCACTGGTGGTGAAGGCATCTGTTGCTTGATTCCACAAAAACAAGCTTTACGAGGAAGTCTTGAAAAGATTTTCAATCCCAAAATGCAAAGCCCCCCCCTGTGCTTTGCCCGATTGCTGAAAACCCTGTTTCCCGACGCTCGGGGCAGTATGACATTAATTGATCTTTGACTCTCCACCCTGCTTGCAGCACGCCTTGGGGCTGTGCAGCAATAAGCTTTCTCTCAGTCTGTCAAGCACCATGGTTCAGATCAAAACTGACATTTAAAACTACTCAAATATTAGCAAAAGCTCAGCCTGTGACATCTTGTTCGATTCTACGCTATTCTAAAGTTTCACGTTTCTGCTTTTTCGTGACATGACTTTTACATTTTGTCCACCATAAAATCTGGACAATTGCAGGTTTGGATTGAAGCCATCGCAAAGAAGTGCTTGCGGTCCTGGTAGTGCTTTTGGTGCCTGGCTTAATTATTTAACGTTTTCATAGAACTCTTTTGCTGGATGTGCACTGCAATCTTTCCAGCTGCAGGTCCGTTCTACTGTAGGGGCTGGGTGTTGTGAGACGGGTGGGTGGTTTGAACGACATAATGCAGATTTCTCCAACCGATAGAGGTTGGCTTGACTTTTCCTGGTTTAAATGTTACGATTAGCAAAAGTAAGCATGCTCGTGAGGCCAGCATTGGACAATGCTGTTAAACCTTTGCCATGTAAAGACTGTTTCCAGTTTATATTGAGTTATGCTGGGAGCTATGCATGTGAGCTCTCCTATAGACCACAGTACAATGCAAACTTGTTGTGACACAGGTATTTGCTTTGTAGCCTTGTAAATCGTACATAGGTGCGGATGGATGCAACAATCAGTAGTCTCAGATTTCAGTCATCTTCTAATCTGTCCTGTAACTATGTTTAAACCACATGCATTATCTTGTTAAAACAGTTGTCGAGCAAAGTTGCAAATACACCTCGAGGGGGGATTTTAAACAGCCTAGCGGTTGTTTCTGTTACTTTATGGGGAGACAGATCTACATGCCTCCGTTTGCCCCAGTGCGTGTGATATGACACTTCATTGCTGTGTGCTGTTCTTTCAACTACTGTTACAAAAAATGCCAAATAAAAATGTCTAAGATACAGATGTGCAGTGATTTCCATTAGCTCCACACACTGTAAACTTTTTAAAAGGTCAGATGTCAGCTCTACAACAACTTCTGCAGATATCTTAACGTAAAGTGATTCCCAACTGACACTGTGCTGGAATATAACAGTTAATATTTGACAGAGCTTTGCTTAATCAGCATGCGCAAAAAGTAAAGCGAGCTGAAAAGGAGTTAAGGAGAACTAGTTTTTTCAGCACAACATTCTTGGCTGACAGCTCCCCTTTCACTGCTTTCAAGGCAATAAAATCGCTACAATCCTTGTGGTTCTTTGACGTAACCCTGGTTCCAAGATTGCAGGTTGCAGACAGTCTTTATAGTTTTATGGGATTATAAAACTTCTCCGACAACATTTGAATGAGAATTTTTAAATAATCACTTAAGAGAGAATTTTGTAATCAAACAAACTAACTGGACAGATCTAGATCATACAATACAATTTTCTTCAACATATGTATAGATCTGATTGAACTTGAGAAAGTAAGATTGAAATAATCTAATGGAAATTGGGGAAGAATTCCAAAGTTTCCCCGACAGAAACTCTTTTAATGCCTTAGTTACAGTATTATGTTGGGCAAAACTTTTCTCTGAGCTCTGAAACTATATGTTACAGTGAATCCTACCAAAAGGACAGATGATAAATGACTGCACTTGGTGTTTGCTGAGGTGATTCCTGGTTGGCTACCGTTGCAAGGTGTGTAGCCTAGGGCATATATCTTCCAATTTCTCCACTTTTCTGGATTACTGTAGAAAAACTTAAACAAAACATGCGTTAAAGTGGCTTCACGCAATATTTTCACGACAACAAGAGATTAAAAGATTTTGATTGTGTTTGTTTGTGAACAATGGCTCAGTAGTTAGTAAAAATGGCAAAACAAGAGATTCCATCATGTAACTTTGGTAAATAAACTTCTTTCAGTGTACTGTTTTGGCTCACTCTCTACAGGCACACTTAATTGAAGCAAAGCCTACAATGACACCTTATGAATGTTGTGTCATTTGGACAGATGTGGAAAATAGATGGGGAGCATTTCTCAGCCAAACAGTCCGATAATTACAAACTATATGACCACCCTGTTGCGCAGCACTGGGGAAACAAAAATGTGGAAGAAATTGAGGTTGCAATATTGCATTAATTGCAGTAACTGCTACTAGTACGTACATGACAGAAAGCTGTTGCAGACTTACTATAAACAGAAATCTTTCTTCCTAGCGGCATGCTGATTTTTGGACTTCTCTTCTCCCAAATTCTTAGCGCATGATATTAATTATTATTATGATTATGTTAAAAAATATGAAAATGGCAAAATGAAATGGAAATAAACATACATTTGTTCAGTATTCAACAGGTTGCAGAAAGAATTGGTCGTTATTAAATTGAACAACAGCATAGAATCCACTGAAATTCTGATTTTTGACGACATGACAACAGTAGTGCGACATATCTCTGAGCGGACTTTGACAAGTGTTGCACTTTATGATTTGAACAAGTTCAAGAGCTGGCAGTGCCTGTAAAAATGGAGTCAACTAAATAGAACAAGGCAGGATTTGCTTCTGCTTTTCACAGATCCAACCGTTTTAGCTATAAACAAAAAAAAGAAGAAAACAACTAATAAAACAGCCTTCTAGAAGTTTTAACCCCCCCAGAACTTTCTGGGCCATTTCCCAAGGACATTACCTCAGTGTTCTCATCGGTACTGCTGCCACATAACATAGATACTGAATTAAAAAGAAGAGGAAGAAAAAAAAAAGTCAGCCCTACTTTGATCTCAGATGCATATCCTAGTTATAGGACAGACAGTTCCCCCCGGAGGCTTTTCAAACTGTTATTGCTTAAAATAGCACGATTTAAAAAGTGAAAAAGACACCAGAACAAGTGAAAAGGGCACTCATTGCTCAGTGATGAGGAGGGATTTCTTTACTGCCTCCTCAGCCTCCTATCCAAATAGGGTGTGAGAGATAGAGGGGGGGAGTTTAAAGAGAAAAAAACAAAAAAGGGCCGGACTCTTTCATTTACAGCAAGCTTGGAGTGACTTGACTTTGAGGGAGTCCCATGAGAGCCAGAGTGAAGTCTAAACTTTTGGCAAGGCAATGCTGCTTCAGGTATGACTGCATGGTGTCTACCTGACCTGTAGATGCCCAGTTAGGACCGGCCGCTGGAGGAAACTTTACAAGTCCGTATTCTGCCCATGGAGCTGAACAACCTCTGAATGCTGAATGAAGAAGCTTCTCCTGTGCCCTGTCTGCATCGTCTTTCTGAATTTGCCAGTCTGCCACGAGGGGAGTAACAGAGAGGAGCACATTGGAGACTTAACTTAGCACCCTTGTGAGGTATGCACGCTTGTTGAAGCTTGTTTTCTGTCTTTGTGCAAGTTTTTATTTCTGAGGATGGACGGAGGTGCATTACACTCCTTTTGAATCCACATCTGTTCTTTTTAGCCCTCTCGGGGAAGCCATGATCCTCTCCCTACACTGGCTCCTGCTGCTTTGGAGGCTTCAGTGTCTGCGGGCACAGGGGTATGAAGATGACTATGAAGACGAGGTGGTAGCCTCCAGGAGTGAGAAGAAGAACAAACCGTATTTACCCAATTCTATAGCACAAAATGGCAAATGTAAGTTTCCCGGCACTAATTTTTATCGGAGAACTGACTGATACGTGAAAAAGGTGGGATTGAATAGGTGCAGCTGAAAATATATGCTGCCACAGGTGAGGTGGGAGAAAAAGATAGAACATGGATCTACACCGTTGGTGGAAGCAATCCAATCGACTGATCATATCTCTCAGGCCTCAGAGCTATTCATCTCCAGTGTGACCTGCTCAGCGCTCTGTTATTCAAATGTTTTATTCGCTAAAAATCCTGTTTCCCCAAGGCACATTCTCCCCTGGACACATTTCTCTGAAGATTGATGTGCCTCTTCCTCACCCTCTAAAACATCTATGACGTCCTTCCACAGCAGAAGGTTGATGCATTCATTTTGTCCTAAAAGGGATTAACCTATCGCGATTTCTTGAAAAAGGAAGCAGCCAATGGACAGTCAATAGATCATCAGTCCTTCAGAAGTCAAGACGCATCCCCTCTTATGATGCCCATTGGCCAATTGTGTCCTAGCATTTGGCTGGCTATGAAATTGCTATGAAAACAGATTTTGATGAACTTTTTAACAACCAGCATGGCAACAGTTCAATCAGGCTAAATTCAGATTTTTATGCAGTCTTATCTTCAGTTGACATAATTCCAGATGTGCACACTTTATGGCCTCTGTCACACTTTGGATCCCTGACAGTTTCGTTTGTGGGGTTCAACACAGTTAAGTTAAATAAAACATTCGAATGAACGTAAACTGTGGAGCTCAATCAGTTAACAGTTCCAAGTTTTCATAAAGACAAAGCAGTTCGCACCTTAAAAGACAATTAAAGCTACGGTTCCCATCAAAATACACCCAGAGTAGGCAGGCGTGCTATTGTATACCACAGTCTGCCCTTTTCTAATTTCTTCTCAACATTTTTACGCAACGATTTTAATACATTTCAGCCAGCAGGGGGCAGCCAACAAACACTTCGTACTGTAAACGTCAAACTGTACCTTAAAACCAACAGTGACAGTAAATAAACGTCTGACTCCCATCAGCTGGCAGCTGCATGGCTAAATCTGCTGTGTGAGCACCCACTTTGATTAAATCATGCTTACTGGCCAAGTATGACAGCGAGGACACAAGTCGACGAGAGCCTAATCTATTCGCGCTGCTCAAAACAAAAAGATGTATTTAGTCCACAGAAGTTTGCCTCTGATTTCTTTTGTTAAAAGTAATTAACAGTATCCTTGAAATTCAGCTGGCAGGCCTCTAACTTATTTGGAGCTGTCCTAATTGCTCTGCTGGTGCTTTGGCACTCAGATTTCCCATGTCGCGGCCTGGGTACAAGCGTACAGTATCTATGACTACACGCATCCAAACAGTCCTGACACAGTCGCACCCAGCCATCCATTTTCTGTGCCCTGCTTTTGCCAGAGGGTGCACCGGGGGGGAGCATGCATGTGCAATTCATCACGGCAAGTACACTGCATGGGAGGGTGTCCGGCAAGGTGGTGGATTCACTCCATGTTCCTCGGTTCATCATTTTTAACTTGAGAACTTTTTAGAGTATGGCCACAAACAGGATGAGACAAAACTTGGTAAAGGTTCAAGCATTTCCTCAGATATGTCCCCCTTTCCTTCCCCAGCCCTCATCGACGAGGACTGCGGTGTAGAGCTGGCGTTTCTGATCGATAGCTCGGAGAGCGCCAAGAACAACCATGCCCAGGAGAAGCGCTTCGCTTTGGATGTGATGGACCGGCTACAGGGCCTTCGGCTGCAGACCGGCCGGGGCCTCAGCACCCGCGCCGCCCTCCTCCAGTACAGCAGTCACGTCATCATAGAGCAGACCTTCAAACAGTGGAGGGGCATCGAAAACTTCCGGGCCAGGATCGCTCCCCTCGTCTACATTGGCCAGGGCACCTACACGACCTATGCCATCACCAACCTGACCCGCATTTACCGGGAGGAGTCCAGCACCAACAGCATCAAGGTGGCCATCCTGCTCTTTGACGGCATCTCGCACCCAAATAACCCCAGTATATTTTCAGCCGTGATGGAAGCAAAGAGCCAGGGCATCCACTTCTTCACGATAGGAATCACTCGCGAGGCCAACGTGATTGACAAAATCGAAAAGCTTAGCTCGATTGCGAGTTCCCCACCTTCCCGCTACCTCCACAACCTGCAGGACCAGGGCATAGTGGACAAAGTCGTCAAGGAGATTGTGAGTAAAAAAGAAAAAAGTTATTCCATGTATCATCTTCAAATTGTATGCAATTGCACGCATGATTAACTTTATGAGAGAAAAACACATCCCAGTGTTTTATGCCACTTAAACCTTTTTTCTTTGACAGGTTTTCTGAAGTCATAAATTTTCCATGCTCAATTAACGTTCAATTTTGAACAGCAATTTGTGGGGTTTTATTCTTTTTTCTTCCTTATCTAACATCTATAATCTACATTAAAAAGCAGGCAGGATTGTGCAAATTTGTTTAAGTGCAGTTTCATTAAAAATGACTCAAATGATGAACATGCCTGTGGTGCACATGCTCAGACTTGCCCATAAACATCCCGAAGCCTGAAAGAAACATTTGTTTGACACTTGCATCAGCCTGGAAACTGCATGTGAGTTTGGTGATTGCTTTTTACCGGAGGGCAGACATTTGTGATGGATGGAGGCTTCGAAAGGCCTTAAACTAAACAGATATTTCTAAATGTTTTTTGGATGGAATAACACATTTTCATAAAGCATTTTCAGCTTCTCGCACAACCATAGAGCTCCCCCTCTGCACAATGATGTACACCTGCTGCGATATTTACAGGCCAACACAGTAAACTTTCAATGAATCTTATAACTTCTTCCCAAATTGGCTCCATAGTGCACCGAGATGTACTGTACATGTACTGAAAGGATAATTCAAGAAATCCTTTGCCTTCATTTTCAGTTGTTTCGTTGAATTTGGTTACTCTTTGTAGGCCGCTAATTAGAATATGTCTAGTACCAAAACATCCTGGAGTCAACAGCAGACATCTGGAAGGAACATATGCTCCACATTAGACGTTTATGTGAGAAAATCGGGTGCAGTAACTGCCCGGAATCCAGCGAAAACATGGCTGCACGCAACATCACCCGAGCGGGAACGATGTCGTGCCACTTCAAACTCCAGCTTCCACTGTTGACACAAGTGGGGTGCATCAAAAACAGTGAGGGGAAAACTTATAGAAAAACTTGAGTTCAGACTCCTAGAGCACTGATTTTGACGGGCCTCATACTGTCTTCATGATAGAGCTCAGCAGAAGCAGCTCTTTCATCTCATTTCCTAGATTGAGCGGCATCTGTATGTCATAAGCATGTGCCTCTGTCTCAGAGCAGAAACATTCTTTTTAGTCTTGGGGCCCAGCTGAATCATACATTCCTCAAAAGCAGGCAAACGGCGTGCGACGCCTTGGCACTCCCGCCAGAAACAGAAACGTCCCGCAATACCTGAAGCGGGCCGACGCACGATTCGTTGCATGTGGTTTGAGTTTAAGTCGCAGTTGAGTTGAATGCTTTACTCCCTTCTGTAGAAAATGTGGTTAAGCTTTGAAGAGAAATGGGAAGAAAATCATGGTCTGGAAAATGTGTCTTTGACTGGAGGAAGTACAGGATGTGTAACCTGACATGCCAGATGGTTTGCTACACAGAACCATCTGAGATGTACTGTAGTCTGTGGAGACTGTTCGGAAAGAGGCTAGACAGGTGATCCAATTAATCTGCAGTTATGAGGGAGTCTGCATTTGCGCAGCTGCTATTGTTGGACATCCTGAGACCTAATATCTTTCCAATCCTGCAAGCCAAGTTTTGCGTTTCAGCAGAATTCACGATTCATCCTGAGTATGCTGCCTCAGCTTTGAACGTGGAGGGTACTCCCATCTTGTCAGCTTTGGTTGTCGTTGGCAAGAAGTGACAAATGTCATAACTTCTTCAGGTATCGCATACTTAAACTAAGAGATTATGAACGTTGTAAACTCCAGAATACCCGGTCGAACACCAGGATCTAGCGGGTATATAGTTGCTGCGATGCCTTTCAATGTTGTTTCGAGCTTGCGTCAAGTTCAAATGACATCACGTGCCAGGCATATTTCTGCTTGGCCGTAGTTTGAAAAGTGGAAAAACTAGTGGAAAACGGCCATTAGAATCTGCTTAGGCCCCCACAGCCACTGAGTGAGGGATTATTCCTACGTCATCAAAGCCATGTTATCGTATGAACACATAATTCCCTGTAAAACCACCTCTTTTCAAGTCTTCTACTTCCACATCCTTCTTATTATTCTTACATAAATGAGTTTTGCACATTGTTGTTTATACATGCTGGTTTAGATTCTCTGTCACCCGGATCAAAGCGATCCTCAGAGCTTGAATAAAGGCAGCTGCACTTCAGAAATCAACTGTAAAGGCATAAATAGAAAACTGAAGGGCTCCTGACTAAGTACAAAGATGTGACAGGCCAGCAGTGAGAATCGTGCCACAGAATTGTTCTTTTCTTTGGCAATTACTTATTTGTGATCTTGCTATTCCCATGAATCCTGTGACCTTGCATCGTCCCGGGATGTGACACTACTGAGATGAATTCTGAAATGGGCAGAGGGGGATTTAAACATTAGGTTTTCATAGTTTTCACAAGGACTTTGAAAACATGAAATGCAGCCTGGGTTCCCCATGTAGGCTTTTCTTTTGTTTTAAAACCATCTGCAAGGAATAAATGAATGTCTAAATCATGGAGTACATATAACATCACTATGTTGTCTTTCTTATCCACAGACGGCGCTGGCAGACGAAGGGGTAAGTCTTCCAACAAATGGACAGTTTATGTTTGGCCTTCTATTCGTGGATGACCTGTCTAACTCCTCTTTTCCATGTGCTCAGTGTCCACAGTCTCAGACCCAGTGCCAATGTGAGAAGGGTGAGCGTGGACCCAGCGGGCCTGCTGTAAGTATTAAATCCATCTGATCCGGCACTACAGGACACAAAGTTATTCAGCACTGGGAGCCTCTGTCACAGGGGGAGGCCAGTTCGGGATTTTTACTGGTTTGATGTTCAAACACATTCTTGAGATGTTCTGTTCTGCTGAAACTCTCTCTGTGGTTCCCCTGTTTTTGTTTAGCTCCATGTTATGAAACACGAAAAAATCTCCCCCCGTAATTAAATTGTTGCATAAAGAATATTTATTTGTTGTATTTTGAGGTCTCTAGTTGTTTTAAAACTGTTGAATTATTTATCTTTCTCCATGATATATTAATATGACTACATGTTAATATAATATCCTTCCATACTAAACTCAGGGTTAACTGCCCTCAATCTGAAATCTAATGTGTTTTTCTGTTGATCACAGAAACTTCTCAGCTTTTTCCAAAACACGGGCTGCCTCCTTTTGAACGCAGCTGACAAAAGACTCTTTAACTGCTAACAGGCTGCATGATTGCAGGGTTCAGGGCAGTTTAGTAATTTGTGTGGTTTGGAAAAGCTCTGTCTCCCTGAAGCAGTGAGAGTAAAGGGGGATGCCTTACATTCCTCTTACAGTTTGTTGAGAACAGGTCTAAACATATATTTACATGTGAAATCAGCAGAGTCATGCCTGTTGAAAGACTCCCCCCATTTATGACTGTCTAAGAACACATGGTTTGCAGATCAAAAATAACAGAAAAAGAAGCCACATGCGTGGTTCTCTTTGACTGCCCGACACATCGTAGTACAGGCCTGCCTTTTGATACCCAAGAGTGGCCAACCACAATTAGCCATAGTGACTCTGCTTTGATGTATTTTCTCACGATGAGAGCAAAGTAATTACCCCCTCCAGCACGATTCTCAGAACAAAAGCTGTTTCACATTAGCAGCAGCAGGGATGCATTGAATAAAGCCATAGGAGCAAACATAGACACCGAGAGAGAGAGATGCTCAAAGGGTCGGAGAATACCCAGTTTGCGGCACACAAGCTCCAAAACAGAGATAAGAGCCAGACAGTTGTCTGGGTCAGCTTTACAAAAGACTCCTCGGTCTCAGTCCATGCTCGATGCGAGCCATGTTTCCACAAAGACAAAGCAGCTCTCACACTGGGTGTGGCAGAGCATCATTAGGCTGAAGACGGGGGGCATCCGGCATGTGTAACATCACATGTCACAGCTGCTGAGGATAATGACGGAGCTTTGACAGAAGTTTCAATGGAAATCTGAAAATTTCTAAGAAGAAATGGTGAAAGAAGCAATTACTTTATTGCTTATTTGGGAAACTTTTTTCACTTCAAACCAGCCAGAGGAAACATAACAGTTTTAGTTTTTCATTATTCTCTATCTAAGCCTGCAAATATAAACCGAGCTATTTAAAAAAAAAAATTGATTTTGGATGTATCTGCATACAGAACAGGAAGTGCCACGAGATACTAATTTATGATTGCAACCAACTTGGCTGCAACCTAATGCCTACTTTGCTTACCGATCTCTTTCAGGGCAAGAGGGGTCGTGCTGGAGAGGATGGAATCCCTGGTGTCAAAGGACAAAAGGTGCCACCTCTAAGTGACTAACAGTAGTTTTTTTTTTAATTAGTTGTCGGTTGTCTTTCCTGGTTAGAGTAAAATCTTTCTTCTCTTAGGGTGAAAGTGGGCTCAGTGGTCTTCCAGGCCAAGAGGGGACAGAGGTAAGCATGGGTCTCAAATGAATAAGAAACCAAGTCCAGAATCATACATCTCCTCTTCACATTCCACATAATCTGACTTTTATTTTCTTCCCCCAATGCATTCTTTTCTGTCTTAACTGAATTGTTTTGTACACATAGGGAAAACCTGGATACAAAGGAGAGAAGGTATTGTATGGATTCTATTATTATCCCTCCTCATGCCACCTAAAATGTTTAAAATACAGGGTTCCACACAGTGAGAGAAATGGAACAACAGTGATGTTCAAATACGATAAGATGCTAAGATTTAGAAGATATCACTGCGTTTGGCTTCGTTTGTTCATCCCTACCTAATGTCAAGCTTGTCTGCAAATATCTGTTCCAATTCATACACCACAACAAACTTTTAATAATTAAGCTAAGTCCTGGGGTAAAAGCTGAGGTAAACTGACTTCAAGCCAGGACCTGATAACGTAATATATCAAGACGAATTGCCACATCAACTAAACAAAGTTTAGTTCTAACTTTGTTAGAAATGCCAAGGAATGTTAATCTATGTTTTGAAATATGCAAAAAGTCTGAAGACTTTGATAAACTGTTTTTTCTTCTGTTCAAGGGGGAGAGAGGGGAGTGTGGAACGCCTGGAGTAAAGGGAGACAGAGTACGTGTGCTGTCATAAGTTTGTTACAGCAAGTCTTCTCACTGTTAATTATGGACAACTACTGTTTTTTCACAATTAATCATGACCTGAACTCATTAGACTCTTTGTTTTCCGCTCTTTCAGGGTCCCGAGGGTGTCATCGGTCCAAGAGGAAATCGCGGCCTCCAGGTTTATTCTACTTTTTATGCTTTTTTTACTTTGCAAGTGAAGGATCTGAATTAAGCAGAAATCTTAAGCAGCACATGTCTTCTGTCATGAGCAGAAGGCTGAAAAATGAGCAAAAATTGCAGCGTGCTGTACGACTGACTGGACAGCTCACCCGTATTATTTCTTTATAAGCTACACATTAATGGTTAATACAGTTATCTGTGATTATATTGCTCGTGACTCCCTTAGCGTGGAACTTCTCACACTATCATTCATTATTCAGGGTTTGCCTGGTCCACCTGGTGATATGGGACCTGAGGGAGTGATGGGCAAGAAGGTAAGATTTCTGCTTTCTTCATTTTGATGCTCCTCAAACCAGAAATGAAAAGATTTAGTTTCTTTTATCTTACTGTGGAGTCTTCTATTATTATGCCCCATTTTCAAACTATATAGTCTTTTCAAACTGTATACTCTTTCTTTTTTTGGCCATGGATGACCACAGACAACCCCTGTACAGTTTATGTCCAATCAGTCAAGTCTCCTCCTCAGATTCACCTTCCTCCCCAAATACAAGTCTTGGTCCCCAAAAGGACCAACATGATGGCAACCAAATGCTTAACTCCAGGCTGCAAATAACAGCCAATGGCACTTTGATTTGATCCATCCGTGAAGTCTGATGTCCAAACAGTCGCTCTGTGGATGACTAGTGGCTGATATGTTAGGTAGCTTACAAACAGAAAGGGATGTTGGGTGTTGGCTCTCATCTGGTCTCAGTAGGAACCTGGAGTGCTTGCTCCATCCACCGTTTACCAAAGTACAGAGTCAATCTCAATCCCCTAGGTTAAACATGCTTAGGAACACAACAGTTCACTGATAAGATTTGTAGCCAGTTTTAAGAACGTCAACTTGTTGTACAGTGGGGAGAACTTCCTCAGTTCTTTTTGTAAATGTTTAGTTAACAAAACATTTGAACAAAAAATTAAAACATGGGGAAAAAATCTACAAAAAATACTTTGCTGTCCACTTTTTTCAACAATGAATAACAGCTCTCATGATGGTCTTTGTTGATACAAAGTTCAAGTGATTTGCAACTAATCTCACCTTGACTCTCAAAATGCTGCTCGCAAAGCCTTTTCCAGTACTTTGAGTAGATAAATTGAGAGTTTTTTCTAAGGCATATCCTTGTTTGTATGCTCGTGCATCTAGGGAACATTGTCTAATACAAAATGTGGCGCACTAAACAGTGATTACCAAAGAGGAAAACAGCAGACGATGACAGAAAAACAAAACCAGTCATTAAAGAAAAAAGGGAAAAAGAACACAGGGAAATTTACTGGAGACAGCAGTGACTGGCTCCAGAGATGACAGAAATACCCCTGGAGCTGCGGAATGGAACCTCCAAAACAGCAGTGGAGACATCAGCAGAACTCCAGAGAGTGCAGATGTTAAAGTATGCAGATTTTAAAGTAGGCAGATGTTAAAGTATGTGAGAGGAGAGTTTTGTCGCGGAGTGACCGAGGCTTTTCTGCGAGAGGCAAACCTACTTATCAGCTGCGGTAATCAGAGGGCTAGATTGGAATTTGACGGAAAAACAAAAACCAAGCCCGAAAGATTTACAGACACGGTTAGATGAGACCTGCAGGAACCCTCACTGAAAGAAAGTGTTGGGAAAGACATGATGTGATTTGTACCTCACCTGGGAAACACTTTGCCATGGCAGTGATATAAAGACTGGGGAACTGAATCCCTGTTCTTGTTGATGATTAAACAGATTTAAAGCAGCAGCGTATCAGCAAACACATATCAAATGATGACTACGTTTTTTAATAGAAGATACCAAAGATTTAAACCCCAATGCTTCAATGTCTAGCCCCTAATTTTCCTTACCACCTAACCCTCCCCCACATCTTTCAAATTGGGCTTCAGGGGGCACTTGGATGCCAAGATGGCACCTAATTCTTGATCACTAATAGACAATAGGGGCCTTGTTACCTCTAAAAAGTGCAGGGATGGGACTGTTGCCAGCAAAAGGAAAGTGGATTCACCTCAGTCCTGGAAATTGGTCTAAATGTGGACACCATTGCATTGACGGATAGCAACCCGAGCCCATTAAGCAACCTTTGCACATCCCAGTGTTTACACAGTCGTGAAATAGAGACACAAAAGCTGCCCTGACATTCCAGCTGAAATTTGACCATCTTTGAAGCCCAAAAAATTCCACGATCTCAGGAAGCCGACACGTGACATGCCCCTCAGCCTGGGATGAATTATAGTCTGCAGAGGATCGCAGAGGTCACTGATTTAATAACGCGGCGATATTGAGTGGCTATGATACCTGTGGAGTGTCAGGGGGAAACAAACATGTTGCTGCACATGAGGAATGTCACATAAGTTTTTTTTTTCTATAAAAAAAAAGTGCTGGCTGTCTGATCCTGGGAGATTTCTCAGAATAACGAACAGTAAATAACCTCAACTCACGAGGCTGACATTTAAAATGTGCCCCGATTGAATTCATCCCGCTCCGGCATAAATAAAAATATCAGGCATCTTCACAAACCCATGATACCAATAGATTTCCCGTGTTTCTGAACCCTCAAGTGTGACATTTGGAAGCGCTCTGAAGTGGCTCGTCTGTTATTAAGCTGTCAGCTTATTTGTCTGTTCCTACCTTTTAAAGCCTCCTCCCCATGTGTTATACCTGCCAATTCTACCCTGAGCGCATACTCCCCACCAAGTGCTCCCCTCCTAATTATTTTAGAAGAATGTTCCTGTTAATAGTCTGGTTGTCATCCTATATCACCTGAATAGCAGGCTAATGTCTGGCTTCAAGCATTGTCCTAACTTGCTTGAAAGGGCAAGGGAAAGGGGGAAAAAATATTTCCACGCCCACATCACGCCTCCAATGTTCCCTCCTGCTGAAGACCCTGGCCGTGATTTACAGCTCCTGAGTGAACAAACAACTGCATTTTGAGCCAATTACTTCTCAGCTCTGTGAAGCGGTTTAGCACGATGGAAAAGGAAGGAAGTTCATATGTTTATGATGGCGTTAAGTGGGTCTTCTAACTGGTGTTCAAGCTGTAATCGTGAAAACTGTACACGCCATTGTTTAAGCATGTCTTTTGGGCATACGTCTTGTTTTTTGTTTGTTTTATTATAGGGGGAAAGGGGACTTCCTGGACCATCTGGATTACAAGGGGAAATAGGGATTGGCATCCAGGGACCAAAGGTTAATTTTACAGTCATGTCGTTTAAAAAAAAGCACAATAAAGAAACCTGTTGTGTGTCGTCCTGCGTGAACGCTCCTCTGGCTGTGTCGCGTCTCTGCAGGGCGATGTCGGCTTCCAGGGCCAGCCGGGTCCTCCAGGTCCGCCGGGTCTTGGCGAGGCCGGCCCACCGGTGAGTTGACGAAAACCAGGACGCAGCCTACATCTGGCAGCAGCATGTCAGTCTTGCCATCATCAAAACCACCCAATAAACACTTAATAACGTCAGGGCCTGTTTTTTTTTGTTGTTTTTTTTGTTTTCTGCAATTGTGCTGCAAGGCTCTTTCACCGAAAATATGTCTCAAGCTCTTTCCGCCTCACCTGAATGGGCAGTTTGTGATTCTGTTCATCCATTTCTTACCGGCCTCTTTTGTGTTATTCAGGGGCCTCAAGGGCCGCAGGGAGTCCAAGGGGAGAGGGGACCAATAGGAGAAGGTCTTCCTGGACCAAAGGTGAGCACCTGTTCACGTCTTCTATGCTGGAAATACGTGTAGATGAAATACATATAGACAGAAATTCCTGAAAGACTTGTATACTCACGCCTCATACCTCTGACCCCTTTCACACGTTCATTCTCACTTCACCCATCTGACAAACACAAACTGCCTGCGACAGAAAATGGACAATTAAATGAGATCATAACGCAATGCAAAAGTTTTATAAGGTCTGATCCAAATATGAAGTGTGGTTCCTATTACCTCATTCCGACGCTTGCGTCAGTGGGTCAGCGAGAGGGAAACGAGAGAGTCTGCGTCTGGGTTTTGTCATACTGATACATCTGCAAACATCATGGATACTCAGATACATACTGTCTTTCTTTCATTATTATCTGCTTTTTCAAGTAGGTTAGAGACAGAAAGGGATGTATAGTAGTGTAGTAGTCTGTACAACATGATTTCTAAGCAACACTTAGACCACTAAACATTACATGGGCCTATCGATCTTGATTAAGTTTTTAATTGTTACTAGTATTGGATCAATAAAGTCTCTGTGTCCTTTAACCCCTTAACACAGTTTGGTAGAGCACATTTTTCAATGATTAATGCAAAGAAACATTTTCCTTTTCTTTTTCTCATTACTATACGTTGAAAGGTTAACAATATTTAGAAAAAAATCACTTTTTCACTTTGAGCTCCAAAAGTGAACACAATAAAAGTCAGTATCAGCACTTCAAAAATTGTGATTCGCATCTCACTGTAATTGTTAAAAGATATTTCCACCTTTACTTACTTTGTAACATAAGTGTGCTTCATTTTAAGATAGCCAAACCACTGTTTTTTAAAAGCAAAGTTAATGGAATAACACTTAGTCACACCCATGACACTCAACACAGCATCTTCATAACAGGAAGGCTGAAAATGCCTTTTTCCACCTGCCGTGAACTGTCATCTAATTCATCACTGAGCAGATCTCCTCTGAAAAGTAACAGCTCGTCTCTACTGTAAGAATACATTTAAGGAAGGAGAAGGAGGCGTATGCCCCAACGGCTCTAGATTGGCCTGAGGGGGTACTTTTTTTCCCCTTTTCTCTCAGACTTGACTGCAGACTCGCAGATGGCGTTCTTGCTCTGAAGCAGTGTTCTTCTTGACGTGCCTCGACAGGCTCCGGAATCACAGGGGCTCAGAGGCAGTTTTGCCCTTATTTCCACATCATTAGCACTGGAGATTGTGTGCTAAAGTCATAAAGGCGCGACAATAAATCCAAACACCTGGAAGCGAGCGTGCAGAATGCAGCGCGGCTACCACTGTACATCTGTTTGTGACCCTGTGTTTGCGCTGTCCTTGTTCGGCCTTGGACCAAAACGAGTGTGATTCCCTGAGGGTTGGGGGGGGGGGTCGACTCCTCTGCACAGCCTGTAAGGAGCAAATGACTAAAACAACTGCAAAGTGTAATCTGAAGTTTTCTCTGCTCTCAGATGCAGGGTGTAAGTCGGCCTAAATGGGCCACGCGAGTGCCAGAAGTTTTACCTCCAAACTCTGGAATGTTTTAAACATTTAGGTCGATTCGTGTTCCAGCGGTAGGTTCATCCCACTTCCAACTGGCTTAATTTCCAAAAATGACCTCAATTCCTCTTAGATTGGCGGAAGTATGCAAACTTTGAATGAGTCATTATAATGTGTGGCCTCAGTGGGATGATGGGATTTTTCATTGAATGATTTATGAGAATATGAAACTACACGAGATTCTACATCAGTCAGTCTCCGTCTTTTCTGCAGCTTTTATCAACAAAAACAAGAAAGAGCCCTTTCGCCGCCGTGATGCATATGGTCCCACTTTCCCATCGCTGTCTCACATCTAATATTTCAAAAGTCGAAATGAAATAACGTCACTGTCCGCCTCCACAGGGTGAACGAGGCCTCGAGGGGCCGCGGGGGCCCCGGGGAATGCCAGGTGCTGGAATCAAAGGAGACAAGGTACAGCAGCGAGAGGCCATAAATGAGCCGGCTTTATGAAAGCCTTCACAGAGGAATGAGGAGAGCGCCGGGCTCCTGTTGTGAGCGAGGCCAGAAGTTACCAAAAGCCACCTATTAATGCGGCGCACGGCGATGAATCAAGCTTGAGGCTTCACAGTCGGGCCCATGATGACACCAGTTGGCAGAAGTGTTTGTTTAGCTCTTTACAGCCTTCCGGTGAAACTGAATCCCAGATGTAGACACCAGTGGGAACATTTTACAGTAACGTCACTTTTACACGGGAATATAACCAGATTTGGAATTTATCAAAGTAATCTCCCTTTACACGGGGGTCTTCAAACAGATCACATGCATATTGTTACTGCAGCATGTTTGATTTACTGTATAATAAATAGTTATGTAGCTACAAAACAGCCGAGCATAAATTAAATGTACACGCTGTCTGTGAAGAGTCCCCTGCAGCCCGGTGCTTTCCACAAGCGATAAATCATGAAATGTTCCAGTCGGCGTTCGAGTGTGACACGGTGCATAACTATTTTCACTTCTGTGCTGTCATCATTGTCAACCTCTCATTCTTACCTTACTATAGGGGGAATTTGGCCCACCAGGTCCTGGAGGGATGATAGGCCTCCCAGGAGTGGGGATACAAGGAGAAAAGGCAAGTGGATTGCTTTCTTCTTTTTTTTTTATCTCCCTCCTTAATTCTTTGAACCATCTGTAAAGAAAAAGATAAAACCCTCTTTCAGTTTGTCCACTTTTAATTTCTTGTTGCTTTCACTTACAGGGCGTTGAGGGCCCGAGAGGGCCACCGGGGATCAGAGGCCCGCCGGGCGAAGGGTTTCCTGGATCCAAGGTTTGCAAAAAGCTTTACATTCATGAAAATTGTGACAAGGCACAAAATATCATTAATTCGGCCGTGTAGACTCCACTGAGATCCAAAAAGGCAGCACGCACAAACCAGGAAGCCTGAGCCATTCCTCATCCTCCCCAAGCCGCTCCCTGCCAGCCTAAGACATCTGAACACACAGGCAGGAGGCATCTTTAGCACATTTTACTCCTGAAAATAGGAGTCGCATTCTCAACTGCAGTTCTTGGAGCTGTTTGACTCTTTACGTAATTCTTATTTCCCTTTTGCCATAACTACCCTCTAGGCAACCCCCTAGTAGGGATTTGCTTCCACTTTCATTCTGACCGCAGGCTTTCTCCTAACAAGCTGAGCTATCTAGACTTAATGTTAAGAGTATTTGCCATTTTGGGGGGGATTTTTTCTACCAGTTCTATACAGTACTTATACAAGAAGAAAAGAAGCTAAATCCAGCTATTTTGCACACACAGGGAGACCAGGGGCTACCCGGGGAGGTCGGTGCCCCAGGGGAGAGAGGGGCGGGCGAGCCTGGAGCAAAGGTGCGTCAAGGTTCCCCAAAAACAAAAGCAGTCCTCTCGTTAAGGTAAGCGACAACGTTTTTCAGCACCCACGCTCACACGGATCCGCGTTTCTGCGTGTGCAGGGCGAGCCGGGATCACCGGGATTCTCAGGCCTGCCGGGTTTGCCGGGCGAGGACGGGGCACCCGGACAGAAGGTGGTTCTGAGGTTGTTTTCGCAACATCGCACTTTTGTAATGAATCAAAGACAAATTCAGCAAGTGTGCTTGCGTGTGTTTGTGGCTTCAGGGTGAACCGGGAGCTATTGGCCTCAGGGGGCCAGAGGGGGCTCCTGGAATTGGCACCCAGGGTGAAAAGGTACAAAAGTAGCAACGTTCCATTTTAAAACTTTTTTTTGCACACTGAGAGCTGAGAAAAACTTTCACAGCGGACAGATGAGTAACGAGATATCAAACGGGACTTTGCAGGGGGACCAAGGACAAAGAGGAATTCGGGGCTTGGCAGGTCCACCTGGCATTGCTGGACCCTCAGGTCCAAAGGTGAGGGGTCGTGTAAATAAAATAGACATGCCCTCTTTGAGTTCCAGGTTTGTTTGTTTTTTGCATTGGTACATAAGAAACATCTGCTGGTCCTGACCAGTTGGACACATGTTATCTATTCTCATAGGATTGAAAGGCTTACTTTCATTTCACATGACTGCAGAAAATACACATTTTCTGAGATTTGCTATGATGTGAAAAGATTAGCTGTGATTGAAATAAATGATTGACTTATTTTGAGTTTATGCCTTGATAAAGGGAGAACCAGGGACACAAGGAAGGGCGGGTGCCCCTGGTCTACCAGGACGCTTCGTCACTGGACCCAAGGTAACGGCTCTAAGTTCTAACATGTCCAAGTGTCATTTTGGCATTTTTTATGCCAAATGATAGAATTCACTTTAGCGGCACATGCCACTGACTACTTTTATCCTGTTTTGTTTCACTGATCCAACTTAGCTTTTAAAAATATGCTGCAAGATCAACTAGGGAGGGTTAAAGGAATGTGATCAGGAAGGGATCCTATTTTCTCACATAAATAGTACAGCATCAGGTGTGGGCCTGCACAAAATTGCCAGCAAATACAAGCATTTAACAAAAGAAGGGCTGTCTGCATGGAAAGTATCCCAGAAAACATGCCCGCTGGGGGTTCTGGGGCATGACGCAACAAGAACCCCGCTCACAGTGCAGCAAAAAGTATCACTAACTTTCATACGTCCAACATACACATGAAAGTGAATGAGATTGTTGAAGGTTAGCTGAAATGACAAGTTTTCTGCGTGTATCAAGACTAATTCTATGAATGCTTACTCTAGGGTGATCCTGGCCCGAATGGTCCTCCTGGTCCGATTGGGGAGACTGGCTATGGACTTCCTGGTCCAAAGGTAGCAGGAAAGTTTTTATTGCAATGAATACAACTAAACTGAGAACTACTACTAAGTGCAACTGTTCTCAATTAAACATATTCAACTTCGTCTTTGATTCTTGCCTTCCAATGAGCAAGTGCATGCAAGTTATCTCAGTTGAACAGTCTGTTTGGAAAGTCAATCATCAGCTAATTGTAATGAGAGGCAGATTGCACCGCACATATGTGCACTTTCATCACAAAGTAATTTCTCAGTCTCCAAGAAGTCAGCGCAGCTGAACATCCTGTTTTCCTTCACGCACTCGATTTGATCTGGAAAATCTCCTTGCCAAACATGTGCTTAGAGATTTCAGTTTTGAAAAAAGAAAAAATTATAACTTATATGTTTGATGAGGTGAACTCTCCCTTGTTTTAAGCAGGATAACAGAGCATAGCACCGTATCTGTGCACTCACGTTGCATGTGTCTGTGGTAGGGCGATCGAGGCGACCCAGGCCCCGCAGGTCCATTTGGTCCCAAAGGAGATGGCTATCCAGGGCCCATGGTGAGGAAAAGATTCAAAACAGTCAACGGCTCATCTTGTTTGCTAAAAACATCAACATGTCCCTATCATCCATCATCGCTTTAGAATTAGACTTTCATCATCTGTCTTCTGTTTTCTATCTTCTGGACTTAAGGTTCAGCCAGAGAGACATTAATAACCTACAGTTGAGGAAACTACCCTGTTAACACCTGCTGTATTTTCATTCTGTGGCTAAGACCAGGGGCAAACAGAAAGAGAATCATTTCCATTCAGAGTTGTAGGGAGAAATATGTGCACTCACACAAACGCTCTAAGAGACATGTGGAAACCTGAAGCATATCAAGCTTGATAACACAATTGAGTTTACAATAAATACAAAGGATTGAATGATTGATACATGCGGTTGGCCCTTGGCATTCACTTTGACGTCTCCTGTTCCAAAGCTAAGGAAGGTAAGTCAACAGCCAACAAACCCACCGACAGGTTTTGCATTTCTAAAGCTAAATTAAGGGGGGAAAAAAGAAAAGGCTGTACTGATGCTGATCCACAGTAACTGAATTTGAACATGTGTGCTCTACGTTGATTAGGGCCCTCCAGGTCTGCCAGGGCTCCAAGGAGAACCAGGCCCAGAAGGCGTAGGCATCCAGGGCCCAAAGGTGAGGAGAAAACCACTGAGATAAAACCAGGCTTAAACTTTTCATTTCACTTGTGGGGATTGTTCATTCCAGTCATCTTTGCGAAACAATTAAACATCAATTATAATTTGACAAGTCTTTGGTTAGCCAGAAAAAAAGGTTCACAGGCTGCTTTCGAGGAAAACCCCCCCACAAATGCACACAAGTTGGGAGACAGTTACTCAGTTTCACATATTCTAAAATAATTTTAAAAAATTTAAGGGGATAAAACAACATTTTGAAACTGTAAATTGTACAATATACCATTGTATGAAATGAACATCTTAAAAATAGCAGATGAGATTTTCACTCACAATAAATGACAGATTTATAATCTGTTTAATCCATGTACGGCATCTTAACTGCATTCTAAACTTTGCAGGGGGACATTGGATTCCGTGGGTTGCCTGGGTTGCCAGGACCCCCAGGTGAAGGCCTCCAAGGACCGCCGGTAAATTTAAAAACCCTGCTGAACACTATTTTCCTTTCATTTCTAAAAAAATTTGCACTCTAAAACATGACTCAAGGGTGAAATTTTAAATGTTTAATTCAGTTTGACAAACAGCCAGATGGCCATTACTGAGTAATATTCTCTGATGAATAATAGATTTTTTGGGGAAAAATGCTAAATTACTGCCTCATCCCATGTGCAAACATGCCCGCGACGTGGGGGCTCATGTCCAAAGACTGTCGGTTCATTTGTCAGGCTATTTATTGCGATTCCCCCTACAGCACTCTAACACATGAGTGCGGGAGCATGAATCTCCACAGACATATGTGTGTGTGAGATGAGAAACACTTGGCCGAACAGGCCTCGAGGAAATCGCACCCGGCAGCTCATAAGTCCCCACAGATCACAACTAGACTCTCTGTGGGCGTCGGACCAGTGCGTCTGCAGGTCAGGGCACTACCACCGCCGTGTAGCAGCCTGCGAGATTTCATCCAGGACACGAATAGACCCGTCAAATCGAAAAGATGAGGGCACACATGTCACTGATTAATGTCAGGCCTTGTCCATGCTGAGAGATTGCAGATGTAATCTATGAGTCATGTTATAAAAAAAAAAAGCTGATTTTTGTAACATGCTTTGATATGTTTCATATATCAGATCTCATTAAATACGCATTTGTGAAACATGGCTGTGATCTGGCACGATGACGCCAGATCACAGCAAAGTCTATCACGTTAAATCTTTAACAGAGAGCCACCAAGTCTCTGGGTTATTCTGGGGAATTATTCAGTAGATTAGTTTGAAATTGAGTTAGCTCTGTGACAAAACTCAAAATAGATTGAATAAATACTTAAGTTAATTTTCTTCTTTTTTATCTTCTGTTAATGGTGTAGATTAGTTATCAGTGCTTGATAATCTAAATAGCCAATGTCTTTGCTCCCGCCTTTGCCTGCCACCCATTGTTTTATCATCCTACTTGCAATGTGGATTCCACTGTACATATAAATGTTTCTGAATCAACAGGGTAACCCAGGGCGACCTGGTCCTCCTGGGCCAACCGGGCCACAAGGACAAGGAATTCAGGGGCCAAAGGTAGGCCATACTTTATCACCTTTGATGGGGTCTTTTTTATTTGGGAGAGCACGTTTTCATATTAATTTATGTAAAGTTTATTTTAAAAGCACCAAAATCTTTTGCATTAAATGTTTGTTTCAGGGTGAACAGGGGACCCAGGGTGTCATTGGGCCTAGAGGGCCGCCAGGAGAGGGTTTCCCTGGACCTAAAGTCAGTGAATCTATTGTCTTTGTAAAATTGAATGTGGGTTTTTTGCCATAACTGATCTTCTAATGAATTTTGCTTTGCAATGTTTGACAGGGTGACCGAGGTTCATCGGGCGAGAGGGGGCTCAAGGGAATCAAAGGAGATATGGGAGACCCCGGAAACCCCGGGCAACCTGTGAGTGAGATTAAAGATCATTTTCTGTCTGCTTACTGAACTCAGGTGTTATGGCTGTGCCAGTAATTTATTCTCACTTTAAGCTTATATCTGTCTTGAAATATAATCAAAGACTTGTTATCTCATTTTAGGGTCGAACCGGGGTTAAAGGTGAAGCCGGTCTAACTGTGAGTCTTCCCTTACGAATTTGCATTCATTGCTATATTTTTTTAGGTGTCATGTTCTCAAATTGCGCTTTGTGTGCTCATTCCAGAGAGATGACATCATCCGGATGATCAAAGAGATCTGCGGTATCTATTCATTTCACTTGTCAGCGTTTTTAACATAGAGAAGGGATTTGTTTCTGTGTTGTGTTCTGGCTGGTTTTCCCTGCCTGATGCAACGCCTGCGATCTCATCTGTTGCTGCGATTGCAGGATGTGGGATTAAGTGCAAGGAGAGGCCAATGGAGCTGGTGTTCGTCATCGACAGCTCGGAGAGCGTGGGCCCGGACAACTTTAAGATCATCAAGGATTTCGTGACCGCGCTGGTGGACCGAGTCACAGTGGGCCGCAATGCCACCAGGGTCGGCCTGGTCCTGTACAGCCGTGAGGTGAAACTGGAGTTCAACCTGGCCTACTACATTGTCAAAGAGGACATCAAGCAGGCCATCAGGAACCTTCAATACTTGGGAGAGGGCACCTACACCGGGTCAGCCATCCGTAAAGCTACACAGGAGGCCTTCTACAGCTCGCGCCAGGGTGTCAGCAAAGTGGCCATTGTGATTACTGACGGGCAGACAGACAAACGGGAGTCAGTGAAGCTGGACATAGCGGTCCGGGAGGCGCATGCCGCCAATATTGAGATGTTTGCCCTGGGGATCGTGAACGCCTCAGACCCGACACGGGCCGATTTTCTGCGAGAGCTGAACCTGATCGCCTCCGACCCGGACAGCGAGCACATGTTCCTTATTGATGACTTCAACACTCTGCCAAGTAAGAGAAGTCTCTCAAGTGTCATATTGTTTGTTTATTTCAAGAGAGAATATCTGAGATCAGATGATTATTAGAACTCACAACAATCTGCAAACAGATCTGTTTTACCCTTACCAGTTAAACATTAATTGTTTTCACATTTCAGTCCTTAAGAGTTGATCTGCCCATTCACTCTCAAACTAAAATACAGAAATGCAGAAAACTAGATCAGGTGGTGGCATGACTGGCTTTCCCAAAGACTCTCACAGTTCCCAACCTCTTACAGTTTGTGTCAAGAGCAACCTTTAGAGACAGGGGAGTAAATAACGACTTTTTCTGTCCGTGCCTTTGTATCTCAGCTCTGGAATCCAAATTGGTCAGCCAGTTCTGCGAGGATGAGAACGGAGCCTTGATATATAACAAAGTAACTAACGGCTACAATGGCTATGGAAACAATGGCTACAATGGCAATAGGATTGGATCTGGGAGCTATGCCACTGGTGGTTATGGGTACAGGCCTATAACTCAGGAGAACCCGCTGAATGGCCAACAGACTGTATTCAACAATGGTGGCGGTACCAACAACCAGGGAGGCCGGGTGGAAACCACCCAGCAAGGCAGCGAAGGATCCATAACGACACAGGTAGGGCCTGCATAGCGGTAGTACGCACCTAATAAGCACCTCATTGAACCTTCAGGAGTCTATGACTTGCCATATAGGAAGTATAAGTCGATTTGCAAAGCACCATTAGCTTGTTTGGTACTCGGCAGGTTGGAGGAGGCGACACGGAAACGACCATCTATGGAACGAGGCGGGGGGACACATTCGACCGCCAACCTTATTCTCCAACCAGAGAGGACACCCTCACTAGACAAGGGTCTTCTTCAGAAAATAAAACCACACCATTCTCTGGCAGAGAGTACGTGCCCCCGTCAAGGCCAGTGCTTCCCAAAGGTATGAAAAAAACATTCCACGCTACGACTCCGAGTCTGTATTTGCAGCATTTTTCTCTTCTCAGACAATGAATCAGTGTCAGATAACTGCAGTTCTACCGAAGCATCCACATGACGCATCATGCATGAGGAAACATTTCTGCAAACTTGGTGACAGTGAACACACAGCCGGTTATTAACTTAACACATAAACGGGAAAGAAATGCTGCCCCCGGTGAAAATGAGTCCATTTTTATAGCCACTTTATGTCACTTCCAGCTGGTGTTTCTTTTTTATATGCTTGAAGACATATGAGGGAAACACGAAGGCAAGCACCACCTCTGAACCGCTGTGTTTAACATGTAACGAGGCTTGTGATGTGTTCACATCAGATCAAATGTGAATCGATTTTCTCGAAGAAGTTTGTCCAATGGAGTTTTTTCTTCTTTTCTTTTCTTTCCTACTCTTCAGCATTTCTTTTTTTTTAACTATCGAAGGGGTTAGGTTTCGTCTGTTGACTTCAAGCATTTCTTGAACGCTTATTTCCACCATCAGGCAAAAAGCGAAGCATCTTTTGTTACCGCCAAATGGAAATAGTTGAACTCTTTGAAACGCTGCCATCAAACGCAGCTTCCATCTCTGATTTACAGCCTGTACAGCATGGAGGAAGAAACAATCATATTCCTTTTGCTTATCTAAACACGCATCTAATGCAAATCAAGCGTGATGGAACAAGAAAGCTAATGAGTTATTGCTTTCTATTGTCAACAGAAGTTTTTTTCTCTATCTTTCTTAAGTGTTAAGATTAATTAAATCTGTGTTTAATCTTGCCCTGTATCTTGCTTCACTACCAGCCATGAGGTTGGATTGTTTTTTCTTCACAAAATAATTGTGATGTTTTGAAATGGGATGTAAGCTTTTTAAATCTTTGTGTTGTATCGTTTTGAATCCAGCATGAATCGTATGCAAGAAAGTTTCGTTGTATAAAGTCGAATGGTCAATGATCGTATGAATCACATCCTTTCAGCAGGGGGCTTCACTGCATGTATTGTATTGCTGGCAGTTTATCAAATGGGCCTGGATTCACACCCCTACGCTGCATCCCAGACAAAGACCAATAGTTTCCCGTCTGATCCCGTGACTCATTTTCCTGCAGAGGTCGTCCCATTGGACCCCCGCTGTGGCTTGGTACTGGACCAGGGAACGTGTCGGGACTACAGCATCCGCTGGTACTACGACAAGCAGGCCAACGCGTGCGCTCAGTTCTGGTACGGAGGCTGCAGCGGTAATACCAACCGCTTTGACACGGAGGAAGAGTGCAAGCGGACATGTGTGGCCGGCAGAACCACAGGTACGGCTTCCCGACTCAATCCACTGGTATCATCCCCCCAACCAAGCATCTCACTCTCCACCTCAAATGTATTGTGTGTTCTTTTTTGTTTTTCTGGCTGACATAGCGTTGACCTGACAGGGTCCTCGTGGTCTGAAATATTGACTTCCCCTTTATGTTTCCCTTCTTCAGGACGCTGAGTGAAGGCATCTGTCGTGCATCTGTTGTAGATACTTCAAGGAGGGGGAAACCTGAAGCCAGCCGCTCTTCACAGACACAACGGAAAGTTACTGTATAATTCTCAGGCCCAGACAAATAGATGAATCCAAACCTGCATTTGTGCGTGTGCTGCATCTCCCTCTGCTTCCTGTCCCTCTCAGGAATTCCTTGTTTTTTTGCTTCCACCTCCTGTAAATGTAAAGAAAAAAAAACAGGCATTAACATTACTATTATTATTCATTTCTTTAATAACACGGGATCCCTCCATTATTACTACTCAGGAATAAAATGAGTGTTTGCATATCTATAGTTTATGGTTTGATGTCTAATTTTATATACCGCCGTGAGGATTTTGAAAAGATCAGCTCAACATGCACAGCAAGATCTGTGGTATTTTTGTTTTTCCTCTTAAATAAACTCAACGTTGCACTGGTGCATAATCCCCAGAGACAGAGTTACTTGTTACTAATACCAGTAAAGTAGTGGTTCCAGTTTCATACATATATATGAATAACACCTCCCTTGGGACTCAGTGAAATAATTTTGTACATTTGAATGTGTCTTCAATTAATGTCTTGACTGAGAAATGTGATGTTTTGATGTTTTCTCTTTTAATTTTTTTTGCTTTACTGACTTGTAAACTTGTAACACTGAGAGGCTGACAAGAAGACCCACACGTACACAAACACACACACACACATACACACACACACACACACTGCCCTCTGCTGGGTAACACACGCCCCTGTCACCAGAGTTGATGCCTCATTTGAGTGACAAGCTGTGTGAGCAGAGCCCTTTTTTGTAGACCCGGCAGGAATGCTCACTGTGTTTTACTGTGTATTACGTCTGATGTCAACCTTTTTAATAAAGCTGATCCTGACTGATGAGGCAAAAGTTTTGATGGGTGGCTCCCAGTTGTTTTGGGGTGTCTCAAACGAGAGAATGTTTCATGTTTGGAAATATGTTTATGTCAGTAAGTTGTGACTTAAGACCAATTCTTCTAAGACCAAAGATTATTCTTCATTACAATACATTCCTATTTTAAAATGATTTATTCTTTATTAATTTGCTCTGGGATGTAGTCATGTGAAAAAATATATACTCAGTAACTCTTTCAGTTCTAAGTTGTGTATATATATATGTATATATATATATATATACTAATTTTATATACCGTCGTGAGGATCGTGAAAAGATCAGCATAACATTTGTGTGTATCTTAGGATACACATGATATGTAATACCCGTTCCTTGGTCCTGACATCAGACTGTTAAGTCCTTTTTTATTGTACTGTCACCTTTGACATGAGCAATACCAACTTAGGAATTTAGAGTCTTATATTTAGTTTTTTTTTTAGTAATGTTGAACATACTGAACTGGACATCTACTCCTGGGAAGACTAACAACTGACAAACAGCTAACTGTTTTCATCTCATTCATCTTCTTAACCCTTTAACACCATGCATATCCTACAGGATACATAGATTTCTGAGACCTATTGCATCACCCCTGGAGTAGTTTTTTCCTCTCAATGCATTTTGGGTTAGTTTTTGGTGGTAAAAGTGTGCAGAGAAAATATTGATTAAATGATCTTAAAAACATGTCAATTATTTTTATTTGCTTATATTTTTAGATTTTGCTGAAAATATATAAACAATGACTTCCACTTAAAAGTTATATATTATTTTCATCCATTTTTCCTGGTTCAAGATTCATAGGGCTGAATATCATATTATTCTGTTTAGTCCCCTCATGTAAAACTGACAGGGGAAGTAATTCTTTTGATCACTATTATTTTTTCGTTTGAGATATTTTGGTCCTATTGTGGCACCTTGCAGTATAGCAGCATTTGGAGTTTTTTCCCCTATTTATTGAGGCCATCATTTCACTACAGTGTTAAAGTTATGTTATGTGTCTAAAGGACAACAAAAGAAGAAACAGATTCATCTACTTCTTGCAAAAATTGCTTGCATGTCGCCCTTAAATCCGCTGACAAAATGAACTTGCATGTGCGAAAAAATGGTGTGCAGCTACGCTTAATTAATCCACTGTTTCTTGATTTTTTCTTTACAGCAGCAACGGTTGTCTCTCACAAAGATCAGCTCTCCCCCTCTGCTTGAATTACATGCTAGAGACTCCTCGACAAGTGGCGTAGTCTGATCTATCTTTAGTACCCGGCAGCAGATGTGTCAACTAACTCTACACACTCCTCACACTTTAACAGACAAGAGAAATACAACTCAACGCCACAATGGCCTTATTGATTCATCAATCGTGGCCACTGTGACATTTTTCTAGTTGAAAACAAGATTCTGGAAACTCTTCAGGGGGAGATTTATGTCAGAGAGACCTCGGTGATCGGATATCATTTAAAAAAGTTTAACTCTGGGGCGACACTCAATGAACTAAAGGAGATCAACCGAGCAGCTGAAGCTGATCACAGAAACACACACACACACACACACACACACACACACTCAAAGACAGCACAATGCTGATTGGTGGAAATAACCTCTTTAATGTGAGGCTTTCACCTGTCTCTGCTCACAGCTGCTCACAGCACAAAAGTTTTCAGGTCCAATTATAGCAAAAGAAATATGCCCCGAAGCATTCAAGTGTCTCTTTAAAATTTAAGTGTGATACATATTAATGAGCTGTGTGGCAAATATGTTCACATTCAATTAGGGAACTCCTTTTTCTCTCACTTTATAGAAAAAAACCTAAAAGGTCTCTCAAGAAACTAATCAGTCGACAAGTAAAACCTCCAACAAGAGTAATTAGATCTACATAAATTGGTTAAAAAGGACACAGATATCTAAAAGTTCATATTTTTGAGCATGACAGCAAGAGCCCTGAATATCCTCCCACTTATTTGTAACTTCAGCATGAGAGGGATCTATTCGAAGGCCTGACAGCATTGTCTCCAGCGTCAGTTGGGCCACATGACACTCTGGGAGCTGAATCATGGTGGCATATCTCCAGCCGGAGCATCCAGTTGCTTCTTTCAGTCTGTGACGGCAGCTGCTGGAGCCCGGGCCACTGAAGCTGAAAACAGGCATTGGGGAGAGAGAGAGGGGCCCTATTTTTAGAGCGGGGCAGGATTACATTGCAGGGTCTTCACATCAGAAACCTTTTCCTTGCCCTGCCTTTTCCAGCCAGGACCCACTGCCAACAGGACCTCTGGCGTCTGCCTCTCTCCTCTGTCCACAGAATCCCCTTGTTTGCCTGCTTCAACCCCTCCAGCCGCTGCCATGGACCCCAACGCCATCAAGGAGGAGCTCCGCTTGTTTCAGAGCACCCTGCTCCAGGATGGCTTGAAGGAACTTCTGAATGAGAACAAATTCGTGGACTGCACTCTGAAGGTAGGCGACCGCAGCTTTCCATGCCATCGGCTGATCATGGCTGCCTGCAGCCCTTACTTCAGGGATATCTTCTTCACAGAAGATGGAAAAGAGGTGGAAAACACCAAAGAGGTGGTCGTGGAAGATGTTAACCCGGCCATCCTGGACATGATCATCCAGTACCTCTACTCAGCGGAGATTGACCTCACCGATGACAACGTGCAGGACATAATCGCTGTGGCGAACAGGTTCCAAATCCCTTCGGTTTTTACGGTGTGCGTCAACTACCTTCAGAAGAAGCTATCCCTGGGCAACTGCTTGGCCATTTTCAGAATGGGCCTGGTGCTCAGCTGTCCCCGCCTTGCTGTGGCTGCACGCAACTACATTGCCGATCGCTTCGAGCTCCTCTACAAGGAAGACGAGTTCCTCAAGCTGGCAGCTCACGAGCTGTTCGCTGTCATCGGTGGGGACTCGTTAAATGTGGAGAGGGAGGAGGTGGTATTCGAGGCAGTCATGGCCTGGGTACGCTATGACAAGGAGAAGCGCACCAAGGTCCTGAAGGATGCTTTCAACTGCGTCCGCTTCCGCCTGCTGCCAGAGAAGTACTTTCAAGACAAGGTGGAGATGGATGACATCATCAAGGCCGACCCGGAACTGCAGAAGACAATCCAGGTCATCAAGGATGCCTTCAAGGGGAAACTTCCAGATAAACCCAACAAGACAGAGGGGGAGGAGGGGGCCAAAGGGGCAGAAGGCGATGAGGAGGACAGCCCATTCCCGGGCTTCCTAAACGATAACCGCAGACATGGCATGTATGCGCGGGACTTCATCCTCATGATCAATGACACCGCGGCGGTGGCGTACGACGTCAGTGAAAACGAGTGTTTCCTGGCTGCCATGTCAGAGCAGGTGCCACGCAACCACGTCAGCCTGGTGTCACAAAGGAACCAGCTCTACATAATCGGAGGACTGTTTGTGGATGAGGACAACAAGGATGTGCCTTTACAGTGTTACTTCTATTTGGTGAGCAGGAACGGAATCTACTCCCTAAAGGGAATTGGGGGTTGGGGATGTTATCCTTTGTAGTTTTTGTTCCATCTCTAAATAATCATGAGAGCTATAATGCCAAACATGACAAGGGGAAAAAAAAACAAAAAACATGAGAACAGAGCCAGATCTCATCATTTTGCATAGTTTTTCCTCGAAAATTTCAGTCAGTTCAGTTTTTTTTTTTATTTCAGCTCGAGAACGCTTGTATTATTCTCTATGTAGAGACAACAAGTTTGTCTGTGATGATTACTTGTGATTTCTCAAGACAAGTGACCATTCAATGAAACATACTATACACTGGTAAACATCCCAAAAATGTCATCACAGCATAAATGAACAGGTGCTCATTTTTAGCCTAACCGTAATCATTTTGTGACATATGGGAGCAAAATCTTGTGTCCTCTGGCTTGTGGGGTACTTCATTTTGTACTCTCAGGAAGAAAAAAACAAAAGGCAGAGGTTTCCACATCAAAACATGCTTTGTTATTTCAGGAAAAAGATTACTCCACTCAGCATGTCAAGATAATGGCATCGAAACAAAACAATTGCTGGCAAGGCCAAGTGTTACACCCAAGTCTCCTTTATTACTCTATTGCTGCACTAATTATTTAGTGTTAGTAAAGAAACAAAATTAGCTTAGGTTGTCTTATGTGGCATTTAAATTCATCCAAATGTTTTTATAGTGCTTCAACAAGAAAGGAAACTAAAACTGAAATGCAACCATTAGAGAAACCGCAATAGTAATAAATACCAGACATCTTCCTGTAAATGACTGAATCTATCTCCTCCTAGCACTCCATCAGGTTTTAGTTATCCAGCCACTAAAAGACAATTGAAAGGCCTCAAATACTCATATTTTACTGGAAGAATCAATATGTGGATGTCTTATATGAACAGAGATATATGAGGAAGTATAAACAGATGGATAATGGGTACTTAGAGGAAGCCTCTGCTCATTTTGTGTTTTACTCTACCTTCTTTCCCTCTGCGAAGTTTGATCCTCTCTCCTCCGACTGGCTCGCCCTGCCGCCCATGCCTTCTCCAAGGTGCCTCTTCAACATTGGGGAGAGTGAAAACCTGCTGTTTGCCGTGGCTGGGAAAGACCTGCAGAGCAACGAATCACTGGACACTGTGATGTGCTACGATGTCGAGTTAGTGCTCTCTTATCTTTTTTACATTTTTTTTTCATTAATCCCCCTCCACCACCTCTTTATTTCTCACTTTGTCACCTTTTTATTAGCACAGTTTTCAGGTGATAATTAACCAGATTACCCTCCTCTTAAACTAAAGAAAGTGTTTAATCATTATTTTATGTGATCTCACCTTCTGAAGTTTTTTTACATTTTTTTTAAAAATTTTCGTTTTAAGCAATTGTATTTTTTCTGCACTTTTTGTGGCAAAATGTTTTAAAGGGTAAAATAAGCAACAGAAACAGGACCTAGTGTTATAAATCTGATCCGCAAAGATTTTTTTTTTAATTGCAAAGAGATATTTTCCTGTACAGTTTTCAAATATAGATGTTAAGCATGGGCACGGGCTCTATTCTATCTCACATCCGATCTTACTGTTTGAAACTGTTCCATTTCTCAGGAGGATGAAGTGGAGTGAGACCAAAAAGCTTCCTCTGAAGATTCATGGCCATGCTGTTATCTCCCACAAAGGACTGGTGTACTGCATTGGAGGAAAGACAGATGACAAGTGAGTGAAGAAATGAGTGTGTGTGTGGTGAGTGTGTGTATATGAGAGAGAGAGAGGGAGAGAGAGAGAGAGAGAGAGAGAGAGAGAGAGAGAGAGCTTACGCTGTGAGCTGCAGCTGTTTGTAGTCCATCATCTTTCAAGCCTGGAGGGCTGTGCGACACATCTCAGAAAACAATTAAAAAGTCTGCTGTCCAGGCCTGTCTAATTCGCGGGAGTAACAGTCCGGGAGCATAATCTGTTTGGTTTCCTTCTGGCTTGACAGCGCTGCGCTGAGCACGTGGGCTCTGATAGATTCCCTGCCCGCTTTGCTTTGCAGGCAAACGCAGCCTTCCACACCAGTTGAATAACTTGTGCGATTTCAGCTGATTAAACACTCAAGACACACAAAAAGAGCTGCCATGCTGGTATGACTAAAAACAGAAAAGAAGACAGAAAGGGAAAAATGTGTAAGTGATTTGTGAAAGACCTAAAGGTCATTGGGCAAATGGTCTACTAGGTCATGCTGGTAGAATTTAAATGGTTGGTTTGGGTTTTGCTCTCCAGCTTCATAGCACAGTGTAAAAAAAAAACATGCATTTTAGATCAACGGCTGACCCTAAATCCCCTTAATTGTGAGTGTGTGGTTGATCTTTGTCAATGAATGCATTGACTATTTTCATCGTATCTTAATCTCCCTGCAGCAAAGCCCTCAACAAAATGTTTGCCTACAACCACAAGCAGTCCGAGTGGCGGGAGATGGCCGCCATGAAGACCCCCAGGGCCATGTTCGGGGCTGTCATCCACAGGGGCAAGATAGTCGTGGCAGGTGGAGTCAACGAGGAGGGCCTCACTGCCTCCTGCGAAGCCTATGACTTTGCGATGAACAAGTAGGGACCCCGCGCACCCTGAACCACGACATCACGGCTTTGCTGAATCCAGCAGAACACGAAATAAAACAGCTGCTAAATTAAGCTTCTGCCGGTATTTCACCCCCCCCAGGTGGGAGCCCTTCACAGAGTTTCCCCAGGAGAGGAGTTCCGTCAACCTCGTGAGCAACGGCGGCTTCCTGTACGCCGTGGGCGGCTTCGCTATGGTCCAGACGGAGGCCAAAGAAGTGGCCCCCACAGAGGTCACTGATGTCTGGCAGTGAGTTTCGTTTTAATTGGAACGCTTGCGGCTGTCGTCTGGTCCTTTGCTTAGAGATGTGACTCTCTCTCTGGTTAGGTACGAGGATGACAAGAAGCAGTGGAGCGGCATGCTGAGGGAGATGCGCTACGCCGCCGGCTCCTCCTGCGTGGCCGTCCGCCTCAACGCCGCCAGGATGCCCAAACTGTAGCCGGAGAACGCTTCCTTTCTTTGCTCGGTCCACCTGTGACCTCCAGATGACCACCTCCCCCTCTCCAGCAAGCTCCCCCCCCCCCAACAGCTTTACCATCGCCAAGTTAATCTTTGACATTCATTTTATCTGCCAAATCAGCACTCGCTCCAGCTGCCTCTTAAAAGACTGCCTCATCCCCACAGAGACTCCTTCATCAAGCTTGTTTTGTAAAAAATAAACATTTGTGAACTCCTTCCGCCTGCTTTTGTGTGATTTACGGACGGATGACAAGGCGGAGGCTTTCATCGTGTCACCAGGCCATAAGGAGGGGGGGGCTTTGAATTTATTACTGCTCTCACATAAATAAGGAAGTGAAACTGGGTAAAGAACAGTAAGTGATGTTTTCACAATTAAACACTGATGGTTGAACTTTGCCCTGGGATCCTACAACAGTACTGAGATGATGGTTTGAGAATGAAATGTAGATCTTTAAAAAATAAAACAGACAGATCATGGTTCTGTCTGGTTCTGTCCCCCCCCCCCCCCCCCCCCCCTTTTTTTTAGGTGTTTTTTTTGGGTGTGTTGTTGCTTTGCTTCAGTTAATTGTTAACATGGAAAGTTTCAAGCTTTTGATCAAGAGCCATGCGAATTTTTTGCATTTCTTATTAGGCTAAAATTGAAAAGTGATCCCAATGTTTAAATAGATTGTAATCAGAGTAAAACCCTTTTGAAAAGGTTTCACTTGGTGGTCTAAGCAACAACAAAAAAAATGCTTCAATTGCTGTTAAAAATGACATTAAATCAATAAAAATCCAAATTAAAAAGACATCACATTCGAGGTCTGTAATTAATAATTAGCACCCTGTTTTATCAACTGCAAGCTTTCCTTTCCCCACATTATCTCTAACTTCCTTGTGTCTTTATGAGAAACCCGGGTCTATCTATCTTTGCCAAAGTTAGTCCATCTGTGTCTCAGGGAAAAACAACCCAAAAAAACGAAACATGTAGCTGAATAACCAAACCACTGCCTCCCCACATTTCCCCCCCCCTCCCTGTAACCTGATCTGTGTACACAAATTGAACCTCCAGCTTTCTCAGCTCAAGCATGACACCAGGAAGTGAGCTCACAGGGCTGAAGGTGAGGGCACACAACAGCTCACATTCAAGCAAAGCTATGCCGGAGTTTCCCCATGGGAGGGGGGGGGGGCAGGAGGAGGGACGGAGGGATGGAGGTGAGAGTAGAGATGACACACTTACAGCTGCCAGAGCGCGCTGATGAGGACGCTGTAACGAGAAGTGAGTAATAAAGGAATTATAATCTCTTACCTTTATGCATTAGCCTCTTTGTGGAGGTCTGTATTTGAAACGAAAAAAACTAGCACCAAAACAGAATGAAGTCAATGCCTTTTGAACTCTGTCTGTCTGAGATGTGTTAATAACCCTCTGTACAAACGAGAGCTCAGTATTACAGCTGTCACATCTAGGGTGGCTTTCAGAAACTCAATTGTTGGAGAGGAAACAAGACACCGTTTTTCTTCTTTCCCACTGAGGTGATTTGATTGCTTCTTTCTTGCCCGGCATGCTCACTTCCATGTTTTTGTCCTGCTCCGTCCTCGCTTCCTGCGGATGTAATTGCTGCTGACAGAGAAATGACAGCTGAGGGGAAAGCGATGGGTGATTCATTTGTCGTCGTTTTTTTATTTTTATCACTCTGGGGCAACTTTGCATCGGGGGCAAGGGCGGGCGACCTCCTGGGAAGAAACATTATTGAGCCTAACGATGCCCCTGATTTGTGAAGTCACAGCTCGTTGGTGTTACTTCCCTGACCAAAAAACAACACACACACATGCAATAACTTCTAGGTCTCCATTCAACCTAAAATGCAAGGTACTAAGAGAACACCCACTCATCCACAGGAAAAAAACAAAAACAAACAAACCCGACACAGAAAGGTTTCCGTTCTCCATCCTGCAGCTGCCTAGAGAACCACATCTGTGTTATTCAAGAAGGAAACAAAGAACACAAGGAAAACAGGCCATCGTCCTCAAAACACAAACGCGAATAGTTTGGCAAATCTAAAAGATTTGTTCTGGCTATTCTCATTCTTTTTTTTCTCAACAGGGATTTGAGATGGCCTGCAACAACAGCAGCCACGCCGGCGGCCCGGACCGCCTGCTGAAGCTCTACTATCTGCCGGCCTCCTACAGCCTCATCTTTATGGTGGGCCTGCTGGGAAACACGACCTCCGTGGCCATCTACCTGACAAAGCTGCGTCCGTGGAAGAGCAGCAGCATCATCATGGTCAACCTGGCGCTGGCCGACCTGCTCTACGTCCTCACCATGCCCTTCCTGGTCTCCTACTACGTCCACGGGGACTCCTGGGAGCTGGGCGACTTCATGTGCCGCTTCGTGCGCTTCGGCTTTCACTTCCACCTGTACGGCGGCATCCTGTTCCTGACCTGCCACGCCGTCTTCCGCTGCGTGGTGGTGGTCCGGCCGCTGGGGTCAGCGCAGGTGCAGCAGAGGTCCCGGGGCGTGGCGGCGTGCTCGGCCGTCTGGGCCCTCACGGCCGCCGGACTCACGCCCATGTGGAACGTGATATCCTTACGCACGGGGGACAACCGGACGCGCTGCCTGGACTTCGCCAGCACCGAGCCGGTCAGCAGGGTGCGGCTCTACAGCTGGCTGCTGGCCGGGTTCGGGTTCCTCCTGCCCCTGGTGGTGGTGTTCGCCTGCTACATCTGCATCGTGAAACAGCTGGCCAAAGGCCCCGACTCGACCAGCTCCAGCCGGAGGCGAGCGAGGCGCGTGATCGTCCTCGTCCTGGTGGTGTTCGTCGTCTGTTTCCTCCCATACCACGTCCTGCGCGTCCTGTGGATCGAAACTCAAATTCGTGAGACAACCCCGTGCACCAGGCAGATTGTGCACACGGCGTACATCGTCTCAAGGCCTCTGGCTGGACTCAACACGCTTTTTAACCTGGCTCTGTACACCTTCTCGGGTAAGAAGTTCCAGAGGGCCCTCCGGGGCAGTTTTCATTGGGAACGCTGGCTGAACAAGGCCAGGTCACTGCTCCACCTGCCCGCCATCAGCAGGGCGGGCAGCCACGTACCTGCTGCATGACTGGCACATACTTTCTGTGATGCGTCTTTCCACGGTCGCTGCAGGCACGCTGAAAGCTGACTCATGCCCATTTCGAAAGATGCACCGATTGTGTCCCAACCGGAGACAATGCAGCCTCTCTTCTGCCAGCCCCACAGTTACAAGCTGCAAAACCTGTGTGTTAACTCACCTTCGCTGACACTTTTTCTCTCTGACTGGAGATCCTTTTCAGTCGTCTGCAGCCCCTGAAATCGACGAGCTTGGTTCTTCGACCTCATTTGGATCAATTGTGCGAACAGATCACAATTGTACTGCGTTTTTATTTGCCACAATCACTGGGTCAAATGAGGTGATCCGACATGCGCCTGTATGAAAAATAACAACTTTAGCTGTGCCAATAAGCAATATTGGCAACCATGATAAAAGGCTTGAACATGCAACAATGCAATGGTGTAAAATGGAAAGAATGGCTGTAGACACTTTATTTGCCTTTTTAAACACAGTTTCTTTTTACTTACCCCTATTTCCAGCTGTTTTGTGCTTAGTGCAGCAATATTCCTCAACCATAGTTTTATCGTATTATCAAAGAGCCTAACTGTAATGTGAAAGGCTGCTCACTCATTCTGCTTTGTAATGCTCCCATATATTTGAAAAAAAAAATAGAGCATCCACTTTTATGACTTTTTTTGCTCAAAAGATACATTCACATTACTCTGACTGATCACTTAAAGCTTTTTTTTTTCAATTCAGTTTTACTTGCCGAGTAGAATAACCTTCCTGCCCGACCAGCAGTGGCCATGGAACGTTTGAAAAGGCATTTATTATTGAAGATTCGCACACAAACCAAACTAAATGAACAAGTTTAAATTTTTAGCAAGTCATTCCATCCCATTTTTGTATGTAAAAATGGCAACATCATAAAAAAGCTGTGGTTTTTTCGTTTTTATATCTTTAGCTTTTTGATTTAAAAGGTCTCTAAATTGGCTCCTTTAAAAAAATGCGTTTCTTTTGTACAGAATTGTCCATTTAAGAGGGGAAAAACAATTGCATTGTGATGACTAAGATGAAATGGCGGACTCATTGCACAGACTTCTTAAATAGTTGGTGGTCGGTTGCACACAATTTCGACCCCAAAAATTGTTCATTCTCAAATTACTGACATTTTCCAAAGGATTTGGATTACTAACAGCTTGAGTTTGGTTCTCGCTTTTGTCCATTTGTGTGTGCAAAATTACAGCTCCCTCAACTGATGGAAGGCTCGAGTTTCAGTCCGACCTCATTTGTGCAGCTGCGATCATTAACAGGTTGCTCATTTTTTTGTCTTGAAAGTAGCGAGGGCAGGCCTTTACATTTTTACAATACGAAAAAAAAAAGGTTGGAATTCTGGAAAAGGGAATTAGTTCTTTCAGAGCTATTGCATGGGAGCAGACTAGCTTCCATTTATCCAAATGTAATGAAAAACAACTTCCTCTCGGCTTTTAGCTGAAATAAAAACAGAAAAACAAATCTAAGACTGGGCCACATAATAAAGATAAAAGACGTGCCGTCATGTCACCATCAATACTTCTCTGTGAGATGGTAAATGCTGATTTAAAGTAAGTCTCCCTTGAGAAAGAAGCTTTGTGTCTTACAGACATTTCCGGTGTAAAAGTTCAATTTAAGGGAGGAAAACGTTTTTCTTTTCTTTTTTTTTTCTCTTGTGCACGCCGCGCAAGTAGTGCAGATGGAAATGGAAAGGCTATTTTAGTCTATGAATATTTCCTTTGCTGCCTCATAAGTCATCTCCTCCTCATCTGTATTTACCCTCTCGAGCAGATCGTGAAGAATTGAGGAAGTGGGTATTAATAATAAGCAGTCGTCCCACCACCTAACTTCTCAGAGGCCTATTTGTCAGTGAAAAATTTGTCAAACAAGATTGTTTTTCTACCGCACTCCACTTGGAACGTCAATCAAGCAGCAGATTAAAGAGAGGAAAAAAAAACCCATCCCCCTTCTTCTATTTTCTGCTGTGGCAGCGTCACAGTCAATTGAACTTTAAATGATCAATTTGGAAGAAAAAGAGCCCCGTGATCAATGCCCTAATGGTACACCATACCAATGTTCTGTCACCGTGATGTAAGAGTGCTCAAACTGGCTCTGACAGCCTGTCTTTCAGGTCCGCTGCTCTCGTCCTATTTCGAAAAAAGCCACATCAGAGAGTCCGTCTGTGTGTAGGATGGGAAAGAAGTCGGCACACTATGTGAAGATTACAGACTTTTATGGTAAGGAGGGAAAACACGTGCACGTACACACATGTGTACCAGAAAGTCCATCAGGTACAAATTAACACCAGCGGATGCTGCATATTTTTATTGAACACATTTCCTGTGAGAAATTGCCTGGAGCGCTTCACGAGATTGCAGCCTAATCAGTTCGAAAGACGAAAGCACACTGCAGTTTGTCGAGAATGTGCTTTGATACTTTTCTGAAGCCAAACACCACGAAGTCACAACAAGATACCACTTATCAACACAGCCGCTAGATCACATAAATGATACTGAGGACTCTTCAGCTGATGTCAGAAGTCCAGAAACCTTTTCCCCCCAAGAAGCCAGTGTTTTTTTCCCCCAGATCCAGTAATTCTAAAGGATTTACAGAACAATTTTGACGCTTTGAGGACATCCAAAGCACCCACTAACCAATAAATAAGTACATTTCACAAATAAAAACAAATACAAAATGTCCATGTTGTCATGACACATACATCCATTGTAAATATTAAAGACACCGTTAGGCAGTCCAGCGAGCTGCTATTTGGTTATAAGGGCAGGTGGTTATGACCGAGTCATGGCAGAGGTGGAAAACGGAGAAAAATAAAGCACGACAAATCACCCGGCGACCGGTCGGCACCGCCTCGCTCCCCTCACCACCGTGTCCGCTCCCCTCACCACCGCACTACCTGGCTGCTGTAGTCCTCTGTGGTCGCTACCCCCTCCAGGGCCTTGGCCTCCGCCTCCTCCTCCACCTCCTCCTCCTCCTCCGCCTCCCCTCCTCCCAGTCTCCACAGGTCTGCCAGGTAGGTCCTGTGCAGCCGCTGCCTCTGCTGCCTCTCCTGCCGCCTCCTGAGCCGCTCCTGCTGATGCTGCCGCTGGCGGTTGTACTGGTAGCGCCGCAGGAACAGCTCCTTGGCGTAGTCGTACAGCTCCATGTCGAGGGCGTTGAGCCCCTCGATGCGCCAGCGCACCTTCTCGGTGATGCCCACGCTGGCGGCGCGCGTGCTGTTGATCTGGGTGAAGGCCCGGATGAAGCGCAGGCCGAACGTCCTCTCGAACAGGTACTGCGTCTTGCGCTGGAACTCCGTCAGGCCGAAGAAGGCCATGTTGCGCAGGTTGGCCTTGGCGCTGGCCAGGAGCACGCTGCCCCGCTCCAGCTCGCTCATGGAGGACATGTTGTAGCAGCCCACCAGGTTGAGGTCGGCCAGCATGCGCACCTGCCGGTTGTTGGCCAGGTTGGACGGGCAGTTCATGAAGTCCGCCAGCGGCACGCCCGTCCAGTCCTCCCCGCTGTAGCAGGCAGGGAGCTCGTCCTGGGTGGGGGGGCGGCCGTCGCACATGTGCAGGGCGGTTTTCCAGGTGGCGCCGCGCTGCACGTGCTTCCACTCGCTGAGGTAGCGCGACACCGGGTCGCGGAGCATGGTGATGTAGTAGAAATTCCTGCAGAGAGGGAAAGAGAGACGCGCAAGGTGAGGCGTTGGCGAGCATGCGGCGCTAGCTTAAGAACACGCCCGGTTTGCACATTCAGTGGCTTAAAGCACAGCTTGACATTTTGGAACAGACAGTACTGTGCAAAAACACAGTATTTACACCAAAAGAAAAGATGAAGAGAATTTGTGTTACTGTCCATTATTCTTCCACAAAGCCTGAACACTCTCAGGCTATCTGCTTTTTAATTTAAGTGGTCCACAGGGTCAGTTCTCCAAGCCGGACACTCAACTCTTTCTGGTTTATCAGATCAGCTGAGAAGATTACTATCATCCTAATGTCTGTAAATATTAAGCCCCACTAAGAAGATAAGCTTGGCATTGAAGGCTGATAATGATTAGCAACTGCCCCCCCCCCCATGAATCTTTATGTGACAAATAATCAGAAACTCTCTTGTCTATGTCTTAGACATGTCTCAGAGGATTTATTCCCATTTTGCCATCCAGAAAAACCTCCAGGAACACTGCTGAGCGTGGCTCTGTGTGAGGACACCAAAGTGCCCAGTTAAAAAAGTAGTAAAGTGAAAAAGGCCCATGAACATAAACAACCGACTCCTGCTGACTGGATGGATGCAGTTACACAGTCACCCCATTTAAAATAAGTGTTTTACACATTTTACACATAACATTGGTCAGATTTATTGGTCAGAGGTTTTATGGATCAACGTTACTCCGCTGTTTTCGCACAAACCAAATCAGATGGCAGCCAATATTTCCCAAAAGCGTTGCTCCACATTCACAGACATTAGGACTTTGAGTCCAAGGCAACAAACAGCTATTTTCCTCATAACAACTCAGAAGAAAAGCCTATTTACTGCTCTCTCTCATCAGTTTTTACTTTCAAAACTCCTCTTTTCTCCCCTGAACGAGACCAGCACGCTTTAATGGATAACACTGTGTTCTTGTGTGTGTACTTGCACGGGTTGATGAAACTCATGTGGCACAACACCGTCAGTCACATTTTCAGTCGAGAGAAGGAAGGTGAAATCATACTTTTTTTTTTTTCCCATTTTCCTCTTTTCATATGATGCAGTTTAAAAAGGAACATGAGTGGGAAGAATTTCTGCTACAAAGTACACAGAGCGTGTGGAAATTCTGATTAGAATTTTAATGAAACACATTATTGAGTGCGTCAGAGGTCGTTAGCGAATAATGACACAGAAATTAATGCAAACCGAGCACGCGTGGAATCTAATACCCTGCAAATAAGGGGAAATTTTGTCCTTTTTTTTTCTCTTTTTTTCAAATCTCCAGCACCTTTCCGCTCTCTGATTCACTCTGATCCGCCACTAACTGTGCTTCGAAAATTGCTGTTACCCAGCTGCACACAAACCTTTCAACTGACACACACAGCTTTGTCTCCTATCTATTGAGTTTAGCGATGACCGGCATAACACCAGGGTAGCTGAATGAGAAAGGGGCAGGAGTAATTCAGCAATTTTCGACTTTTTTTTCCTTCTTCCTTTTCTCGAGAAAACAGCGTAGATAAAAGGGAAATTGAAAATGGTCGCCCCCTGTGCAGAGATCAACGTGACTTACAATCGCCCAGAAAACACATACGAAAACAATTTTTTTTCTTTAGAAAAGGTGGGGTGGAAGGGCGCTTTTTATTTCTATGATGCTTCAAGTCAACAGCAACAAACACAACTCAAGAATCAAGGACATTTCATAGGAATGTCCTTGTGCATATATGTATGCTGTGCAATCCTTTCTGCTCACATGTAGCTCCCGAGACTTGTTCTAACACCTGCTACCCTCGATGGTGCGCGCTGTTTTCCAGTCCACCTCCTCTCCCACTCAAAGATATTGGTCCAACTTTGGCCCACAATGAGCAAAAGAAGATGGTTTGGGGGATTTGAAAAGCATTCTGAGAGTTTCGACTGTTGGTGCTGAGTAAAGTGGAGCCTCATTTTCTACTAATAAAGGGTTCATGCAACTTAAATTGGATCTTTGTCAGATGAGGCTATAAAATCTGAATTTAAACACATGAAAGCTGGTGCCATTGGTTTACACAAAAGCTGAACTTTAGAAATGTAAAAATAAGGTATATGGTGTTTTAAGTTAAATAAATGTACAATTTCTAAAGACTTTTCTGGGTGTGCCGAGAGGATCATGGCTGAAGCGAGATTTAATTCTTAAATTCGTACTTGGGCCTATTGCCACATATAATTTTTCATGAAAAAAAAAAAGCTCAAGGAAGGGAAAGGATTCCTCTGACTGTTAAAACTACCTTAAATTATGGTGGAGGATCCTTTTTTATATCTAATCCAGGCACCCTAACCTCTCGGAAATGTATCCACTGATTACTGACTATATAACTAATCAATTGAAGTTTTTAAAAAAGTGGTAGAAAGGCATCCCGTTCTATTGTTCATACACAGGCTGAGTTGGTTTTCTATTCTTTTATGATTGGGTAATATGAATACAACAACCAGCTAAACGTTTTCTTGTTTTTCCACTTGAATGGGACAAATTGCATCAAACGTCAGCGATTATCATCATTTGAAACTGTCATTCGAAATCCAGCCGACTATGACGTAAAAAAAAGAGCACCCATCGATTTCACTTGAAATTTGATTTAGAGCACAATTGCGTTACTGAGCAAAGAGAGCACCAGCCAAACGGCCTTAAAAGGTCCACAATTTAGCAATTATACCCAGACGGTAGATATCAATCAGATGTGATATATACTTAAGTGAGTGCAATGACGGTATCACAGCGGAGCACACTCACCCGCAGACAGACACACCACCCAGAGATAATGGCCATCCACAGTGGAAGCTAAGTGAATTACCCTCCCATCTTTGCTAGGTTGAGCGGACAGCCAGAGATGGATGGACACATGTACGGCTCACAAAAGAGCCCTTTGTTGTACTGCCATGAGAGCGCCTCGGCCTGTCCTCCTCCTGTGCCTATCGTCTATCCATACGGCCGACCGCCAGACAGCCGGATCAATAAAAGTCATGGCAGAGCTGCGTGTTTGCTCCTGCGCTTTCATCGTGACCTATTGACAAAGAGCGACAAATGTCAAAGCTCTCCTCTTACTCGCGTCAGGGCCAGGGGGGCAAGGTCACGCCAGGAAGGAGCGACTCCTCCTCGGGTGATGCGGAGGATGCTTCCTCACTATCGTGGCTTCAGCTGGGCACCAGGCAGCCCGGGCTGGATTCCACGGGCCTTCATTTTAATTCAGATGTCTGAACTCCGATCGGCGTGGAGATCCACTGAGACAGAACTCGCCTTTGGCTACGCTGGCACACGAGCCAGTACAGATGACCGCTCATATATCATGATGCCAACCACATTTGTGATTAGTCACATATAGAGCTTGAGAGATATTATTACCCAAAGCCATATTTTTTTCCTGTTTCCTCTTGCAATAATCTGCTTTAATGGTTCACGCCTAAGGAAACTGCGGTTAGATTTTAACGTGTTTATGTGCTGGGGTTTTTCTTTCGTGCGTAGGCCGGAACAAGTAATTGGCAGCCCTAAAGAGCATTCAAAAAGACCCAATAATCCATACTGTTTTTTTTTCTTTTCATTTGTCTGGTGTTTTTCATGGCTTTCAAGCCAATCAACAACCCAAAGCGGAAACATTTCCAGTGATCAGATAGCCCATTGATGGAGTCATAATCGGACGTTTAGAGTGAGATTTGAGTGAATTAACATTCACAAAGACGCACGAGGCTGTTAGCGGGCGAGCACAAACGACTGCTCCAAAAGCTAACGTTAAGCCAACTTGTCGCATTTTGCTTCCGATCAATCCCACGCCTCGTCGATGCCTCCCTTGCAGCCTGTCACCTTTCTCCTCGCAGCAAAGCTGCAAACAATATTGATCGCCCTCACTCTGTCTCTCCCTGACCGTCTCTCTCTCTCTCTCTCTCTCTCTAAATCACCATCAAAAAGCTACAGAGGAAACTCACAGCAGTAGATCGATATCTGCCTTGTTAATTCACTCACTCCCATCAAGGACACCATCAGACGGATGATAAAAGCCCGGAATGGAAACTATTTATACTGCTCAAGAAGCAGCCCACACACCATAAGGAAAAAAAGAAGAAGGAAAAAAAAAAAAAGAAAACTAGGCGCATCGACAAAAAATTGCATCCATTTCCCCCCATAAAAACTGAAAATGCATCAGGTTCTCTCGAGGTTCCTGTAAAGAAAAAGAAAAAAAACAAAACGACCAAAACGCTCAGACTCAACTTCATCCTGTTGCAATGAGGGCCGTAAATGAAGTGTCCAATCTCAACTCCAATTCTCAACAAGGCGGAGGGCTCACATCTATCATCTGTCAGTTGATAAATGAGTCGATTCAAGGAGATCCTGCAGGGATCACAGACTGCAGAACATACAGAAGTATCCGTCCCGAGGGGCCTGAAATAGGCACTGAACATTTAAAAAACTGGCTCTCTTCCACTATACCAGTGAAGAAAAACTGACCAGAGCAGATAACTAAGTGAAAATAGCAGCAATCCTCGACACAAGTTGTGGAAACGAATGGGAATACAAACAAGGTGACCAGTCCAAGCTGCTCAGCTGCACCCCCCCAAGGAAATATAATCTTGCTAGTCTTGAGATCAAGAGGTCAACAAGGGCTCCATTACCATCCAGTCCGGTTCTCTGTCTCGTGCTAATTTCATAATTGTGCGTCAGTTGCAGGCTGAGGGCTTTCCGTCCCCGGCCCCGCTCAGGGAAGGGGGGGGGGGGCCGGGGGGGCCCTCTCTCCTGAAAAAACGCTCAGTTTTGGGTGGAACGCCGGCCCATAAGTGGAACAGAAACAGATACTCAGAGGGGGAGTGTGAGGAGAGGGTTGATGAGAAAGGGGGGCCGGTGCTGCACTGCGGTCTTCACCGGGGCGCAGAAATGAGATGCTATTTCTGGCGATAAAGGAAGAAGCCCCCTCCCCGGGGTGGGGGGGGGGGGGGGGGGGGGACCGAGAGCTCTTCCGCAGTGGGACGGGGTGTCCGGGCAAGTGGGGGCGGGAAGAGAGGGGGCTTTCTTTGCTGGAAACCAGAGCGGATGGAGCCGACTGAGGCCTAAATAAAAAGAAAGAAACATATTTACAGGGAGCATTGAAAAAAGCGTGAATTAGTTTTCAAAGGTGCACCCACAGCGTGTCGAGGACAGCCCTGCACAAAAAAAAAAAAGCCCACTTGGCCTGAACCTTTGCTCGATGTCTTAATATTTTACGGCTCTGTGAGCTGCCAGCCTCTTCTCCGGGCTGGTGTGGATCCGGGAAGCAGAAATGGGAGACTGCACTCTGCAAAGGTCAGATCTGCCCACACACGCCGCAGCGGAATTTCTGAAAGGCAGTCCACTTTTTTTCTTTGAGACGTGTGAAGGCTATACCTCCACCGGTTCGCTGTTTCCAAAAGCAAAGAGGGATTTTTTTTTTTTTTCTCCACTCTTATATCCGCCGCACCGCCGGCCATTATTTTCCTTCCTCGATATTCGGCAATGATTTGCCTCGTTGACATGGGGTTCATTAATAGAAGCGTCGTGTCTGTTAAGCAGAGTTATCTGTTATACGTTCTTCCAAAGGACTGAAAAGCTTTCCACTGAAAACGATGAGGCGTGAAGCAAATCTAATTAACGCAGACTCTCTGCCTGTGATGTCTGACACTCAAGCTGTTCGCCTCTCCAGTCCACAGGTTTCTGTGTAAATCCGGACACCTAGATTAACGCCCCCCCCCCTGCTCCTCCCTCCCCCTCCTCCTCTGCTGTATAATACAACCTGTTTTACACTGGCCCTAATCCACGTAAGAAGTGTGGAGATTACAAAGATCCTCTGAATATCCCTCAGTTCTCACAGGAATACAAGACATTGCTTACCGTCCTGTAACAAGCACACTCATGGGCTTGTTTCACACAATTTCTTTCATTATAACTGACAATCTACATATTATACTTATTATAAATATTACTATATATATGTCTTATATATATAAATTGTAACAATGCAAGAAAAGGCATGTGAAAGGCTGTATTTTATCACATATCCAAAAGAAAGAGCTGATTGTCTGCTTGCGGTTAGCGGTGATTTTAGCCTTTCATGCATCGACTAAATGTCTCATTATTTGTTCTTTTTTCCCATTTGCATAACCTGGCTGGATAAACGTGCACCGCTGTCAGCTCCCAGACGTGTTCACACCTTCGACCTCCTTGCTGTAATTACTTGTGGGATTTTTAAGGATTTTTTTTTCCCCCACTGGGCCTCTTCAGCTGTTTAAAGCCTGTAAGAATAAGGTAGAAAAAGCTGTAGGTTAGTTCACAAATTACCACTCCAGCAATGGATTTAGGCGATTTTGCTTTTGTTAAATGGTGGAGCAGCTTGACATTTGTACCGGGTAGCTATGAATACGGCAGCAGCTGGAGATGCGGACACAGAAAGTTTGTTTCCACAGACAGAATTGCTCATTAAATGTGTTCTGAAAGTGAACTTTTGCTATACTTCAGCCCTATAAAAGCTCATTTTACATGATCTGTCCATGCTTTACATCTATCTGGCCCCATGATGAAATGTGACAAAAAAACAACAAAAAACTCATTTTAAAAATAAATGCATGGAGCCAATTAGTTGAAACATCAAAGGGATATACCCATACAAACCAATTATAACTATAGCTACAAAAAGAAAAACAGCAGGCAAATAAACATCACTACTTTGATTAAATACCATGTCTTTTTGCATTCTTCAATTTTTGTGAGCTTTAAATAATCTTGAATTTATTCAGTTTAACTCATATATTTTCAATTCTTTACAAGTTAAAGCTTCAACGAAAATTCCAAATTCTTTTTTTTCTTCTTCTTTTCTTTTTGATTTGAAATGACATTTTAGGAATTTTTCAGATTTGGGGTTTATCCTTCTGAAACATTCTGAAACACTCAAGGACACACTGAAATTTACTCAAAGGCTTTTTTCTTAATTCCAGTTTTCAGAAGAGTTGAAGCAGCCAAATCTGCTGTAGGACACACAGTTTTTTGCCCTCGCTCCACACACCTTTATTAGAATATCTTAAAATGATCACAGCGTTTGACTTATTTAGTCATCATCTGTCAAGATTCATTTTTGCTTCATCAAACCAAAAGGTTTTTTGGCAGCAGTCTGCAGCAAGCAGGGCACAAACTACTCATCAGATCAACATACGACCACACTTTTGGTGTGAGAAAACACTTTGTTTCTATAGAAAGTGAAAAGACCAATTCTGAATAATGCTGGAGTGTAGCAGAGGATGGTTGCAAACCTCACACCAGCCCACATCAGCTTATTGCTCATCCTATTCCCCTACATGTCGTCTTGTAAAAAAAAAAAGAAGAAAAAGAACACCTTATTTAAGTTGCTTTAGCCTGCCCACTTTCATGCCTTCCCTACAAACCACTGTGCAACTCACCTTCATCCCAGCGCCCTCTTTTCTGACTCTGGTGGGTATTTGCTGCTGCTCTCCTCGCCTCAGGCACTCTTCGTCTGATAGTGAGAGGGCACGGAGCTCCCAGAACACCGCAGCGCTGCCAAATATAAATTACTGCAAATGGCTGCTGTCATTTTTCTTTTTTTTTTTTACCAAAGTGGCCTGTGGCCTTGACTGAATTATAGTAAGACTCTAAATGTCTTGAAACCTCTTATAAATAATTAAAGATTTCTGGATATACTGTCATTGGATTTTTTTTTCTACTTGTTTTTTTTTGTTTGTTTTTTTGCTGACAGCAGATAGCTTAGCTTAGAGCCTAAAATCAGAAACCTGGTGAGAAAATCCCAGTTTTCGAGGAATTTGTCAAAAATGAGATAAGATGCTAATGAGCTTAGCCCTATGTCCTACCATTAATATTAATTCTGAATAAGTTGGCTTTGGTTATGAACTTTGAAAATATTTTTAAATAAAATTACTTCTAAAACTGATAAAACTTGTACTCTCTGTATATAAAAATAAATCTTTGTTATTCCTCCTCTGCCTACATCACAGCATCCGACAGCATCATAGGATCTCCCCGAAGGATCCCGGCATTCAGCCTTTCTTTCTTAAAATAAAACTGTTGTTGGGCTGTGCATCTGCTTTTCCACCCACAGAAGGGACAGATCGGAACTGGGAGACTGCAGAGCCCGGGCTCAGGAACTCACTTCAGTCGTGCTCCTTTTCATCGTTTTAAAGTTTCATGACTGTGTCGTCGACTCACCAAGTGATTGATCCGATTGCCAGCTACTGGTAATGGTTCCCCACAGTGTCGGGAATTTGGCGCTGTTAAGTCCTAGAGTAAGAAGTTCAATCGACTTTTTAAAAAATTTTTATTGCCCAATACTTGACCCTAATTTCAAACCGAAATTAATACAAATCATATCAAAACTATTTGAAATCCTTCTCCTTTTGGGACTTATGAATCCTGTATTATTTAAAAATTGGACCCGAAGCCACATATTTGTACTTTTGGAGGCACAATGAAAAAACAAAGGAACACTATTCCTTATGCACATAAGTAGTAAAAGGGACGAACTACAAGGATACAACAGCAGGACCTGTGATGATACCACCTCAGTGACAAGTCACGTAAAGCTACAAACAGAGAGCTGCACTCTCAGAAAAGAAGCTAGCTGTTTGTATGTGATACAAGACAGAAACCAAAGTTGATAGGACAATATCTCACTCCTGGGCAGCAGAGGGACGTTTCAGGCCTGACGCAGGAGCACAAGCGATGATTTTGTGGACCAAAAATGATTTGAAATGACAAAACTTTATGGTTCCTGCACTTCTTAAACACTGCTTTAAAGAGGAGGCTGACTTACACCAACAAATGAGTGTCATATATAAATATAAAATGACACGCACACACTCAAGCTTTAAGTGTTTAAGTGTCAAGCAGATTTGATGTTAGCAAGCTGACACAGTAATGTCTATCAAATCTGGAGCCGTTTCCATGATTTCACTTGAAGGTCACATTTTTGTCAGCCCTCTTGTCACATTGAGTTTTAACGCCGGCGTGTGCATGTCGGACGCCTGAAATAACTTAATGTGCAAGCACAGAGACTGACATCGCGATCAAAGCCGAGAGCTGAGAGGAAAGGGACAGTTTTGACCCTGTAGCGCGACAAAATGAGCTCGGTAACGTCCGTGTTTTCCTCTGGCTCTGGTTTTTTTAATACGTAGGTGGGAACAGAAAAATAATAGCTAAAGGGAAAATCATTCTGATTATAGTTGTTAGTCTGGATGACTAAACTTGGCCAACTTCTGGAATCATTTTAAAGCCTTCATTTAGGTTCTCATCACTGGCGAGCGCCGGCCGGCCTGCCTTCGTCGCTCTAATCTGCGGTAATGAGGTCAGTAATAAGGTTGCACTCTGACTGCTCAGTGTGAGGCCCGCTGCTGCGCCGGAGCGGGGCGGCACCGGCCATTGAAGGCCTGGCCATACAGCAATTTTGCAGCCCGCTGCGATGTGAATGCTGCCGGCTCACGCTGAGAGCAAAGCCCTGCAGGAGCCTTCTGCTATTCGCTCGCCTTTTAAAATAAAAAATACTACTCCAACCGGCCGCGTGTCACCGGGTGAAGTTTTAGATAAAAGAAGAGAAGCATTAAGGTGTAATGAGAGGGGCTGGATATGCCCCTATTAATGTGAGGTGCAAATGGCCACCAAACGGAAACCCATTAGAAGACAAATTACTTCTCTCTCTCCGTCTTTTATATAAAAAAAAAGTCAGATGGGACTTTTCACAGAATCCTGATCAGACTTCCTTTACCGTTTAATCAGACAAAAACCGGTCACTGCATCATTTCTGTGCTTAAACCGGGGGCCTCATCAGTGATCTTTTTCTCATTTTCTTGACAATCTGTCTTAAATACCAGCAGTCTTACCCGAGCACAAACAACAAAATAAATAAATAAACCACCGTCAGGAACAGCCTCGCCTGACACACTGCAGGTTCGGCCGGGTTTCTGGCGCTGCAGTCTATTTGTTTGACGCCGTTATTAGTTTCCACACTGGAGGGATGTGTAGGAGAGAGGTGATTTCAAGGTGATTATGAAGTGCAGCTTAAAAGCAGGCAGATGGTGCGTCTGCTTCCAGAACAGAGCAGCAGGACCAGCAATATCCAGCCAAATGTGCAAAACATCAATCTTTTCCCGATAAGACCGGGAGATGAGCCCTGGCGAATAACGCTACCGCCTCGTGAATAAAAGCGGCGTCTCAGTTTGCTCTGGGGGTAGGTACCGAAACATTTACATGTGTAGAGAAGTCGCACTTCACCTCCATGTGGGACTCCTCTGAGACCTAAATATCCTTTTTTTTAGAAGATCTCCTTGTGCCCTCACACCAGCTTAATATTATCCGGAAAAACTTCCCTCTTTGGAGAAGCTGGAGAGGATTCATAAATATGAAATCTCGGCAGAGTTCTCTGAGGAATAGACCTTTTAACATTGACAGGATGCTCAAAGATTAAACTGCATAAGAAAAAACTGTTACGCAAAAGGTTGTTAAAATAACGGTGAGTAAAAAAAAAAAACAACATTTTTTTAGTCTAGGATTGGAAAACTGGAACCTGAGATTAACCATATGTCCATTAAGGTCTCTGCTGTTTCCATTATCTCAGCTTTGGCTTTTCGGGCAGCTTTAGAACCTAGAGATACCCTCTAGGTCAGCAGTTAGTGCTAACAACGTCTTACAAACACAGTTGGAATCGCTCCCCTTCAAAGTATTTACACGCCATTTTCCTCTCCCTTCGACCTGCCGGCTGCAGCCCGCAGATGCGTGTGGGTGTCGTCTGCTCTCCTGAGGTCTGATTGCACACTGTCTGTATGAGATTAGGAAGGGAGTCCTCCCTCGATATCGGCATGCTGTTCGGCTTTCTGTCACGATCCGACCGGGAGAAAAGTGGTTGGAGTGCTTTATTGCTTCCTCCTTATGATTACGTCTGAGCGTCAGGTACAGGGTGAGGCACAAATGGGGATTATGTCTATTCGGCAAAAGCTCAGCTTTTCAACCTCTCTTTAGGAGGATGTAAGAACAGGGGGGGATAAAGACTGAAGTACAACTAAATCTATTGTGGAGTGATGTGACTGAGCAGCTCAGAATGGTATTAAATATTGTGCTGGAGCCACAGCATGACTTCACACATAAATGCAAACACACGCGTAAGCACACCCAAACTCAAGCCTCACTCCCGGCGTCAATGCCCATCAGAGAAGGCCGCCTCACCCGCAGTGGCACCACGAGAGGCTTTCAGGACTGACAGAGCAGCAAAATGCCAACCGGTGACAACGTGGAGTGGTTCAGAAAAGCCCTTACTCAGCAGTTTGGCTCTCAAATGTGACAGGAATCCCTCACTTTGAATAGCTCGTCTCTTTCCACGCGGACGGGTCGTGCTTCCCAGATAGCTCTTCCCTGAGGACGGGAAATCAAGCAAATGCCACCCTCTGGTAAATCACAACTCTGCGTTTGAGTCATGAATCATCCGACCACTCTGAGATTAAAAAGCAGAGCCGCGAGCCCCGCCGGGTTTTTCCCTTAAATCTCACGCCTTACTCTGAAGTCGAGACAAACGGCTAATTGGCAAACGCCACGGCAGCAAAAGGAGGCCGTAGATTTTGTCTTTGAGGGAGAGCTTCACAGGCCGACCTTTGACCCCTGTGGAGCTGCAGGGATCGGGCGTTTCCCGACGCGGTGACGGGACACAGAAAAGACCAGCCTCCCCCTGGTAGCTACGGAGGCATGACTCTCAGCGTTTCATGACAATAATTAACACTCGGCTGCGGGAAAACTAATGCGTATAGCTAATTCATAGCTAATGAGGGCCGATTTTCCTTTTTTCCACTGTTAAAAAAACTGTTGCTGGTGGACTCACAGTGCTGCTATGGCTCTGAGGCAACTGCTCCAAAGTGATATGTTAAGTCTGCTAACTGCCACTCATGGCGGTTAATGAATTTTAGGGGGTTCTTAAAGGCACTCCCCCTCCTCACCAACCTCTTTTAACGCTCCTGGTGACATATGGAGATTTGCTCGCCGAACCAGCTGCGAGCCAAATTGGATTCAGGCACAATGGCTGCACACCTCAGAGGACCCTGTCCTGCTTAAGTGATTTACTCCCTTAAGCTTAGCTGAGCCTGTTCTGTAATTACAGGAAATTGAAAGAGGCCGTCAGTCCAGGAGGCGGCCTGCTCTCCGGCATTTCAGGGAGGCCGACGTGCCGCCTGGCACGCGCCAATAAGGGCGCATACGAGCGACGCCCCTGAGGAAGCCGCCGTCCACAGGTAGAGGATGCTGCACCCCTCAATGAATCGAGCTGACGCGACGCTTTAAAGAAGCGACTCCTAGCGGTCGAGCTGGAGATAGCATCCGAGTGAGATGTTGCAAAAGTACTATCAAGCGCTAAAAATGAATAACCAAAAAAACTCAATTAAACAACAAATTTCTTACAAAGCAGGCACTCGTTATCTCCTTTTTCCCAACTTCCCATGTCTATAGTTGTGCCAGTCTCCTTTTCCAGAAGCTCTTGCACCTCAAACACATTTTTTAAAAAAAAGGTTTATTCTGAAGAAATAGATAGGAAAATATCTAATTAGGTTCAAATAACTCCATAATGACTAAAGCATAGTAGGAAATGACGTCATCTTTGCGATTGTTACAGACTATTTTTCTTGTCACAAGCTAAACACAGCAGGAGATTTTGGCCTTCTATAGCTGAGACGACACCAGCAGGCGGTCTGTGCTCTCCCTCCTATCACCGGTCAACAAAGACAGAGGTGAATTTCTAGTTAAAAAAAAAAAAAAAAACAGCGCCTCAGCGTCAGCGACTGATTCGTGCCTCCATTGATTATGCTGTCACTTCTTGACCAGAGACTTAGAATGCACGACATGGATGAAGAAGGAGGGATTAAACATCGAGCTAAATCTGCAAGTCCGGCTGCTGGTCCCCACAACAATATGACAGCATCTGCTCCTGCGTACGGAACAGAATGAGAGGGGCGATTCCTGAAAAAAAGAAAGAAGAGACTCACATCCAAGCAACCAGAAGGACTTGGATAGAATCTCTTATCCGAACACATTGCATAAACTGGGATGTATGCAATTACCGGGTTGCAATTACTTATACTGCATATAATTATTTATTGTAATGCAGGAGCACCAAACGGATCAAACTGAACTGACTTGGTTCTAATCTGAGCTCATTTCCTTCGCAGACATCTTGCAGGCTGTGTTGGCCCAGAATGTAGTCATCAAATATTCTCTCAAACACCAGGTTTCAAACGGGTCGTGGAGATGAAAAGCACTGATGTTTGATTACTTATTACTGTGGGTTCTGTTTTCTTTTGCGTACTTGAGGACGACAGGTTTTTCTGTTGAGTGCAAAGTGTCTGAAAGGACTCACTGTCCGTCTTTTTCCATCATGAGACTGTGAGAAATTAATATAAGAGGATGTAATTACCGTTTTGATAGGTTATAACATTCAGAAACTGTTAGGTCTGACTGAGCATTTGATAAGATCCTTTGAAACTATAAAGCAACATACAGCTTATTGTCTGCATGTACAAGTTCTAAAGTGATGGGGGGATCGGACTCAGATCTGAGTTACAAATATGTTTTTAACGATTTACTGTTGTATGAAAATGTAATTTACTCTAATCAGCTTTTCAAATGCTAGTGGGTGAAAAAGAAACTTGAGGAAAACAATCAATAACAACATTTTTTTGCCTAATGGAGGGCTTAAAAAGGAGAGATCCAACTACACTGTGATCAATCAGAATTTGCTGGTGTCATATTTACTGGGCCTCCTTCGCCTGGCTCCTCCACACAGGTGAGAGGATGAAAAACGACATGAATCCTGGAAAACACTGGAATAGTCACTCATAAGACCAAATGTGATCGGTTAAAGGGCGTATAAATAGGATCGATGAGGCTGTGTAACCCGGACGACAGGTCAGTTAAAGTGTGGCAGGGTGACCCAGCAAATGAAAGTGAGGGAAATGACAAAGGAGCCAACAAATGAGGGGGTGACAGGTGAATGAGTGAACCGAACCGCCCTCCGCCTGTCACTGCTGCAGAAACGCCTGCTGCACACCTGGTGCGCGCAGGTGACGCCTCACCTTTTGCTCTTCTGGGCGCTCTTCTTGTCCCTTTTGTTCATCACCACGGGCACGCAGCTGGTCAGCTCCGTCCAGTCCGCGTGCAGCCCGCAGCTCCAGCCCGTGGAGAAGCGGGAGAAGAGCCACGACTCGGCTTTCCCGGGCCGGTGGCAGGTGCACTTCCTCTGGCCGGGCATGCAGTCGCAGGGCTGCTCCAGCTGGATGTTTTTCACCAGGTGCCTCCCGAACGTCGTCCCGCCCGTCTTCTGGATGTGGAGGAACACCATCACGTCGTCTCCCCGGATGTTGAAGTCGACCTGCCGGTCCAGGTCGCGCTCCGTGAAGTTGAATTTGGACGTGATTTTGCAGGAGGCGTCCTCGTCCGCCTCCGGCTCCGGGTAAACTAACTCGAACCCCGAGGAGTACTGCTGGAAAAGCCCCTTGTCGTCGCTTCTGAAGTAGCAGGTGTTGCTGTCCGCCGGGCACACGTACTGGTAGCCGATCATGAGGAAGAGAACCGCGGCGATGGGGATGAAGAGGAGTCTGTTGAACTTCTCCTCCATGGTGGACAACTGTCACTCACGCCGTGGGCGCGAACCTGAACGTGATGGCCGAGTCTCTCCGGTCTCCTCTCATCCTGCAGGTTCCGGCTCAGGTCTGCGGCGCTCCTGTGGTCCGAAGCTGCAGCTGAAGTCCCAACAGGGACATGTCCAGCCGCAGGAAGGGGCAGTTTAGGCTGGCCCTCCTCCTACACCATAACACTCCACTTCTTCTCAAACTTGAAGCCCCCCCACCCCCCACCCCACCAACACCACCGCCACCAAACTGATATTTTTACCCAAGTTACTTGGACATGCGCCTTGTTTAATAAGTCAAAGCGCGTGCATAAGTCCCGGGCAATGCCGACTTTCGACGTGCCCGCATCCCGGTGTGTGGAGCGCTGCTCGGGGGTCGGCTGTCCTGCCAATTGCTGATCGGTATCTGAGCCAGGAGCGGGAGCAGCAAGGTGGACGGAATCATAGCCAGAGCTTCTGGTGACGCCTTTCAAAATAAACCAGAGCTTAAACTGTTCTTTACGCACGCGTATTTGCGTTTCGAACCACAGAGCTCTATCACTTACGCACCAGGACGTGCGTAATGGCTTTCACAGATTCGGGTTACAAGCGACTGACGCTTTTACTGACTATATGTTAGACCTGGGAACATTTTCGACGAGAATTCAGGACAATTGGGATCAATTTGCAACTCACTCCACTTTTGAGTCCAAATTCCATGTGCAAATGCATTTTTCCACCTGCTACATGATCTGCTAAATGAACTCAACTTGTGCCAATAAAGTCACAAATAAAGTAACAACTTGTCAATGATGCTTATTCATTTAGACAATCTCATTCCTAGTTTTACGCTTCACTCTCAAACCGTTATTATAGTTATTATACCCCATAGGACTAATACCTATACCCTGGGACACACATTTGTACTAGTAGATGCTCTTTAAAAAAATTTGAAGTATTTTCCCAAGTCCTAAATGGAAAAATTACAAAGGTAAAGTAGCAGGACCTTCATAGCCATTCGTTGGACTCCTAACGGTTCTTTTTTTCTGAGTGTTGGATGTATCAGAGCAAAATTCTATATACAGGGGAAACAAAACGTACCAATTTGGAAAATTAACAAAATAACCGTTTTAGAGAAGTGGATGTGGTTTGCTTTGGTCCAATTCTTTCAGAATCACAAATAAATGAACCAACGTGGAGTAATTTCAGCACCATGTTCTACCTGGGTCTGTAATGGGGTGGTCATGGCCTATTTCAAAGGGAATCTGCTCATGAGTGCACACTGAGTGTTTTTGTTGTTGTTTTTTTGTATGTTGCTTCTTACCTTTTATTGTGAAGATGTACCTGCATAACTTCCTGGTTTGATCTGGATGGCTTGTCTCAACATCTGCGCCAGTCATCTGTCCCGGCTGCCCAGCCTGTGACGCAACCGCTTTTCTAATCACACACACACACACAAATGCTCCGGCCAAAGAGTTCCGGAAAAAGAGACCAAACACAATGCTGGAAAGCAGGAGAAAGTCGAGAGAATTAAATCAGAGAATGAATTATATAGAAATGGGAAGCTGAACTTTTGTGAATGACTCATATTTCAATGGCATTTTTAGATGATTTACTTCCTCTTATTCTTGGAAACATATCCCGTCCTGATTATACAGTAAACCTCGCCTCCTGAGCATTCAGTAGTCATTTAATAGTCCTTATGTGTTACGGTTGTGTTTTAATATGGCTCCACTCGCTCTCTGCTGTGCACATGCGAAATACGTTTCTCTTGAATTCCTACAGCAATTACAATCAAAGCCCCCACAGAGAAAAGGGCTGTAACCTCAATGATTCCTGCTTCTCCGAAAGAGTTAAATCCTCGAGCGAGCTCGAGTGGAGTCATTTCAGCACCATGGACAGATTCCAACGTGCCGAAGTCAATAATTGGCATCCTGTGTGAGGGAAATGTGTGAGAGCGCACTCCGTCATCGTCCCACATAGGTTTTCCTTTACCATGGACACTGATCAGCTGTGAACACGGGACGGGGCAGGGCCCAGATCTGCATCACTCTGCGGACACCACAGCCTGGAACGAAAGGCATTTTTGTCCTCGGTAATGGATTTCCTTTAAGCCTGCCCCTGATCAAAAGCTTTTGTTATTTTGCCTAAGATGCTCTCCATCAAGGGATTTAGCCAGGGTGCACTCTGGTATGTATTGTATCCAATCCTCTTTCCGTGCTGCATGCACTCTGGCCTCTTGCGCTGACGTTGACTTAATCTGCATGGGAGTTTAGTCTGTGGCTCCCTCTCTCTTTGTGTCTGGGAGGAGGCATCATCTCTCATCCTAGGAGGAGCCTGAGGTGCATGAGAGGACTCGTGGTAGGCTTCAGAACTAGAAAACGTCTCATTTTCTAAAAGGTCAGAGGAAAGTGAGCTGCTCAACATTTGTGTTTTTTTTCCCCCGTTTTTTTTTTCTTTTGCCCTTTTATTGCTTGTGAGGATAACATCTGTTGTCAGCATGCTCTTTACCTGCACGGCGTGTACCAAAACTCACTTATCTGCCAAAGGAAGACCTTTTCATCAAATGGCTGGAATATTCAAATCTAAGCCCTGACCTAAAATAATTGGTATTTACGTCAACAAGGCCTGTGTTGCTCTGGCTTTGCATGGGGGGTATTTACACTGCACAGGCCTCCTGAGAAACCACTACTCAGAAAGTGCTGAGTCAGCTGACTGTAGAGACGTACAGGACTCCCAGTAATGGGACTGAAGCTTTGTGAATAGGACATCCGTTTTGGCCCTTTTTGTTTTCAGCGTGTGCTTTTAGAATTAGATGGAATCATAATTTACCTCAACATGATGTTTAGAAGCAAGCGGAAAATTCTCCTCACCCGGCTAGAAAATACCAAGAAGGGTAGGTAGGAACTAAGTGAGGCGAATGGAACATAAACTTTATGCTTTGGGGGAGAAAAAAAGCAGAAAAAAAGGTTGAACCTTTAAAAAGAAGAAGAAAAATGGTTGTGGACTCATCACAGACTATGCAGTTGTGGTGTCATTTTTGAAAAGGTGATCTATTCTCAACGTTTCAGACCATTTTTACCTGTTTTTTAATAGTTACTGTAGGAGTAGGAGTCTTTAAATGTCAATAAAACACATACTTCCCAGAAGATAAACATAATAGTAGCAAAGTGAGTGTGGAAGTCACAAGCAGAGCAGTTAGCCATCAGGAGCCTTTTTCAATCTCTCTGTTGCCTGTTGCGTTTCCTCACACAGAGCTCAGTTAAGAAGTAACAAGATAATTAGAATAAGAACCTGACGGAGTAGCAGCCTTGGCGTTAATAACCTGAGATTCTGAATGAACAGAATGAATGGGCGTGGGAAATGAATGTGTGGGTGAAATTCATTAGCAAGTGTTCAAACACCTGCAGATTTAACACTAATGAGCATGGACCTTTAACTCAGCTTTCATTTTGGCTTGACCAGCATGGGAAAGGGCAGAAATAAAACGACTGGATCCATGAAAAAGTTTGATCTGGTGTTATTTTAGGATCCTTTTACAAGACAAAATCAGACTGCAGGGAATAAAGGGGCTCCCCTGGTTAAAACTGTTTTTTTTCTCCTAAAAAAAATCTTTATCCAGCTCATTCAGTATTACGACTCAAATGATCTGAAACAGACATTTTGGGGGGTTTCTTTTGGGGTCCTGTGTTGTGACAAACGTGTTCTGATGACTGAGCCTGAGGCGGCAGATTTTATAAAAAGAAAACGTTTGAAAATGTCCAAATATAACGGTTGTCATGGCGACACCTGCTCCCTTATCCTCGCCGGCTCTGTTTGCCTCCAAGTGCCAACCTCTTCCCGTCGTGCTATGCTTCACCTCACCACTAGCTGCAATCTGCCATCAGCTGAACTTCAGCGGCCCCTCAGCGGCAGGCCGCATAACTGACGGATCCTCTGATGTGGTCTGTCAGACTCTCTTGACTGTGATCTATAACCCTACAAATCATCTCTATGCACCAATAGGAGTCGATTTCACAACATCACCAAAACCAGAAGGTAACCGTGACTATTTAGCTATCACCAAAAACAGATTAACTGCCCTGTTTTGGTCGAAAGGCAGCGAATTGTTAAAGCTCTGCGGCCTTGAGTGGACTGGAGGCCTGCTGTTTTCATCTTCTTTTTAATGTAACTCTGTGCACGACACAGCTGACGACAGGCTCTGCTGCCGCTGTAACTATGAAGGGTGTGTGCGGTGAGCAGCACTGGTCAGGTTGCCTCCACCAGCCCAATTAGATTCCAGCCCCAGTTCTACTGCACTCTGGATAAAACCCAGACACCTTTTTTGTCATTTATTTGAGCAGACATGGTCCAATAGAGAATGTACTTATGCTCAAACATACTAATGACATTAAGATTCAAAGCAGACCAACTCCATATATTTGTACTTTCCTCTGAAAGTGCCTTTAATCCACAAAGAAAATATGACAATAAACTGGTCTCTCCAATACATGTAAATTGATTATAACTGAATGCCACCACATGGACATTTCTGGCCTGAACTGAAGCCATCTTGACTATCTCTCACAGAATAGGAACCGCTGACTCGTCAGTACCTCAGCCGCCTAACACGGGCTATTGTGCGACACTGGAATGCATTAATATCACATTAACTAATCCTCTGAAGCGCTAAAGTGGAGGTGGCCTACGTGGACCAGCAACTCTTGTTTTCTGCCAGATTAGGTCGAGCACGAGCTCGTGTATCGTCGCCACATCAAAACCTGGAGAGGAAAATACGAATAAGACCAAAGAACCTTCGGCAGGATGTTGGATCGGTTATTTCTATTTCTTCTGCCGTAAAGAGTGTGCCAGTGTCATTTCCATAGCATGCATTTGGTACACAGCCAAAGTCCCAGATTAAAACAAAGTTACATTAGCAATTATTAGACTCTAAAAAGTCGATATGAACTCTCATGTTCAGAGTGGTCACATTAAAAACAACGTCTTGGCCCTCAGTGCTCGCTGCTTTTTGCATTTCGATTACAAGTTTTAGGTTTTAATAGCAAATTGGATCCTACGTCGTTGCTTCAGTTTTTTAAAGAATTTGCAGCTCTGGCCGGTTGCCTTGGCTGCAATGTGGTGCAAGTGATGTGTGACCGGTCCACCGGCGGGGCCACAGACCTGCAGTGCAGCGATGGCGCCACGCCAGCCTGCGCCGAGCTGCCAGCGCCGCCCCGTCCAGAACGTTTAATCAAAGGGGACACTCTCTCCGCCGCTCGCTCATGCTGCACACTCTGGCCGACGGACAGGGAAATGCCCCGTTTTGGGCTGCTGGCCACTGCGCTGCCCAGAAGCTGGAGAGCCACAGAGAGCCGTGAAACTACCTGCAGTTTCTCACCGGTAATTGGGGCTTCGGGGACAAAGTTGATAACAATATGTCCTGCTGGGACTTTCTCAGCCCCCGTGTCCTTAACATCGGTGCCGACGGATGTTTTTCTCGTCTCCTCAGACAGAGCCTGCATGTCGCTTCATGAGCAAGTTGATATCATCGGCTGAATAAATGTCAGAGGGAGGGGGAAATTGCTGTAATTTAACTCATCAAGCCTCATTGTACCCAAACATCAAGGTCAGCTTTTTTTTCCCGGCACGATTGATTCATTTTACACCTAGCCATGCAATTTCTCTGTCAAACACGCCACATGCATGACTTGTCTTTCTTTGTGTTGCCCGCTGGTTTCAGGCTTTTAAAAAACTGTGGAAATGTGGAGCATATCCAGCCCTTTTGTGTCAACTCGCCGTGTTTTTCTGCCAGGTCTCCAGACAAGAGCAAAAATTTCATAGTAAATTAATTGTCCGGAAAATAGATTCTAGGTCGTCTATCTAGGGGGAAAGAAATCATGTGACAGAATCCATTTTTGGATGCTAATATCAATGTCTCACACACTATCGCGAATGTGTCTGAGATGGAACTAGTCAGGGGTTTTTTGGGACTTTCTCTGAACTTTCTGGGACATTCCCACTCCTACTGTCTAGAAACTGTTTGGAAATGAGCATACGTACCCCATTCAGATAAACAGGGACCGACATTTGATTTTTCCAAGGCCAACTCTGATGTCTTTCCTCCAGACCAGGGCCCTCTGTTTCTGCCAGTTATACCAGAGACTGATCATTCAAACACCTTCAACAAACTCATTTCATGTTTTAATCTGCCACAGAGAATAAAGGCTAACACTAGATTTGAGCACTTTCTTAGAAAAAAAATCTTTCAGGTCATATTTGGAGTAACAAATATGGACAAAGACTTGCTGTAAACCTGTGTGCTGGTCTATCCAGTAAGAGCCTGGGGGATCCAGGGCAGCCATACTTCACCTGTGACCTGAATAGATAACTCATTTCAGTACTAACAAGTTCTCTGGTTTATTCTTAAGATTCCAACAAAAGAATCAGGCTAACACCCTTTCAGGTTATGTATATGACTTGATTTTTTTTAAAACTTTTTTTTTGCTGTTTTTAATAACCGAGTGAAAACGCAAGGACAAAGTAGTCCGTTGTGTCACGGTTCAAGTTGATTACAGACAGGTAATGGTCCATCCTGCAAGCGTGGGTCTCTGCCAAGCCAACCGTGCCTTCAAGCTGAGTCAGGGGCTGTCTGGGCCGCGTGCCCGATAACGGAGCCAGTCAACTGTTCGCCGTTTTACAGCCACTTTAAAGCAGCATTGCTCAAAACTGCACGCTGCAGGAATTTGGCCGTCGCCCATGCCGGCCTCAGAGCTGCTGGAAATAGTCCCGGGGCCTTTTTGCCATTTTGCCCAAACTGTCTTTGCCAGCAACCTGGCAGCCGTTGCCTCATCATTACACTGGTGATGGAGGAAACAATTAATGTCTGGGCGACTATGCCATGTGCATTTACGCAACTGGGTCGAGATTATATTCAGGTAGCATAATTAACAGGTACTAATGCCTTTTGAAATAACAAATATTAAATGAAAAAGAGACAGAAAATGTATGGAGGCTTCTTTGGGTCTTTGGGTGAGGCCTGACTTCAGATGATTCATTATCTCCAAAAAACACCTTTCCCAGAGGCAGCGAGGAGAAGTTTCAAAGGGATACTTCATTGTTGCAATCCAGGCAACATTGTGGAGAAAATAGAGGAGAAGCTCACGAGGAGAATCTCCGGCATGTCAAATGTGGCAAGCCGCTTAGGTAACCGTATTAGACGACCAAACATCAAAGCCTTTAATATTCAAGAGCCCCGAAATGGCAAGAAATGTACAAATGGATTATATCTGCTCGAGTAAACGGTGTGCACATAAGCACATATTGTGGTGAGGGAAAGGGTGTCTGCACAGATGTATGAGGTAAACTGTGATGGTTCAGAATGATGGGAAATTCTAAGAATTACGGTAAAAAAAAAACCTTTTAAAAAGAACGTGTATTCAAGTCAAACCTGGTAATGGGTTATGATGCAATTCAAAACTAATCTTACTCTATTCTCGAGATCTCACAACGTCCTATGACAGTAATCTATTCGGACGCTTCGGCTACATCAGGTGGCATTTCTGAGAGTGCAATTCTGACTAAAGCTGTGATGAAGCATGAAGCCCACAGTCGCCATGCTGGAGACGAATGTGGAAAACTGAACCCTTGGAAGTTCTGGGGATATATAGGTATGATGCCTTTGTGATGAATAGCTAACCTTGTTTTTCCTCGACTCTGCTCCCCTGTGCAGCAGCTTCATCACTATGCAGTTCTATCTTCATACATCTAACTCCCGGCCTGATTTATTGGGACGGCACAACACTCAAGCACAAACGCTTGCGCGCAGACACCGCGTGGAAACATTTGCGCGGTAGATGAATGGTCCGCATTTGAATTGCAAAAATATTCAGATGCTTGTTCGGTGGATTTACGTGGATTTGTTTGTTTAACTCTTCTATGTCGGCATCCGGCAGCATGCCCCAATTTGCCTTAATTGCAGCAGATTTTACGCACAACATCGATTAGTTCAGTCTTTGCATCCACACCAGAGGACTGACCTTTTATCACCTGTTAAATATTCATGGCGTCTCATTGTGCCGGTCCCTTTGGGATAAATACACATCAATTAGAGATTTCTAGTCTGGCACTGGCAGAAAAGGAGATTTTCAACCTTACTCAGGAGTCATCCAGAGTCTTTAAAAAAAAAGGAGAAAAAAACACTGTGATCCACAGAGAGGATGTATATTCCAGCCATCTGGTTAAGATTTACAAATCACCCACTCATCAAACGTCCGGCACTTTATCGACTGGCTGATTATTTAAAATGCACCGTGCATGGGTGGATTTCTTCTAAGGGGCCACAGCAGCCATAATGTACAATGTAAGAAGATTGTTCTTTAAGCCATAAAAGTATGCATGTGACAGAAAAGGGGATAAAGCCATTTCAGAGTAAGCTTAATGTGAGCCCCAGAACCAGAGCAAGAAGTGCAGGACCAAGCCGGGTTATATTCTTATCTTTTTTTTTTTTTTGGGCCAACGCTTTCTGGTAAAAGCACCCCTCCTGGCATTTAAAACACATGTCTGAGATAGCATCATCGGTTCTTTTCTCCCTTCCCCTGGCCTCTAGAGAGAATCTCCGCACATCTCTAAATGTCACGTTAAGTGCTTCTCTTGTTCCGTGCTGACACCAAAAAAAAAGAAAAAAACGAGGCCCTCTCAGAATACAAAAGAGATCCACACTGGACGGCAGACACGGCTCAGAGAGGAGCAGCCCCCTGCCTTTTGTTTTTGTTAACACTAGTTAAAAGTCACATTTAGGCTCTAATGGGACCACCTTAAGACGACGCAGCCTTACACTCTTTTTCCACTGAATCTTTTTCTACTGAATCTTACTGGATTTGGGGTTGTAGTGTTCTTGGGAACAAAGAAATATGTGTCTTAAAATGAAGAAAGTACCAGAAATGTGTACTATGTTGTCTTCACTCACTGCTGGTTGTTGATTTATCAGCCATTCTTTTTTTTTTTTTCAAATCATAATTATAATCACTTTTTCCTTTAGTGCCAAATCTTGATGAAAGTCTCATCAGGGAGTTTTTTGTTATCTAGAGAACCCAATCAACTTCTCTTTGAGAGGAGGGCAAGGTAGGGTGGGGGGATTTAAATGGGCAGACACCTCAGACAGGGCCTGACCCAGAGTTGAGCTTTTCTCAGTTTCTGCATCCACAGCCAAACGTCCCCATCTTTTACAGCTGCTTTATTGCAAGTGCAGCATTGTCCGTGCATCAACCTCTGTTGACTTGATTTGTCAAATACATCCAAAAGACTTCCTCTCTCTCTTTCTCTCACTCTCTGAACGGCAATCTGATCCTCATGTTTTGAATACATCTTCCAAATGAGCACCGTCATGATAGCAATGGTGCATCTGCAAGCGGGCATAATCCGGCCCTGAGGTGACAACAAAGGGATAATCTTCACGCAGACCAGCAAAATAGTCCTATGCAGCCTCTGACTGCATAAGGGGGTGGGGATGTGGGGGGGGGGCCACGCGGGTTTCTTCAGTGCATTACGGGAATCCCACAGCAGCCTTGTTCTAGCGAAGCATAACTAAGAGACCCCACTGACCAGGGGGATTCCAGCACCAATTTTTGCTTGAGCACTGAATGTGTGCAGCCTTGAACGTCTAAGACCTGCCTGCTGATTCCTCCAGAGGACAGACTTCCCCTCCGGCTCTACTTTTGTCAGCTCTGAGGGGCTAAATCAGGATCCTTAAGCATTAAGGGATCTGAAACATGGTCAGTAATAGACCAACTATTTTCAGTTTCCACAAGACTTGTCTGGTTACTTAATGACAGCATAGATAGACAGAGCAGAAAGATGATACTTGCCGCTACATTTAAAAAAAAAAAACGTCAACGTCAATTAAGTAGTAACAAATCAGAACAGGAGAAAAATCTTACTTCTGATCATTTAACACATAATAATCCAGAGTGATGCAGGGTTTAAAGGCAATTGAAACTCTAATCAACTAATCAATAATAATCTAAGTAACCTGTGGAAAATTATTGATTATTCACCTTTGGTGGTGCAACTTGTTTTTTTATCTTTAATTTATGTGATTTGTGGGTCCCCATTGACCAGTTTTCTCTGTACAAATGTTCTTGTGAGATCAAAATGGCTTCTAATTAGCTAAATACATATACAGTTATCAAGACCTGCATCTTGATAGCAGGACTGTGGGTCAAATAAAAGAGAAAAGAGTTCACCCCTGGGAAAACAGACTTTCCGAAAGTGTGCCCATTCGAGAGTGCTGATCACCAACACCTCCTGCCTCTGTGTGGGTCTGTTCTGAACAGCTGTGCAGAACCCGTCTCGTTAAGCAAAGCCTAAAGTTAAAACCATATGAGACAGTTAATTGGTTATTTACGAAAATGCAGAGAGGAAGAAAAAATATGCAGGGAATGAGAACACTGCAGGCACGGGCAGCATACCCCGCCTCACATAAATGTCTCAGTTTAGTTTTATACCCCCGAGAGCACATTCATCATACATTACTCTCTCCGTATATATATTCAGTCCTCATTACCTGTGTTTTCCTCAAAGGATCCTCCACTGCTGTGACTGATTTTCCCTATAGATTCAATGCCTCTTTGCTCAGTGGGAGGAAAGGAAAAGAAAGCAGAGCAAGCTTCATCATTTCTCCGCTATTTATAATTCTTTAGAGCTGGGGTCTTATATGACCCGAGCAACATTCATAGGGGACAATGAAAAGAAACGGTGGGATGCTTCGCTCTTTCTCCCCTCCCCAGAACTCTTTCATCTCTCCTTCCCACAGAGCTGATTCACCGCTGGTGACCCCTGCCACCGCTTCGTTCAAAATAGACAACAAAGTGTCTGAGAGGTAAAAACCGGTGGGAAGTTACGGGCTCGATTGCTACTCAGCTTTATGTTGCAGTGCTGAGGTCTCTTCCAGGCTGAGGATGAGTCCTCTGTATGCCTGAACACCACTTTTTTTAATTGGTGGTGCCACGCTCCCAAATTTGTTGGTGATAACTCAACACAAAACGGCCAGTGGATCAATGGCATGTCGGATCAGAGAAAAAAACAACAACACTGACATGAACATGGAATCCCGCATACAACCGCAATACAATCTGTAGCTCACAACGGTGTCATGGCTGATGACCAGCTGACCTTAAAAGATCAGGTAGCCTCTGTTGCTCAATCATACTACTCCGCATTACTAAACATAAAATAGATCAGGCTATACCTAAGCTAACATTCCACCTAGTTCCTGGTGCAGCCCATGGTTATCTTCCACCTTGACTATTGCAACACTGTCATAACTGTCCCAGCCTGCGCTGTGAAACCTTTACAGAGGATCCAGAACGCGACTGCATATCTGGGCAGTGCCCACACCCACTTAGGACAATCCGGAGTCTTTTCACGTGTCGTTCCACAACGGTGGAATGACCTACTGAGAACAGGGGCGTCCCAGTTTATCTTCAAGAAACTCTTAAAGAGCCAGCTCTTCAGACAGCAGCAGCCACCCTTATAGCTATACCGTGCCCACCCCCCTCTGTTGTTTCTCTTTCTAAACTTTCCTTTATCTCAATACTGTCGCCTCTAATAGAGTCTGACTAGTGATTTCCTTCTTTGTATCTTATTTTGGGCTTTGATGTTAATTGTAATGTATTTGCATTTTGTCTTTGGATAAAAGCACCTGCTAAGAGCACAAAGATAACATCCACTAAGCTGAGCACACCGTGTATCTTAACCTGCTCCCGGCCATTACCTTCTTGTCTGATAACCTTTAACCCAGGTCCAGGTCGCACCTTCTTGATTTAAAGCAAAAATTATCCCGGCGTAGCGCTGATCTTGTCCAATTAGAATCGTATGTTTTGGACCGTTTTGATTTTTATCCTGCCAGAAACTGCAATAAATACCCAAATCTGACTTCATACTTTCTGATGGCTTTTTTTATCCAAACGGTGAGCACACAAAGGGGTAAAGCTGGAGAGAAGACTCCACCACACTCTTCCTGTTAAGCAACAGCTCCCTTCAACACTCAGAGAGGAGACTAAATAAATAAATAAACGCTGCATTTGAAAGGTTTCCAAGGCCTTTTCCTATCATCCAATTATATGAAATACATGAGATCCCCAGCTGTGATCAAAGATTCAGCGAGCCATTACTGAACCCAGCCTCTCAGTATGCAGAGTGGTCCGATTCCATTTGGTCTCCTGCATGAGAACATGAGAACCCCCTTCATAAATGTGTTTGGGCATCCTCTCCTCTCTGTGTTCAATGTGTACTTGTTACAGAAGCCATTATTTATAGTCCCTCTAAGACCTGCAGTGGTGGGAGTGGGTCTCGCAGGGAATTGGGCTGTGGAGTCACTGCTACCTATAGCGGGGAAGATATACCACCTCACCCCCGCTGAGAACTTCGTGAAGGAAATGAACTCATAAATCAAGCAATAAATTGAGAGGAGAGCTGTGCTTACTCATCTCAAGAGGTCTGCTCCTCTTCCTCTGCACTCCCCTGCTCCTTTTTACTGCATGACTAATGCAATTTCGCTACTTCACTCCCTTGTGTGTGTCTCGCACCGGTAAACTGTTATAGAAGAAGAAAAAAAAAAAGAAGTGTGGATTTTATTTTCGAGTCAACATTTCATTAACTCTGGTCTCGAAGCTACAGGGTGCAAGGGAAATGTTCCGAAATGATGAGGAAAATGCTACCCAAAATAGCGGGACGGTGAGGGGTGATTGGGTTTCAAAGAATCAGTTCTTTTTGGGCGGATGGCGGGAACACAGCCTCAGCATCTTGTCCCACAGCTGAACTCCACTGCCTCATTGGGATGCCAGTAGTGAGGGCTTCCTGCTTTTTCGGGCGCAGCCGGGGAGGAGTCTCCCGGGCTTGCCTGGGGTCGTGATGACAGTCACAGGCCACGTCCAGAAGAGTTAGCCGTCCAAGAACTGATAGGGAAGACGGTACTCGGTGAGTAGTTCATCTGACGGACTGATGAAAGCGTCTCATTACAGAGGGGCAGTTGTTCGGGTTGCATCTGTCATCTTAACTTTAGCCCTTCTTTAATTCCACATGCTGTTTCAGCACGAGCAGCACTGTCCTGAATTTGAATGAATCCCTCCTCATAGCTTCAAAGAACACTAGAGCCCCCAAAGAGCAACTTCCTGATCTTGATGTACAAGCAGTCTGCCCACAGACCGTTTCCCCGATAAAAAAACAAAACAGGACCTCTGTCACCTCCCAGAGGTGCTCTCCATCATAGCAGCTTTCCGTGGCATTTCCCTTAGATATTGGAGATTTCAAAACAGTAACTCAACACCAGCTGTTAGCCCAGATCAGATCTTTACTGACATCTGTTGGTGTAATTAGATTAAGCATGTTAAACAGTAACCAGTACGGTGTACATTTTAGGTAATCTTCAGGTCTCAGAAAAAAAGTTGATAGGTCAAGGTAGTCAAAAAGTTATGACTTTTTTCCTGTAACCTGATTACTTTTTTCCCCTGAGATCTGACAACTTTTAACCTGATACCTGACGACTTGTCCACTAGGTCCGAATTTTCATAACCAAAAAAAGGGGTTCATACTTCCCTTTGAATATGTATCATACTATAACGGATAATAGTTAACATGTTTAATTACAATTATTATCGTGTTTAAAGTGGTTACTTGTTGACGTATTAATTTGGAATGGAAGTACTGCAAATAACAATAATATTAACAACTTAATTGATCATTCTTACAAAGGTTTGTGAATAAATAACGCACAAGAGTACGTTTCTTAACTTCGGTCTATCTATACGTTGTCCTTTCAAAATAGTCTCTAAGAGTATATGATTCCATTCGCCCGATTTAAATCTCCCAAAGAGTTCAATCCTGTTTCTTTCAGGCGAGGCTGCGCCCTCTTATTCCCCCTCATCCATGTTTTCAGACTCCCCGTTTTTTAAGCTGTCTCTCCCTTCCCCCCCAGGGTCGTTTTGAGCTGCGTCAAATTTAACAGAGCTACACCGGAAATGGGTGGCCGTACCTTCAAAGTACGATCACGGCAAAAAGAGGCATCACAGTTTGATGATAAAATATGATTACATATTAAAAAATTAACACATTAAATAAATGCTTATTTTTTTACAGAGTATATGATAATCACAGCATGCACTTATATCTGTGCTGACCATTAGTTGTTTTTTTTACATGTTAAAACTAACCAGATGTTCACGTTCTTTTCTCGTTCACAGTGTTTTACTCTGAAATAAACAACCGGAAGTTGTGTTCATTATCTTTTTCACTTTATGGTGGATTTTTTTTCTCCCCTTTTTTTCACGGAGCAGAGATTTAGGAATGTGGAGTCCAGCAGCTACGTCACCCTCAAACTGACTGGGGTCTCTACGATGGAAAACTTTTTCGAAGGGGCTGTTAATTAGCATCAATGCTCCAACTGTAAGTAGTGTTAACGCCTCAGTTCCGTTAAAAAACACCATATTGAACTCTCACAGTAGTTGGGATGCGTTAATACCTTTGAACTTTTTTTCTAAGACGTTGTGTGCACTGTCCGTTAGCCAGCCTCGCATTAAGGGTTTATGGACGGAAGCGGTTTTTAGGATGGGGTGTCTTTTTTTTAAATTATTTGAACCTGGTGCTTCGTCTTAACAACCGCATTTGAGGCAAGTTCAAACTTGTTTGCCATTGTTTGGGTTGAGGTCCAAACAAGAGTGTGAAGAGCCTGCCCCGACGTGATACTGCCGCCTCGGAAGACGTACAGGCTGCAGATTAGGGGGGGGCCGTTAGCAAAGAGACCATTTTCTCTAAACTCCCACGCGCACGCTCGGAGGTCAGTTCGGCCGTTTTTTTTTCTCTCCTTTTTTAAATATACCCGTGTTTTAGAGCAGTGCTTAAGAGTGTAGGCGTGCTGCCGTCTTTCCCCTCAGCTCCCAGGCATTAATGTCCGCTCTGCGGGGACTCACGTTTGCCGACTGCCTGCGCTGTTTTCACAACATTTCTCTCCCCAGGGACGCCGGTCTCTGTCTCCATGGTAACGCGGCGGACGCCCTGCCTCGCCGTCGTCGCTTTGAGCTGCATGCAAACGGGGGGCGGAACCCAAGCGGAGGAAGGAGGACGAGCCTTCGACTCTCTCCCGTTCTCTCTCTCCGAGGCAAAATCGGTCGAAGATGGTAAGGGGAGCGGGGCTGCATCGGGACGCCAGCCGCCTCATAGGTAGATAGGGAGCGGGTTTCCTCTGGTGGAATCTGCCCTCCTCTGTTTTTACCTCGTCCTGTCTCTCTGTACTGTATGTAGGGCATCATATGCTGGTGGAGATTGAAAACCGTCTTTTTGGGCTTTGTCTCAGCCATTTCAGGACGGAGTCTACTACCCCTACACCAGTGACACCCAGGGGACCCACTCATCAGCAGGGATCCCCTCCCTTCTCAATTCTCCCCTCAGCCAGCCGTCCCTAAACGGCCACGCTGCCTCCGCACCGGGGATGACTCCGTCCAGCGGAGCCTCCGCCGCGCTCCCCTTCAAGTTCCGCCCGCGCCGGGAGAGCGTGGACTGGCGGCGGATCAACGCGGTGGACATCGACCTGGTGGTCAGCCAGCTGGACGTGGACGCCCTGCAGGAGCACATCAGCACGGTGACCTTCTGCAGCCTGGAAGGTGAGCGGTGCCAGCGCTGCCAGAGCCCCGTGGACCCGGCCCTGCTCAAGCTCCTGCAGCTGGCCCAGCTCACCGTGGAGTGGCTCCTGCACTGCCAGGAGTTCCTCAGTCTCAACCTGCGGGCGGCCGAGGAGAGGCTGCTGGCGGCCGGCAGGGAGCGCGAGCAGCTTCTGGGTCAGCAGAAGAAGCAGGAGGACAAAGTCAAGGAGCTGACTGCCGAGCTCAAGCAGCGGAAGAAGGTTATTCGCACGCAGCAGTCCCTGCTCGCGCCACGGATCATCAGCAGCCAGAAGGTAGGCTTAAGAGCTCTCTTTCTTCTGGGATTGGCAGTTTGTTATTTTCCCCCTGCATACGTACGGCAAGCAGACAGGGAGCTCCATCACCCCCACGCCACCTTCCCCTTCCCTTCCTCCTCTGGGCCCCACGCTGTCATTGTTGCCAAGATGTATTCAGAGCTCCAGCTTTGTGCTCTTTTCATTAAAGCTCGGAGGGAAAGGGGGAAGATTGGTTCAGTTATCCTGTTTTAGTTCTGATGAACCGACAACAAAAAAAAGGCCCCGCACTCAGTTGTAGCAAGCTTAGTTTTCAGACCGTAAGAAAAGGATTAAAATCTCCTGAGCAGATGGCGCCTTTTTCTAGCAATTAGATTTAGTAAATCCACCTCCAAAAGGAAAAAAGAAAAACTGGCATTAATCAAAGTGACCCTTCCTCTGTTTTCCTTGAAGGAGCCCTCCATGTTCATGTTCTGGGAGGTTATTCTGGCAATGTTATTAGGAGAAAAAGAAACAAATTCTTCTGACTTCCTCTCGCTTATGGCTGCTGCTGACCTGGCCAAGGGGTTGCCTAGGCAACAGCTGTAGCGTGTCATGACAGCATGTGGTTGCTAGGTGTGCGCAAGAGGCTCAGCTAACAGAGCCGGTTCAATAATTCATAGAAGCCACCAACGCGTTTGTCCTTCAGGACACTCACACACACACACGTTACATTTTTACTCTAATTTACACACTTTTGCCGAACCGGGTACCGGATTCACAGCCTCGATTGTGGTGCCAGGCATCTAAATACAGTGGGCAAGATATCAGTATCAGCCGGTTTAATGTTGAATGAAGTGTCGGGCGCATTGAATGCCGATGTTAAATGTAGCGTGTTGTGTGTGGGGGGGCCCTGGCAGCTTCTTTGCTGTTTGGTGCTGGCTGCAGGGAGAATATCAACATCACTCACGCCATGTGTCTGTTTGGAAGCATGTGTATTCCACGTCATCGGCCCATTGACTGGAGCTTTGTCTGCCAAAATCTACTTAATGGAGTCTGGAACGTCTCATCCTAACACCTGATTTGAGAATCTCAAACCCTAAAAAGAGTCACCAAACCCTCTTTTCATCCTAAATGCTGATGCCACTGTGTATGTATATATATATATATATATATATATATATATATATATATATATATATATATATATACATACACAGTACATTTCTGCATGAAACACGGCAGATTTTGAACTCTGATATAAAAAGACGCTCTGTCTATGGTTACTTTCAAATAGAATAAAAAATGTCTACCTGAGTACTCTTCGTAGTTATGAAATAAAGATGCCAAACTTGAAGGATCCACATGTAGGAAACCTGGGATGTCATCCTTTCATCGCGAGTGCAGACAGTGTGTGCAGACAGCTGCCAACCTGAATTTAAAAAAAGGATTAGTTCACTCTATACCTGCTAAATTATAGCCCATAAAATTAAATATTTTACCTTATGAATGGGATTTCTGTTCCCGTTAATGGGGGGTGTCTCCTCAGGTATATTAAAAACGAACTTCTCTTCTTCTTTGGTTTCTAGTGCCCACACTGCGATAAGTCCTTCCTCAATTCCTCCTTTCTTCAGAATCACATGCAGCGGCGGCATCCTGATGAATATCAGACCCGTAAGTCCCCCGAACACGGAGGTTTATTAACCATTTGTGTTATCGGGCCACGCAAATTGGAATTTTTCTCTCCTCTCCAGAGCTGCAGTCCGACAGTGAGAAGAAGTCTCAGATCGACAGCCTGAAGTCGGAGATCAGCAGTCTGAAGGAGCAAATCGTGCAGCAGCAGCAGGCCCTGCAGGCCAAAGTGGCTCAGGTGGGATGCCTTGCTTTCTTCCGGTGGCGTTCTAACAGCGTGAAGCTTGTTTGTTGACACCGCTAACGCGGCTGGTTTGGCGGGGGCGCTTTCAGGAAAAGGAGCAGCAGTCCCTGCACAAAGACCTGCTCCGAGAGCTGGAGCGCTTCAAGGCGGAGGAGATGGCCCGCATGGACAGGAAGATAGAGGACAGCAGGGACGGCATGCGCAGGGAGATGGAATTTCTTTACAACCGAAACATCCAAGCCCTCAACGTACGAGAACGGCTTCCCGTCCCCTTCCATGCCTCTGTGCCTCTTCCCTCTCCTAACGGCCGCCGTTTTCGTTGGCAGGACGTCAATCAGACCCAGTCGGCCAGGCAGGAGAAAGCGGTCAGCCCCGTGAGCTCGCAGCCGGAGAGGGACGTGGACGTTTACAAAGAGATGCAGCTGCAGGTCGTCCAAAAGCTGCAGCAGCAGATGAAAAAGCAGGTGGGCTTCGGAGGAGTCACTCAAAGTTATCTCAGAGATGGCCTGGTTTGACCGAAGCGTTTTCTTGCAGGATAGAAAGTGGCAATCCATGCTGCAGGAGTTAAAGACCCAGCACGAGTCCGAAAAGAACCAGGTAGGCCTCGGCCAGCAGCTTCACCGGCATCCGGGAGAATGGGAGGAAAAACCTCTCCCTCTCCTTGCTGTTTTTCAGCTGCTGGACGAGCTGAGCAAGATGCGGTCGTCCCTGTCGGAGCACCAGGAGCGCAGCCAGAGGCAGCAGCAGGAGATGGGGAGGAGGCTGCAGGAGAAGGAGCAAACCATCAAAGCTCAGAGGGAGCAGGTCAGCACTCCAACGCTCACTGTAACCCCCCCACCCCCCACCGGAGAGGAAGCGAGGCGGGGCGTCAGCCCTCGTTCAGGATATCCTGTATTAGCTTGATGATACTGTACATTTGGCAGGAGCTGGAGCCCACAGGAAGCCCGCTCTCCTTTCCCCAGAATAGTTCCAAACATTTTTTCCAAAGAAGTCTTTATTAAAAAATTAACCATTAAAACTCTCCTGAGATAAGTTGAGCATAAAGAGCATTAAGCAGTGTCCTGACTGTGATGTTTGATGTGGAAATCTGTTGACAGATAAGGACCGTCGCCTCAAACCCACCCACCACAGTTGTAGAAATACCAGGTATGGAGTCCTTCTCTTTGTGTCTGTTAGCTCTTTCCTTTCTGAAAGGCTCCCCGCTAAAAACATGTTGGAAACTTGTTTTCAAAATGGCTTTTACACGTTGGGCGCTTCTTGTTTTCCAGTGGTGGCTGCATCGGTTCCTGAGCCCAAACAAAAGCGGGTTGTACTCGGTGAGTGTCTGCTTCGAGCACCCTGTTATCAGGATGAGGTTGTGCTTCCGTGCATGGGGGACGTTCCAGACGTGGTCCCTGACAGCACACTCTCACATAGCAATGCGGACCCCATGTCGCCTTTTTTCTTTTAACGCCTGTTTCGTTGGCTCCCACTGGCACGCCGCCCGATTAGAGGAGCCGGCCTCCGCTCTTAAGCTGGAGCCTATACAGGAGTTGTCAGAGGAGGAGAAAGGTAACGGAGCGCGACCCATGCAGAGCTGCATGCCGCTGCATGAACGCATCGGCCTGTTGTCAGCAGCCGGCCCCGCCCGGAAACAGAGCTGTGGATCTGTAACGCAACGTCATGTGAAGGAATAAGCGTAATTCTAAGGTTTTAGCCCATCAGGACGTTGTTTCTTTTCAATTTTTTTATAGAAGAAAAATCAACCTCCTAACGGATCTGAGTCTTAACCTTAAACATCCAATTCAGTAGCCAAGCTTCAAAGGAGTGGACGCACCAGCAAGTTTGTGCATTTCGGGTTGCTTTTTGTCTTCAATTTAATCGACAAATGACAGAGAAGTGCGTCGTTTAGAATTTTTTGTCCATTCCTGATTCACAAAACCTTAGAACTGTAACATTTTGCACATGACAGCATATCATGTTTTTCTAGCTTTTAAAGCTCAGCTAGCTGTCATTTTCCATCCATCATCTTGCCGCCGTCTATCAGCAGAACCTTTGGCTTTCTGTGGATGTTTTCCAGACGCATGCTTTAGATTTTTTCGCCCTCATGATTCTGCTGCCTGTGTGATTGGATCTTGTTTGTTTGTTGTTGTGTGTTTTGCTGCTGTCGTTCTTTTTGAATAAGCGAGATGTCTTCTCCAGACTCCAGCAGCAGCATCTCCGAGAGGAGGCGTACGGAGAAGAAGCCCGAGCCTTTAGGAGAGAAGAAACAGCGCGGCACGGGCAGTGTTCTGAAAATAAATAACCCCAGCATCAAGAGGGAGATGCGTCCAGAGATCGAGCACACCCTCATCAGGAAGCTGGAGAGCCTGGGGGTCAAGCCTGTGAGTTAAAGTTGCAAGAGGGGCTCAGAAAGACGCGGGTTCGGACCATTCTGTCCCCTCACAAGCTTTGGTTCTGCCCCCCCTCGGTTTTGCAGGATCAGAGCGGTCTGAAGAACAAAGAGCTAACGTCGGTGCTGGCCAAGATGCGCTCCAAAAGCGCGGCAAAGACCACGCCCGAGTACTGGCGGCGGCGGGAGGAGATAGCCAGCGCGGTGGAGCAGAAGCTGGGCGGTGACCCCGCCGTGCAGCCAAAGGCCAGACCCAAACCGCCCGTTCAAGGTGCTTCCCAGGACTGAGTCATCAGAAAGCCTCTTAATGTGTGACATCACCTTTAAAAACCCAGATCGGCCCCCACTGAGCTCCAACTGATGTTGTACGGAGCCAGTCGACAGATTCGTGTCACAGATCATTTCTGTCACTCGCTCAGGTTTAAATGAGAGCGACTAACTCTAACTTTGACCCGGCCGGTCTTATCACATCTAAAGCTTGTTTGCGTCCACATAAGCCGATCGCACATCCGTGGCTGATCCTCCTGATCGTGTCTATGTGATCTTCCAGTGCTTCAGATCCGCCCCCGATCCAGCAGCCTGCCCTCCAGAGGCAGCCACGTGGCTTCTGGGCCCGCCGTCAAACAGCCCAAGACCCCTCAGCCCGCGCCCAGGACCAGAACCAGCGCCCAGCCCAAGACGTCCACACCGGTCACCAAAACAGCTTTCACCAGCAAGTATGAAAACACACCTCATTCAGTGTTCCCCCCAAAGCGGTTTCTTACATTCTGACACCAGGACGAACTCTTTCCATGGTTTGTATGAAATACGGCCGCTCAGGGCTGACCAGCCCGTCCTCACATGTATCCACAACTATTGAACTTAGCCTACCAGGAGGGGAAAAAAAGCAAGCTTTAATCAAATTCTACTTGTTGTAAACCATAAGCAAAATCACCTCTACCCTACTTGGAAAAAAAACCTAAAGTAATAACCTGTTTTTATCAGGACACCTCCCTTTAGTTCAGATGAAGAATCTGAAGAAGAGGAGGAGTCGTCGGACACAGAGGAGGAGCAGGAGCCCAAACGGCAAAGGGGCACGTCATCAAAGCCCACTCCCGTCCAAATCAGAGCAAACAAAGCCAGTCTGGTCCTGACCAGGCAGGCCGCCGTCGGACATCCCTCCGCCGCCAGGCCGCAGCAGCACTGGGCGCCGGCGGCCACCGTGACCCGGACCGCCGTCACAAAGATGGAGAGCGAGGAGGAAGAGGAAGAGGAGGAGGAGGAGTGGTCAGACATTAGTGAGCTGCAGGAAATTGACCCCAAGGAGCTGCAGGTTTACAAAGACCAGAATGGAAATGTGGAGAAGAAGAGCCACGGCAAAGGTCAGTTCAGGTTATATCTCTTCAGCCCCTTAGGGTCCACTCCAGGCTTTTTGACGGACACCCACGTGTCCCTTTTTTTGTCCCATCCTTTTGTCGTTTTAGAGAACAAAATCAGCGAGCTGGCTCGAAAAATGGAGAAGCAGTTCGCAGACAGGTCGGCGAAGAAACCAGCAGGGGGCGTGAGCGTCCTGCCCGAGAAGAAGGACGAAGTCCAGGAGCTGTCGGTAAGGCCCGGCAGACCCGGACCAGCAGCCTGTTGTCAGGGCCTCAGCCCCTGATGCCAAGGTTTGTGTTTGTGGCCTCAGTTCACAGACCTGGAGGAGAGCAGCGACTGGCTGGTGTCCTCCCTAGAGGACAAGCAGCTGTCCGCGCCCCAGAGGAAGAGCCTGGACTCACCCAGCACCAGCGTGTGGGGAACCTCCACCGGAAAGGGACCCAGATCAGGTCAGTCACCCATCTGCTGCTCCCCCATTTTTTTATTTAAAAAACACAGTTTCATTTCCATCCTGCTCTGTTCAAATATAAAAGCAGCTTTCAAAATAAAAGGAGGCGTCTTGTCTCTGGCAGGTCTGACTGAAGCCGGAACAGGAAGCACCCTGAAGAGCAGCCTGTGCTCCCTCAGCGACATCAGCGACTCCGAGCAATAAACACTCACATCAATGCAGCACAGACAGAACGAAACCTCAGTCAACTACAGTCAATGCCAAATAACCACATTTCTAATCTCTTTTGTCACCGTGTGGAAGCGATGCTAGAGAAGAAGGGAAACGCTCAGCCACCAGCCAACGAACACATTAGGGATGAGATGGGATGGGTTTCACTTTATGCCTTGTGCCAAGTGTCAGCTCACCTTTACAATGTTTATTTAGATTTTATTTTTAATATTCGAATTCTGTGGTTGTTTTTTGGCTGCTTTTGTACTGTTCGTCAATGTAAAGTTTTGTACATCAGATTTTATATCGTCGAGATGTGACTTTGTATGAAAATATTTATGTATGAGCAATAAAGGACGTGTCCTCGAAGTACGCGGGGGGGCTAATGTAACGCAGAGTTCTAGTGGCTTCCTGCACGACTCACGTTGGCATAAGTAACATCACCCAGACGTGGTCCGCAGAAAAGTTTGGTTAAGAGAAGAAACTGAATGGGAGAGCAGTATCACAAGCAATCACAGGAAATCGTTTTTTCCGTTTTGTCTTTTGGAGATTTCATCCATAAGCACCAGGTTAAATAACTTGAACAAACATAAAAGAGTACAGAAGTATTGAACCCCCCTGCATAGCTGATTAGGCTGCTGTGACCACTGGGGGGCTCCAGGAGCTCAGTACCATCCAAAGGTCTTATTCTTAAACTACAAATTTTGCACCTCCCACGGACAAAGACATGCTGAGTCATAAAGATGATGAAGGAAAAGGCTGCTGATTTGATAAAATTTTCATTAAAGATATGTAACTACTCATCCATCGCTTCACATTTATCTCAACTGACAGATAAAAAAATCTAACTACATTATTTTGGGCAAATGATCAATAATCAGTGTTTTTTGGCAGAAATCAAGGGTTCCAAATTTAAATTAGCTGAGGCTCTACTGGGGTAAGAGGTGATTTGAAAACAAAGCATACAGACAGAGGAAGAAAAATCATTCTGCTTCTCAAAATAAAACAGGTTGTTCGCAAAAAATTCAAGATTTTCATCCTCAGCCACTGGTTGGATGAAGAATTTGTTTCTAAAAGCCTAAGTAAAACCTAAAACAAATTAATCTTGCTAGATTTTATTTTTTTGGGCTGCAAATTAGTGGTTTGGAGCCACAACTGATGCATTTCTGCCATTGTCCCAAAGTTGCAAATCTGACATGAACCTAAATGCCACAGCAGTGGAGAAAAACAAAAAAGGGAGTTGGTCAGTGTCCACCTGACAGAACTGTTCTGTCTCAGACAAACGTGTCCCGGTTGTAGGGCTGGCTGGTCCTCGTGGTCGTGCGGGCGGTCTGACTCCTGCTGGTGTAGTAGAGCGGCGGCACCCAGGTCACCCGGGACGACGACGGCGGGCGCATGTAGGTCTGCCTGCTGCGGGGGGCGGCGTACGTAGCAGGCCTCCGTCCTCCAGGTGAACTGACGCCATTCAAACAGAGATTAAAGTTACTTTTTTATCAACACTTTTTGTTTTATTGTGGTAAAGATTTGACAACGCCAACGGGGTCTGGCTCTACATTTACCTAGATTGCAGACCTTCTTTTCCAGAGAAATAAGTCTGCACAGTCCCACCACAGATGAGAAGAATGGAACCTCCCCAACCAACAAAAACTGCCGCTCCAAGTTCAAACCTGAATGAAAAGCACGGCAAGCAAGTTTCATCGCACAATCACTCACAAACATCAATGTCATTATGGCAACGCCAATGTTAAATGGGCTGACTTCTGTGCCTTGAAGTCGGGATCCACAAATTCGGATATGACTTTATGGGCCCACCAGGAGTAGGTGATCATGCCACAGAATCCTGCCGGGGAATGTTGGGATTTTTTAACGCATGATCAGTCCAAATTACATTTGACATTTGACAAGTGAAGGTATCTCCACCTGAGGCTAGGTAGGTGAGGCCTCCAGAAAACGTCACCCTGGCATTGGTGATCTCAGTTCCACCGATTTTGGTGCATTTCATGCCTATGAGCGTGAGGACGCCCCCGAAGAAGCCGGTGATGACCGCGCAGACTGCCAGAGCTCTGACCACATGCAGGAACACTGGAAGACGACAAAAAAAACAACATTAAAAAATGAAACATTAAAACAATAATTGCCCCGGTTCTTGCTCTCCAATGTCCCCGTTGTGCAGACGTCTGTTCCTTAAAGGATGCTAATTGAACTCTGAATGTCCCTGTAGGGCCTCATTAGCATAGCTTTAGGGCTACATTTGCACAACACCCAAACCACAACTACACCCAACAGAGGTTTGCAACTTCTTTGTTGTTAGTTTTTGCACCATTATAACCACTGACAACTACTAAAGTTACACAGGCTTAAAGTAAATTTGAATGGCCCTACTGGCCCCAAAATGGTGGCTGACAGAAGACAGACAAACTGGGCCCTCAATGTAAACTGTGTGTTGGTTTTAACTTTAAGTTGTGCTTTTCATTCTGGGTGAGCTGTCAAGTCACAATTCTTTTCCATCACCAAGTCGCATAGTTGGATTCTAAATGTCCTTAGATTTCCTCTGGACATGTCATACATGAACTTTTTGAGAACGAAGTTCTTTACTTAGATTATTAAAATTCTCCATAGTTGGAAGTTTAAGCAAGAGCAACATTTACCAAGGGATAATTTCCTAGTATGTTTAGGAAAAATTTCATTTTTGTCTCATACATTTTTTTTTTTAAATGAGAAATCAGTCCCCTGAGCAACTTTTCACACAGCCTTGACCACCTGAGACCCTAACACTCCAGCAGGACCTCACCTGGCAGAGCCAGCATGGACGGGTAGTCCTTGCAGTCGGACACCCCCGTGGTGTCCGAGATGCAGTCCCTCCACAGGTTGGAGTAGTAGTTGGAGGTTGTCAGCACGATGCTGCCCACCTCGGAGAACGTCCAGTACTCTGTGGGAAGAGTGGAACACACCAGGATCCAGCCGCAGAGGCAGGACACAAAGCAGCCGATCTCCACGTACATCACCACTGTCCGGTACTTCATGATGGATTTCAAACTGAACTGCTGCCAAAAATTCCACAAAAGTCAAATGTTGTTTCACTGTTGGGAATACGACTGAGTCGTGGATGAGGCGTCGCTGGCTGACCAGCAGGGTGGATGTTTGCTCTGTATCTCATCTTATCTTTTAGATAGTTTTGTCCAGTCAGCATCCTCTGTGTTTCCAGCCGGTAGGGTGACGGATCACATCACACTGCAGTCCTTGTTGACAGTTACACTTTGTTTTACACAGACTATATGCACATACATTAACCCCTAGTTTGCCACTACATAATTTTCATACATGTGTTTTTGACAGTTATTGACAATATTTCCCTATATAGAAAGACATTTTGTGATTTTGCATTCCACCTTTAATCAAAGGGCCTTTATGCTTAACCTATTCATTTGATTCATACGGCTTCTGTTTTGAATTTCAGACCTTTTACATCATTTAATGATAGAAATTTCCCAAAAACCCTGTTCTGTACACTCATATATACCTGACAACAGCAGGCAGAAGACTAAAATACGTTTTTACTTATCGCACCTTAATAAATTATGAACATTCCAAAATGATTTCTGTTTATTTTTTTAAATATTTTGTTAGCCGAAATAAAGGCTTGTTAAAAAAAGGGCTTTAAAGGGTTGATGAGCCCCAAATTTTGAGCACTTTGATTTGACTAAAAGCACACAAACACTATAATGATATTCTCTAACATAAGGAGAGCCATAGTAGTCATCCCATAATATCAGGTTATATTCCGGCATTATTTTTGATCAAATGTGCAAAAAAGAAATCGCTGTCTCATATTATTTCTAACTAGAGGAGCATTTGCTTTGGGGGGGTACAGTCTACGTTACACAGTGGACACTTGAGGCTATCTCTGGTCACACAGTCACAACAGAGGCCATCTTGTATGAAGGAGCAGGCCCCCGGTTTGGCTGCCGGTGGATGCGACCCGTTCTCTGATCCTTTTGTCTGTCTGAGGCTCCTGCAGTATGCCTGCAGCAAGGAAACCACTGATCAGGACCAATTGCTGTGCTTTTTGTTTGAATTCAGTTGCTTCAAAGCTAAGGTAACACACCTCTCGAGGCGGTTAGGTCTGCACGCTGTTGCAGAGTGAACCGCAGAGCCAAGAGCAATGAGAACACCCCCCACCAGGCCCAGATACAGTGGGGGTCCAATCTCATTGCTGGAGAGATAGGGGTCTTTTTTTTTTTTTCTACCACATTACCACATTATACAAAAGACTTTGTGTTACCTCAGTTTGGACGGATCTGCTTTGCTGTGTAAAAAAGCCGAGGCCACTCTGTTTATGTATAAACCAAAACCAGCCACATCCGACACGCCTGCTTGAGGAGAAAATGATGACGCACAAGGGAAAGAAAAAAAAAAAAAAAAAGAAAATTCAAGGCAAACCAGTGACTCCATGTTCTGAGAAGCTGGAGCTATCGAATGACACTCACAGCCGGCCAGCTGGACGGCAGCTGCTGCGGTCAGCATCCTTCTCTTGCTTCTCGGGCCCCCGCCCACGCGCGTGCACTCCATCCCGAAAAATGACAGCACAGCTCCAGTCAAGCCCAGGCAGAGACCCGCCAGCAGCAGCCCCCGGACGGTCTGGATCTGCGCTGGGAACAGACAAACACACACACACGCTGTATACAAGAAAGACCACACACACTCAACTAAAGGAAACCCGTCACCAGTCAGCGTTCTGTATAAACAAAGTCAGGAATCACTTTGGTGGGTCCGAACCTTTTCGGACATTTCTGATTGTACTGCGGGGACTTTGATATTTAAAAACACTACCTTCATTATGTCCTGATAACGTAAAACCTTAAAACTGGCTATGGTCTGCCCACCTTTGACCCTCCACAGCACGCCCAGGTCCACACAGTTCACCACAGCTGTGGAGTCCTCGTAGCAGTCCCTCCACAGATTCGACCAATACCAGGCCGTCCTCACCACCGAGGAGCCCCCTTCACCCCCAAGCTGCGCCACTCTCGTGAAAGAAAATTAAGGAGTTTCATTAAAAGACAACATGAAGCCTTACCCTTTATAATGTTGTTTTTTTTTTTAAAAAAAAAAACAAAAACTACCCACAGCCTGTCTGTTGTTATAATGTTACCATTTACTCCAGAGATCCATTTTAATTAGATCAAGCACACAGTTTATCTTTAGTGTTTACATCCAAATGTACTGTAGATAAAACTTTTGCCGTCTCTGTACAGTGGAAGGGGGGGGGGGCAGTTTTACTTAAATCACTGAAAATACAGCACCATTGAATAAAAGTGACATTTTAAAGAGATGATTCCTAATTAAGGCCACAGAGATGTACCATAGACTGTAACACACTAAGCTCGACATTTTATCAAAGTTGCTGCAGAATATTCCAGCCACATACTTTAAGAAGGGAGCAACTACACAGTAATGAAATTATTCGTATGGTATGGCAACAATAACACCAAAGTCAAGGATGAGCACTTGTTCATCCCTGGAGTTAGGTGTCATTTAAAAAAACAATTGAATAATTTGTAGGTGACACTTAAAAAAAAAAGTTAAAAAAAGATAATGCTGGACTGAATTCGACAAGAAAGAAATGTTGTCACATAGAAAACTGAACAAAAAGGGCATGCTTAAAACTCCAACAACATAAAAACAGACATTTCCTGCATGCAAGAGGGAATTCTTACTGAATTCCTGCCTTCTCCAGAGATTCTGTTATCACTTAAAATCATTTATGACCCTTTAAGATTCCCGTCTTTCCTTCAGATTTCTTTTTTGCATACCTCCAGTGGTCCATTGCAAGAGTGCAGCCCACTAAACCCAAGCCCAGTATGCAAAGCATCAGGCCCACGATCTGAGCCAGTCTCCCCCACATTCTTTCAATCTACCGAAGAAAAAAAAGAAGAAGTGGTACAAAAGTTGTTTTTTTTTATCTAAAAAAGAGGGAAAAGCCAATGCTGAGCATCATGGGTAACGTAGCACTTTTTTGCATAACAGTTAAGGAGAAGAAGAATAGACACACAAAGCTAATTCTTTGATTAGACCTTCCCTACCTCTGCAAAGCAGGTGGACCGCAAGTAGTTCAAGGAAATAACATAAAACCTGAAACCTTTGCCTCGGATCGAGCGTCGTCGCTGGCTTTTGCACTCGGTTTGCGGTTTGAATAATAGCAAAGCGGTTTGAATAATGGCAAAGCAGCCTCTGTTTACTGTCAACCAGACTCGTGTAGCATGCTGGAGATCTGCTAGTGTAAAGGTGAGTGAAAATGCCAGTGTGTGGGTCCAACACATTCAAAATGACAACAATGCACACAAAAGAGATGCTTTAAGACACGGATTTGTGAAAGCTTTTATGGATAAGATACAAACAAACATCTATCTAAAGTACAGATTCTAAAATGGAGCACATATTGTGTTCATCACATCTCTCTAGATGTAGGAATTTTTGAGGAAGAGCGTGGTTTCACTCCTGGAGCTGCCTGACAGGGAGGAGGCTGTGCGACTGCTGCGACTGCTGCTCCTGGACTCAGACATTGTAGACAGGCTGGATCTTGAGGACAGGCCAGACCGAGACCCCGATCTTGATCCTGACCGTGAGCTTGATCCAGCAGACCCCACAGTTCGAGTGGTCGTCCGCTCTGTCGTAGATGACCGTCCTGACCTGGAAGTTCGTCCGGATTTGGAGGAGATGGAGGAGATACCCGAGCGATCGGATCTGGACGACAGCTCCGAGACGGAGGACAGCTTGGTTTTGGATGTGATCTCCGATCCTGTGGATGGGGCTGTGGTGGATTTGTTCTGTTCCGGGTCCGGCTGTGCCTCAACAATTACCCTAATGGAACATAGACCCTCGTTTTATCAAACAGGACAGAAATGTGTTGTGTATTAGCAGCAGGCAAGTCCTCTTATGTACTCATAGATGCATCCAGAAACTTTGAAAATCTAAATTGATCCACATGGAAAAACAGATTCTGTCTACAGAGGGAAATGATTCCCAGCTCTTTAACTACATCTATCGACTGATGTAGTGTGTTTTTTAACTGATTTAGCAAGTGTTTGTTGTTTTTTTACTCACGTTTTGACTCCACAAAGCGGCTTGCACACTGACCACAGGTAGAAGAAGCCACCAGCACTCTGAAAGGCAGAGCCCACCCAGCCGAGGAAAAGCGGAGTGCCGAGGTCAAACCTGTTCATCAACATCGCACCGGAATAATGCAAAATTGTCAGATTAATAAAAAAAAGATACAAATAAAAATATACAATCCCGCTGATGAAAGGTAATGGTGGTTAAGTTTAAGGCTGTTAAACTGACTTTAGTCCATCAAAGGTGGGGTTGAAGTATTCTATTGAGACATATTGGGCATAAACGGCATACCCGGCTGTGGACAGGGCACCTGGAGGAAAACAAACACAAAACAAGACTATACTAGTGATGGCAAACAACAGAATCAATGAAATCAGTGTTGTAGGACTGCAATTGGGGGATGCATATCATCCAGTTCATTTACTCTGAGCTGGTCAAAATATACATTATGTAAGATTGTCATGATTCCGAGTTGTGAAATCCGAGCTGAGATCTGTATGATAACTTATCTCGGAGTGATGGCGGACACATGGTAAACATTGTCAGGGCTGCTTGTGTCATTGCAGAATATAAGACAACACAAATACTTAATTTGTTGGGCAAATTCGAAAGGGTCAGCTGACTTTGTTTTGCAACAGACAGCTAAAACCTGTAACTCTAATCACGCTTTTTTCTCTCATTCTTTAATGAAGACACAGATTTGTTGCCCGATGGCGTGTCCAAAAGCACTTTTGACGCTTTGCTCGTGCACCTCAGGAAAAGTCAGCCGGGTAAATGTAACGATTGCTGTGAAATGAAAACCAGATATTTACCGCTGGCGATGTGGCACCATCCACCGACGTAGATCTTCCTGTACTTTGACTGGTCCTTACCCCCGATAAAGGTGCATTCCATACCCAGCAGGCTGAGTACAAAGCCCAGCATGCCCACAGACAGAGCTGCCATCAGCAGGCCCCGCACTATCTGGATGTGGCCTGGAGGTGAACGAAAGGTAAAAAAGAACGTTTTCTAACACATATATGCGGCAACGAGGCGACGCAGCTTGAAAAATGCGTGCATATCTCGGCGTACCTTCCACAGACCAGAGCACGGGGAAATCGTAGCAGTTGCTGACAGCAGTTGAATCTGTAAAACAGGATCTCCACAAGCTGGACCAGTACCAGGCCACTTTGATGATGGACGAGCCTCCCATCCCTCCTATGGAGGTGATCTTCCAGCCTTCCATGGCCATAGTGCAGGCCACAAAGATCCAACCCAGCACCGTCATCAAGAATCCCCAAATTTGGACCACTCGGATCTTCATCTTTTGCCTTTTTTTGCTTCTTCCTTCAGGTCATGGGCCCCTTACTCATTCCAAGTCAAGCTTCAGTTTTCATCCGAGATCAAACAGAATTACCAGCGGCCCTCTGCTCAGCAGCCCATAAACAGACATCTGAAACCACAGGTGGAACGGTGCAAACCAAACAGTGAAGTCAGGCTGTTTTTCCGAGTATCTCTGAACATGCAGGTGAGAGACAGCAGTCCCTATGGTTCCCATGAGTCAAAGCTAAATGCAGAGAGATTTGAATCTGAGTGTTCGTCTGATGCAGGTGTCTCAAATTACTCGAGGATTTTCTCTGATCTGCATGGAGTTTCTAGAAAAGTTTACTTTTACTGAGCTGCGTTGTCCAACTGCATTTCTTATCACCGAAGCTTAATAAAAGTTAAGAACGTCCTGTGAAAAGCCCTACAGAGCAGGTTGGAATGTCCTCATATTTTTCTCTCCAATTACGATTTCACAGAGATTTTGAATTGACTTGAGATTTGACCGCAAATGGTACATCTCAGCATGGCTGACCTTTACATGTTCTGTAAAATATGCAATAACATAACACTCCTTGCTATGTGCTGAGCTGCTTGAAGCGTCGTTATTGGCTGGACCTTTGGGTTTAAGCTGCTAGTTATTAATAATTCTACCAGGACCCTGCTGTGCTGCTCTCATAATTACATCATAGCGTCTTAATGCTGTACTAATTAGAGGTAAACCTGAGGTAATGACAGTTCCTGAGTGATGAATGTTCTTTCAACAGGGATGAAAGCGCTCTTCTTTGCTTATAAGTCCTGTGAGCTTAAGACAAAGTTATTGGTGGATGTATATATGGAATGATTAATGGGTAGGAAATGCCCCATTGTCTGGTTTGACCAGCATAGCACACGGTACAAAAGCGACCACAGCGGCCAAGGGAACTTCAAAGCAAGAGCAATTTAGACTGAAACGTACTAATTTTGTCTCTTTTACAATGGTTTATAAAAGATGGTAACAACACTTGTATTTTTTTTCTTCACTGCAGACCTTAAAATTCACCAGAATTTTATCTCCAAATCTAAATTCAACTTACTATAGTCATTACAAATGTACATGAATTACTTGGGGTTCATTCCTGTGATCTTCTGCTGGGAAAATATACTAAATTCTTTTAAGTACAACCAAAGGATTTACTGACAGGCTGCTGTCCCAACCCACAACTACTCCTGGCAGCCATTGGGCTGAGAAACTGGGGCTCCAGGTGCAACAAGAAAAAAAAATGAAAAGCTCAAAAAAAGGAAATAAGAGAATCATACAGAAATTAGGCCCATAAAACCTGATGCTTGTTATTTGTTGGGGATATAAGATAGTGGAAAGAACAGGACTCCTCTGCTCTGCAAGCTGGTTCAAGGATCCAATATCTGGGCCAAGCTACATTTTGAGGGTTTTGAAAAAAATAAATGAAAAAAAAAAGACAATAATTCCCAGGTGGGGATGGATGGCTAATGGGAAGGGAAATCTCCAGCCCAGGCTGCCAGATCTTTAGAACCATCTCTGTGGTCAGATGTGACCAGGCAGCTCTTAGAGGTCAGACAAACCTAGGCTGAAAAAATGGGAGGGAAAGAATTCGTTTGATTTTATATGAAAAAGACTTAATTGAATGTGACTCCAAACTCATTTTCCAAATAAAAAAATACAAATTACAAGCACAATTTCAATCTTTAAATATCATATATATTTCAGTTTAAGCTTCCAGTTAATGTTTTTCATAAGAGAACCTCAGTGGGAATCGATGCTGTGAGAACAGAGCTCAGAGAAAACATGGAAAATCTGCCTTCTCCAGCATGGTCTTTGACTTACAACCTTTGTGTGTTAGCAGGCGGTAGCCAGGAAGGATCAGATTGTTGAAGGTGACCGGAGGCTTTTAATCTTGTTTTGTGCCAAATCAAATTTCCGGCCTGCAAAAAAGCATCAAGCTTATCTTTTATGAGATATTGACAGAAGTGGCCCTGTGTGGTTCCCTATGTAAACAGGAATACGATCTCGCTATTGCAATGAAAGCTGTAAATATTCACACAAATCTTATGTCTTACAACCATTATATGTATGTTTATATTATATATATATAAATATATATTTGAAGCATGTGAGTTGAACAAAGTGATCGTGTTCTACTTCTTCTACAATTTCAAATCACAAAATATAAATAAAATACGAAAAACTCCAGAATAGGCTCCTTCATAAAAAAACACGAGAGTCCATATTTACACATAAGCATTTCTGCCAAACTGCTTCCGTGGTTCCTTTTGCAGGCTTGTAGCTGTCTTGGCTTGTTCGGTCCGCGTGGGCACATACGACACCCCTCCCCTGGATGATTACAACAGAAAAACACATGGACGTTTTATTTATAAGAGTGGGATTACATCTGCATTACACTATGACAATTAACAGAGGTCACTGACTGAGGGTAAAACTCTGTCTTAAAATAAGGACCCCCAAGTATTCTAATATTCAGGGGCCTGACATTGAAGGAAATAACTTAGAGGCTTGTATACAGGGGGGAGTAATTGGTGAAATGAAGAACTGGTGGGACACCTAACCATAACCCAGGAAAACAAACCTAATTCACAAAACCTATAACATGAACCAAGAATCAACAACTTTTGATTGAACCTAAAACCAAGAGCTCTGTACAAAGTCATTACCCTTTCTACTGAAATTTTCTAAGTATTCCCTTTTTATTCCCCTATCTTTTTACTCTCTCTCTTCACAGTAATATTCTGAAGTGGGGAATATTGATAATACATAAGAAAGAAAGAGGAGCTGATTGAACACTTCCCCACCACTGCCCTCAGTCAAGGTGACTGTAACAAAGAAAACATTCAGCTATTGAACCATACCGACATAAGCACCCTACCCTGTGGGTTCGGCAATTATGATACAAGTTGTTGAGAGCAATGGATGAGGGGTTTTGTTCTGCATTAACTCCCTATGCCAGTTAAATGAATCAAAGGAATTGCTGTGATTCAGTTAGCAACCCATCGCTTCCATCCAAATCAGATTCCACGGTAACTTGCCTGACACTGATGGCCCCAGAGAGAGAGAGGCAAAAGATCAGCCCCCCCAAGATGCACAGCACAGATCCAGACCAGCCGATGAAGAGAGCTGCTCCCAGCTCGAACCTGCGCGCCAGGAAGAAAGAATCACAGACTTCAGGACGGCAGGCGCCTTCGTCTGAATGTACTCACCGAATTGTCACACACGGCTTTTGGTTTGGAATGCGTACTTCTGTGCAACAAACATGGGGTCAAAGAAATCAGTAGTGATCCTGTTGGCATATATGGAACATGCAATCATACAACAGATGCCTGTGGGGAGAAACAAGCAGATTTATACCCCGAATCCAGGCAGAATATTATGGTCATGGTTAAGAGTCGTGCTTCCAAATGAGGGGTATTTACCACTGAGAATGAAGTGGAACCCTGATAGGACGGTGAGGCGAGCCTTGGTGGTGTCCGAACCTCCTATTTTGGTGCATTTCATTCCCACCAAGGCCAGAATGGCGCCGAAGAATCCCAGACACACCGCGGCGATCATCAAAGCTCGACATACCTGGATATAGGCTTCAAAATTGAAACAAAGTTGAAGGTGGAGCATTTTAAATCCTCCTGTCTTCCATCTCTCTACCACCAGCGTTCCCCTCATAATACAGACTCCACGTGGCTCTGTCTGTGCTCCTGACTTAATCCATTCAGCTGAAATCCCACAAGAAAACAAGCACCACAATGACCGACTCACCGTCCAGCGCCAGCATCGACGGGAAGTCCTTGCAGTTGGACACCCCGGTGGAATCGGTCACACACGTTTTCCACAGATTGGACCAGAAGGTCGCCGTGGTGATGACCGTCCCGTCCACGGACGACACCTTCCAGTAGTCCGTTGGCAGCGTGGATGACACCAGGATCCATCCGGAGATGGTCAAAAGAAAGGCCACTATTTCTGTGGCCATGTTACCCATTTTTAGCTCTCGGGGCTCGAGGCTCTCGATTGGACCTGGAAAGAGATATTTCCCCTTAGGAGTTTCTGAGAGAGGGTGGGAGGGTCGACCAGGGAGGGTACGTCAGCATGGGCAGTTTTGCAGAGTTTTGCTCCTGATTCATCTGTTCAGTCTTCGCCAAAAGCGTATTTCCCTGAAAAATGTGTTCTTTTGAAAAAGTGAATAGTTGGATCAGTGCACAGTCAGCTATTGTTTGAGACTGTTGCCTCGATGCACATGGTCCCCAATTCAAGTCCACTGAGCATCTGCAGCAGGAGGGAGTCTTTAACTCAAAGAATCTGAAGACTCTGCCTCATTAAGAGCAGGGATGTCACTGTGTGGGAAAGAAAATGAATAATATTGTGCTTTGTTTAAAGTAATATGAAAATGTATATCATATTCATCTCCAGGCAGTAGCCCAAATGCTCCTTTAAGATCTGATCTCGTGCAGTTTGCCTGAGATGCAGATGGATCCGTTTGCAGCCCTATAGCTTCATCTAGTGGCAGAAAAGAGTATGAGTTTTCTTTCTCACTTTCCCAACCTTCAGTTTACATCACTGCATCAGCGATTAGATCACATAAATCGTCTGAAAAATAACCGAATCTGAATACTTCCTGTTGACTTTGAACGGATGTGATTTCGTAAATGGAAATCCCGTAGAAAGCTGTAATCCTCCCTGAGAGGGCTGCTCTCAATCTACAGGGCATCCAGTTGAGGCAATTTTCAGACCACAAAAATGTGTAAACACAAAAGGTAAACCTTAAAATCAGACTCCATAGACTCAGCTCCATGTTTTTTGGAGATCAGATTAATGTTTAAGCGCCCAGTGCTCCTGATGGCATACATTTTGAAACGGGCCAAAGCTTTTGCTGGGCTGTACTCTGCTCTTCTTTGCACCTGTCTTGTCTGACCTTATCAGTGCTGTTGTCACGTGTAGAGATTGTACTTTAACAACGGGGTCTGAACTTTGAGCGAGGAATGGGGCAGGACAATGGGGACGAGGAGAAAGGGAGCGTGACCAGAGAAAGTGCATGAAGCAACTCATGAAATTCACATGCAAGAGTAACTTGGGTTGACGGGTGAAAATGAAGTATTTGGGCCCTGTAAAGAATTCCTCTAATCCTGGACTGAAAAGAGGTCAGCGGTCGGGGCGTTGTGTGTGGCCCTGATTTATTGAGCAGTTCCAAACAAGGATTAGATCTAATCTGTGTTTGTAGAGGAGGAAATATTGTTTCTAGGGCATGTCATTACCAGAAACATTTTCAGGCACTCCTGATTGTGCTGCGATTTCCCCGTTTAAAACTGATCCCTGTACAGTGTCAGGGGTCATAAAATCGGCACAGGTACCAAGTTCCCATAACAAGAATTCCAGGAAAACCAAGCCTAGGTGTTTTACTGTCAGGGGATCATAAAAGCGAGAAGAAGCTGAGTGTGCCGGTAAGAAATCCCTTGGGGGCCGAAGGCTCCGAGGTTCGTTTCCAGGGCGCTGTTGCCTGGATATGTTAGAATGTTACCTCTCCTGATCCTGTAAATAAAAATTAATGAAAGGGAAGCAGGTGGAACAGGCACTTATCTTTGTCAACACGCTGATAATTGTGATCACCTAATGTTCCGCACTGTGCTCTTGGCTAAAAAAAAAAAAAGAAAAGAAAAAAAGGTAATTGGTGCAATTTTCAGGAATGAACCCGTGACTATCTGTGAGTCATTCAGACAACGAAATAAATGAGGTTGCTTAACACTGGGTTGACCAGTAAAACTTCTGATTTACAGAGATGTCCTGGATAGCTGTAATTGTAATAGGGGAAGATTTTTTTTATATTGGACGAAAAGCAGTGAGCTAGTAAAAAAAATGTAATTAAATTACAAACTGAATATTTTGTTCCCAAGAGAGAAACAAACAAATCTTCAGTCTTCTTAGTGTTGCTTGAAATAATAAATAGCCAAATATCTCAGGGATTGATGCTGCAGGCACCTGAAGCATCATAATGTCTGTAAAGGGGGATATCAAACCCAGTACTTATGACGCAGTTAAAAACAGCTGGGCAAAATCACGTCTTTAAACCTAGACTGGTCTCTTTTTTTCTTGCAATCTGTCCATTCCTATGTAAAGGTATTGAAATCAGTGGTGAAAAAAATGTTTTAAAGAATGATTAGTATATAAAAATCAGGTTTTTTAATCTTTACCGTCTTCTGCTACTGTCCTGTGGTGCCCCCTTGAGGTATGCCTCTAATGGGGTCTGCTTTTTCATTCAAAATCTGCTATCAATGTTTGCCTTTTGCATACTTTGCAATTATCACAATCTGTGTAAGAAGAACATGCGAAACTCACAAGATCAGATGTCTGCCAGAAAAAACAGGAAGGACATGCAATTGCTTATTGCATCACGTGCAAACTTAAATGGAAAAATGCAGCACATGGGGCAAAAAAAAGAGCTTGTAGAACTATGATTGCCCAGGAAACTCAAGTTTTCTTTTCTTTAGGTAGTCTTCAGGAATAGTTCTCCAGTTGTTAAGCAACTGAAGGTCAAGATCCATCTATCGGGTCCCATTTCAGATGTTTGTTATACTTTATTTTACGTTCCTGTATGACTGCTTATTTGCCCTAGATAGTTTTAAAAAAAACTCCCTTACACTTCCTCTTCAGTCACCTTTTCATCCAGTTTCCTTGTTGTTTATAAAGGACATACTATCTAATAGATCTTTGACTGGTCAGTCAAAGACATTTTTAATGAAAATTGTACTTAAATATTTTTTTGCAAAATGTTGCCAGTAACCAAATGTTTAGTTTTTTTCTTTCTTTTTTCTCTTTCTCATGTTGTCTTGATGACGGAACCTTAGAATATCTGATGATTAGGGCAGGTATATTACAAAGCCAAGAGAGCATGGGAAAGGAGTGCTGATCTGTACACACGTTTCTTGGTTAACTTCTGCTGCTTAGATAATCTCCTGCCGACTTTTCTACTTTGGCCTTTCTCCCAGTCACTGCTAGCTAAACATCAACAAGAGGAAATCGTGAGATGTCACGATTTCATTGCTATGATCACTGTGCTCTGTTATCGTTAGACTAAGAGTGTCAGTCTAGTATGTTTTACCTTGGGAGCACGTGAGAAGACCTCTTTAAAGGTTGCCATGAAAACTGTAACCGGAGTAGCAAGGCGATGGGAATGTTGTGCTGGGTGGAAACATAACTGAGGTGTTTTTGTGGGATCTGCTTTCCCTTTTTCTGTAACGCCGGTACAGGAAACACCTGTAGATGGCAGAGGGTCATCCATCATCAGCGGCCCGCTGTTTATTTATAGGGCATCCTCTTTATGTGTACAGCACGTGTATGCGTCTTTGTGTGAGGGAGCAGAAAGCATGGAAGCAGAACTCCTTTTCCATGAAGAGTTATCATTGAAAAGCTTTGATCCTGTCCAGGTCAGGTCTTTCTTATCATTGCTGGAACATTTTCTTAATCCTCACAAACAACCTATTATCATGACTAAGGGGGTGAAGTAAATTGATTGTCAGGTTCAGAGGTATGTGTCAAGAAAACAAAGATAGCAAATAAAAAAGAACTTGACTTCCCTCTATGCAGTAATGATGACCTACAGGAAAACTAACAGGATCACTCTGAGTTGATGCAAGTTTGGAACATGTGAAAAACTGCCATTTAATACAGTTTAGTCTTGGCCAATAGTAGAGATTTATTTGAATGACAAATTGATAGAACTTATATAAACTTCCTTGACACCTATTTAGAAACATTTATTGTAAATTATTGCAGATGAAAAAGACTGGTTTTCAGTTTGAGTTTGACTCAAAGTATGGGACCCAGTTTTTCAATTTTTAAGCCTTGAGAATTGTTCTGCATATCAATTGTACTGTTCTAAAGAAATTGAGGAAGGGGTGGTCTTAGCTCGACCCTCACCGAAGCCCCATCAGAGATTATTGCCATGGAAGGGCAGCAGGGATAAAAGACTCAGGCCTTAAAAGCAGTGGCCAACAGGTTGGAGGGAGGCTTGAGATTGAATCCTGCCCCAAACCCGGACTTCAATATTTTTGAAACAGCATGGGTTCACCGTTAAAGAGAAGTTGGATGACTGAGCCTCCCTTAGAGGGTTTTCTTCCCCATGGAAAAATGAATAAACCACACTGTTCCCTCCGATAAATGCAATTAGACATAACTGAACACAAAAAATGTATATAATAATAATAATAATAATAATAATAATAATAATAATAATAATAATAATAATAATAATAATAATAATAATAATAATAATAATAATAATAATAATAATAA
>JABUIW010000206.1:248042-260167 GCA_013363375.1 Menidia beryllina
AATAATAATAATAATAATAATAATAATAATAATAATAATAATAATAAAATCAATGCAAATTCTATTTAAAATGCATTGTGAAAAAACACTTTTTCTAATTTTTTTCCTAATACATAAAGGTTAATATGTTTGATCTCATAATCACTGGCAGTCTGCTTACACCGGTGTAGGCCAATCACGTGAGCGCTCTCCAATACCCTTAGAATATTCTATCCAATCAGATTTCTTAAGGCGGGGCATAAAGGTATGAACGCCCCCCGTCTTTTTTTCCTTTTTTTTTCCAACTCACGCTGCCAGTGTTCCTTACAGTAATTACGTAACGTACCTTGGAGTTACCGACCCCATGGAACATGTGGACCTTTCTAAGTTACCCTCAGTAGCCGGTGGCAGCAGTTTACAGGAGGGAAGCAAGTTGGTGGGAGCTGGTTTGTTAGGGGCCGGCTACAATGGAGCAAGTCCATCGAGATGTCAAGACTAACCCAGCAGCGACGGCTAACATTGTGTCGAAGATATTCTTCTGGTGAGTGGACCTCCACGGTTGTTAGCTTAGTGGAAGGATGTAAAACGTACCAAACACATTAATTTGCTTTGAAAATGAGCAATGTTTGCTGTACTTTAGGGTGGTTCGAAACACTACAGTGAAGATAATAAAGTTAAACTAACTAGAAGTGTATTTTTACGCGACTTATGTTAACATTGGGTCTACCTATTAGTCACTAAACGAGCTGTCCACAGCACGTGAGTCAGAAACATGACTTATTGTGCATAAACGGTTTCTCAGTGACCTTCTGCTTTTGTAACACCGGTGTAATTGCGGTGTGGGGACCGTGTGCTTCCTGTTTGAGGAACAAACGAAAAAGTTACTTTAAAAGTAAGGAAGAACACAGGTCTGCGACAGGGTGTCATAAGTGTCCCAGTAGGCGGTAAAAGAGAGCCAGGAAGAAATACTAAACCACATCTGGAGAAGCAACACTCCGTATGAGAGGCTGCAGCCTCAAAACAAGCTCTGGAAAAGTCTCCAGATCCTGAAATGCACCAACATGTGGACTGGAAATCCCTCCCTTACAGGTTTACAAGTCGTCAAAGACAGAAAAATGTGGACTTACAATGGAAACCTAAACCTGACCTTTGTAGAAAGTATCAGCTACATTCTCATGTTGTTGTTGCTGGAGGATTTCAGAGCAGAAGGGGGAACTTTCCCAGCAGGGGAGGAGGGAGACACAATGAATGGAAGTGGGCTGAATTTTGCATTAGTCATAATTTTCTACCAAAGTCGATGACGTAGGGTGAAAAGGGGAAGGGTCGTAGATACACAGTAACACAAAAGCCAAGGTGATCACACTCTAAACAAGAGAATATGCTGCCACACACATTCAAAATTCCCACAGTGGTAGTCAATACATTTTCAAATACACTTTTTACCATAATTAAGATGCATGATGAGACCGTAAAGAGACATGAAACCAAAGCAATACTTAGAGCAAAGAAGCAAGACTCGGAAAATAAGAGTAAAAATGTCTGATAAGACACTTGTTTGTTGGAAACTATCAAATAGATCCGAGCAGGATGAATCATTATGGCCGCAAGGGAATTTCATGCTTTTTCAAGCCTTTTTGTATGGTTTGTAAACAACACAGCGAGGAATTGATGCTCTGCTAAATAAAATCATGAATAGACACTCTGTACTCGGAGCCTTCCATGATTTCACCTACTGACTTTCTGCAGGTGGCTGAACCCCCTGTTCCAAATCGGTTACAAACGCAGGCTGGAAGAAGATGACATGTACGAGGTACTGGCGGAGGACAGGTCGGCGAGTCTGGGGCAGGACCTCCAGGGGTAATAAAGCCTGTGAAGTATTCTCTAAACATTCTGTAGTACAGTGCACAAAACAACCAAAAGGTCAGTGAATTGAGCAGGCAATAATCCACCAGAAGCCTATTTCGCTTTCAGAGGACGGCTCTAGGTTCATTCAGTTTTTAAGAGATATTTTAAAGGTACCGATGAGTTTATTGTATTTTATAACATGTAATACAGAATCTTAATGCAAGCCAGAATGACGCAGCGCATTATTATCTCAATTGACTCTGGATATGTGCACATAAAAGCTCCAACGATGCAACAACATTCGCAAGTGAGTACACCTTTTAACCTTGTTCTGAGATTTGGTCAAGTGCTTCTGAATTTTTTTAGGGTCTTCTTTTCCCTCTTGTTTCACCCTAAAGCAGCCCAGTTAGAAAATGCCATCCGGAGCCTGTTCATGGCTGAGATCTTTTCCTCAGTTTGTGGGTTTTTGCGTGTCATGTGGGAAAGCGGTTAGCCTGTAAGCGACACCAACACGTGAGACGTGGAATGACTAAAATGGCTGCTTTACCTGTCAGTTTGGTGGAGAGCCACCTAAGTTTTTAACAGAGAACCCTCATGAAGTTTGCCCTCTTAGATGAAACCGGGAAGTCTGGACTTCACCAGTGTGGACCAACAGCAAAGCAAGCACCAAATTAATGACTAAGTATTTGAGACCCTGCTGCATTAGCCAGTATATTATCCACTAGCTGCCATTACGAGCAGCTTCACCAAACACTTTACCTTTGTCCGTGTGACTGATGAAACCTTATCAACCGCAGTTAGCTCCGAATTGAAGCTTCAACTCTGTCTGTGGCTCAGTGAGAGTCGTTTCAAGGCATTGTGTCTTTGCTTTGGTGCAGAAACTTTATCAGAGAGGCTTGCCTTTAGATAAACACCAGCGAGCGGCTATCAAAAAGGAAAAACGGGTGTGCATTGTTTTATGAGTCAGTTTCCAAAGCCTTGGCCCAATCCTGGTTCCATTTAAGGAACGTGTATGTGAAAAAAATGAGTGAGGGATCTGTGCTGCAGTGAATGGTGCTGCTGTGCGGAGACCTGCTTTATCAATGATGTTTCTTGGTTATTTAAAAAAAAAAAAAAAGTAAACCAAAAAAAAGGCCTTTTCAGGAGGCTTGTGTTGTCAGTGGATGTTTGCTCTTGCACCACAAACTAAATATTTGTCCATGAGCAGCTCCCCTCAGAGGCAGCCAGGACCCCGCCAAGCTGTGGACATGCTTGAACCTGACTAATATTGTTGTGTACAGCTAAAGGGAAACCTCTTCTGCCACACGTGTGGGTGGTGGTGATTTATCTGAATCAATGAAAGAAAAATTTGGCTTACAGTATGGCATCTCTCTACCGCAGGTACTGGGACAATGAGGTCCGGAAGGCGTCCAAGGACATGCGGGCACCAAGACTTTCCAAAGCCATCATCCAGTGCTACTGGAAGTCATACACTGTTCTGGGGCTGTTTACGCTCATAGAGGTCAGATTTTAGCCTGTGTCTTGGTTGGATGCATGAACTGAGGTGCTTACCGTGTCGTGGTACCTCACTCGTCCTTTTCTCCCCGGTTCATCAGGAGGTGATAAAGGTTATCCAGCCAGTTTTCCTGGGGATGATGATTGAGTACTTTGAAAATAACGACATGTCCGATGAGGCGGCTTTTCATCGGACGCTGGGATACGCAGGCGGGCTGACCATCTGTACCATCGGCCTGACGGTGCTCCATCACCTCTACTTCTACCATGTCCAGAGGGCGGGCATGAAGATCAGAGTGGCCATGTGTCACTTGATCTATAAGAAGGTGCAGATGAAAACAAAGAACACAGCAAGGGATAGCAGAGTCAGATCAGACAGTGTTGACAGAATTCGCCAGCTTATTCCATGTAATCCCTTTTTTAAGCATTGCTCACCATTTGATACTTTTTTTTCTTCTTAGGCTCTGTGTCTAAGCAGCTCAGCCATGGGAAAGACCACCACAGGCCAGATTGTCAACCTCCTCTCCAATGATGTCAACAAGTTTGATGATGTATGAGAAAATAGACTTTTTGAGAATGAAGGGGCTGCAGCAAAGTTAATAGTGTTAAATCGCTGTTTGCAGGAGGACATTGCACACTGCATATTTAGGCCTTTTATACTTATACATCCCATTGGGTGTTGCCTCTAATCGAGTTTTTGTTTGTGTTGACTCCCATTTAACCATGTTCGTTCCTCTGTAAAACCTCACAAGGTAAATAGGGTGTCATTCTTTTCTCATGACTGATGATCAATAGAGAACAGCTCTTGGTGAAAAGAGATTTAACCGGATCAGGCTAAATGTTCTAGGGTCTGTTATGTTATAAGTCACTTACGAAGCATTGGCTTCTTGGCAGATGTATCACTTTGCGTAGTGTAATAACTTTGGGTTTTATGCCTTCTAAGTCTTCTTACAGCCTTGTGTAACAGCACTGTCCTGACTGCATTTCTTAGAGAAACCTTGGCAAGTCCCTTTCCTAGCATGAGGTTCAGGCTTAATTACACCCTAAGCACCAAATCCTGTTTGTCTCTTTGGAATGTCGGGTTTCAATTTAATCATCGGGGCTCTGCCTGCTGTGTGAGCAGTGGAAGGCTAATTGCAACATGTCCAGCTGTCACAGCGATTCTGGATTTCTGTGTGGAAGTTAAGTGCCCGTGTCATGAGGTCTTTATCATGGCCATGCTCATGAAAGGGTTCTTCCATAGGTGACCATTTTCCTGCACTTCCTGTGGGTTGGGCCCCTGCAAGCCGCTGCTGTCGTGGGGTTACTGTGGATGGAGATCGGTCCCTCCTGCTTGGCAGGAATGGTGGTCCTTATGTTCCTCATGCCAACCCAAACCATGTTTGGGAGGCTCTTCTCCAAGTTCAGGTGAAAAACGCACGCCAAAGACAGCCGAAACCAGGCTTAAAATGTGTGGAGATATTCACAGCTCATATCTTCCTCTGCGTAAAGAAAAAAAGAATGGTGCTCAGATACAGTGACAGAGATGAGCTCTAGATTTAGCCTGCATGTTTGTACTGTCTTCCCAGGAGTAAGACGGCCGTCCTCACCGACAGCAGAATCAGAACGATGAACGAAGTGGTGTCTGGAATGAGGATCATCAAGATGTACGCCTGGGAGAAACCCTTTGCTTCTCTGGTTTCTGAAGTCAGAGGGTAAAAGCCTTTCTCACACTCAGCCTGCTCCCCTGTGTTAGCGATATCTCTGTGTTAGCGATATCATAAAGATGTCGCAACATGAGCGTTTTGAACACCTCGTATTGTCACCTCTGTCTTATTTCTGTGCATTTGCAATTGTCTGATGTTCCGGCTGAGAAATGAAACTCCCACAGTTGCTCAGCAGTTTCCTCTTTTTCTTTTTTTTTCACCCCCACCCCAATTGTGGTCACTGTTTTGTTAAGGCTCTGGCTTGGGGGTTGAAGACTGCTGCTACAGTTTATGGTAACAAGCTTAGATTTGATGCTTAGAGAGGATGCTTTTCATACAAATCTAAGGGCAAGAGCGCGCTAGTGCATTACTGATCCATATTTAAAGAAGAAACAAAAAAACAAGACATCTAACTCAAGGGATTAACCAGCTTGTCAAAACTATTTAAAATGTTGTTTTCTGTCACTTTGTTTCCAGCAGTTTACTTGAAAAACACATGTTAATGATTTGTAGATGTAAGTAGTCACCAGTCTTTGGCTTGCAAACAGGCCGGGATTCACATCCTCTTTTGTTTCCTCTTTATCTTCTCAGAAAGGAGATCTCCATGATCATGAAGAGCTCCTACCTGCGAGGCCTCAACATGGCCTCATTTTTCTGTGCCAGCAAGATCATCGTTTTCATCACCTTCACCCTCTACGTGCTGCTCGGGAACACCATCTCTGCCAGCCGGGTCTTTGTGACCGTGTCACTGTACACGGCGGTGCGGCTGACCGTCACGCTCTTCTTCCCCAACGCCATCGAGAAGCTGTTCGAGACCCGCGTCAGCATCCAACGAATTCAGGTGCTGCGCTTTGGTGTTTTGCTAAAAGCGTGCACGCTCGCGGCCACCAACAGGCAGACCAGTCCATTAAAGGAGTGGGACAGCCATCGGATCGCTCCATTCAACTGACGAATTATCCTTTTTTCCCCCCTTCTCCCAGTAACAGAGCTTCCTTACACACTTAACCATTAACTGCCCCCCTTCCAGATAGCGAACGAAAGAAAACACATAAAACTTTCAAAGTCAGCGTGACTCGGCGTTCAGTGAAAAGACTTATAAAAGCAGACACGAGGCTCTAGTGGCCGTATACATAACCTGTGTAACCTGATAGGCAGGGTTACGATAAGGGAAAGGTTACCCCCCCACCCCAACCCTCCTCCCTAAACTAAAAAATGGCCCTGACCCCCTGCTACAAAAAGAAGTAGTAACTGATAAGAAGAAATCTATTCTATTTATATCATTTTTTAAATTCCATATCTCACAAAAAGTAAATGTCTCTTTTTCCATGTTTCTTGGTGAAGGAGTTCTTGTTGCTGGACGAAATCACAAAAGTCAGCGTTGCTACGCCAGAGGAGGAGAAGAAGAACACGGTGGTGGAGGTCAACAACCTCACCTGCTACTGGGATAAGGTCAGACTCTGTGGTACCAGCTGTGTTTCGTTTGTGTGACCCAAGGCTGTGCAACTTTACGGCATGGTGAAGACACCAATCTCACAGTGGCACCAAAAATAGGAAAGCATTCTTTTAAACAGAAAGTCGAAATTGAAGTTCTAAAGTGGTATTTATGGTTACGGTTTCCCATTTCTGGATTTTCCTTAAAATCTGTGCTTTTCCTGGCAGACTTTGGATGCCCCATCTCTGAAGGACATCTCCTTCTCTCTGACTTCAAAACAGCTGTTGGCTGTCATTGGAACAGTGGGAGCTGGGAAGGTCAGAGTGGTGCTCATCCCATTATTTGGATAGCTGTATTCAACCCTCAGATCTTGCCATTTGCTTACCTTTCGTTCTCTTTACCGTCCAGTCGTCTCTACTGAGTTCCATCCTGGGAGAGCTTCCATTCGATAAAGGGGAGCTGAAAGTCCGAGGTCGGCTGACCTACGCTGCTCAGCAGCCCTGGGTGTTTCCCGGAACCATTCGCAGCAACATCCTCTTTGGGAAAGAGATGGACCATCAGAAGTACGAGAACGTCATCATAGCCTGCGCTCTAAAAAGGGTGAGATTTGGTTTAGTTAGTGATTTGTGTCTTTGCCACGGCAACAAATAGCAAACGGAAGCAGGATTGAGTCACTGAAAGCAGCAAGTTTCCCAAAAAGATGGATGTCATGTAGGATAATGAGGGGGGTTCCTATTAAATAGCTTACTTTTAAAGTCACGTGACTGTGGCGACAGCCAAATAAAAAGGCCTATTTATGTCTTTACCGGGCCCACACTGCAGGTCAAGGCTGATCAGACATCATTTGTGACACACAGAGGTTCATATTTGCTCACATTGTACATGTTGTGTCACAGACTAAAGCTTTAAGATTGAATTAAAAATGTCTTTAAAGAGCTGTGTTCCTAACATTTTTGTGGGAAAGCCAAAAGACAGAACAAAAACAAGCCTCAACATGTGTTGAGATAGAAAACATGTACAGTGAGTATTGCCTTTAGCTACAGTGACGACTGCCTTCATTAATTCTTTCTTTTCTTTTTAAGGACCTGGAGCTGCTCCCAGATGGTGATCAGACTCTTATCGGTGACAGGGGGGCCACGCTCAGTGGGGGGCAGAAAGCTCGAGTCAACCTGGCCAGGTACAAGAGCAGGTGTAGAGGAGAGCAGCTGGGGCTTGAGAGATGTTCCCGATTTAGTTTAAATCGCCGAAAAATGACTACACAGATGGTAATGAGGTGCTCTCCGTTTTCAGAGCTGTGTATCAGGACGCGGACATATATCTACTTGACGACCCTTTGAGCGCCGTAGATGCTGAAGTGGGGAGACACCTCTTTGAGCGGTGAGTGGTGCACGTTTCCTTTCCTTGTCCATTCGCAAAAAAAAATAAAAAATTCAGTTCAGCTCTGCTCAAAACCTTCCAAACAGGAAAGAGCGCTGCTGTGCTGAGCGGAAGAAAGCCTTGAAGTCGGATCCCAGTAGGGCAGAGATATGCATTGTTTCTGTGCTTCTGCTTTTCCCGCTCGCACTCATTGTTTACGTGTCTGAAGTGCTCCACCTAACAGTGTCTGTGGCGCTCTGATGTGGTTCACACGTGGCCCTGACATGCGAAAAGCTCACGTTAAAGGCTCTTAAGTGCTGGAGGTGTGGCGAGTGTGTCAGAACCACGCCTCTTCGTCTGACTGTTGCACAACCGCTGCAGCTTATCCTCCTCTGTCCACTTCTCAGGTGTATCTGCGGGCTTCTGAAGAACAAGCCTCGCATCCTCGTCACCCACCAGCTGCAGTACCTGAAGGCGGCCGACCAGATTCTCGTCCTCAAGGAGGTTTGTCCCCGTCACTTTGAATGGCAATCCGATTTATTTACCACTTAGCAAGACACTGCCCCGTGCCTCGAGGTGACACTCGAATCACTGGAGAGTGTTGATGGCTTTGGAAAGACATAAGAAAATCCTCCTGATTCGAAGACTTGGCTGAAAACTTGAGGCATGCGGATTTGTTGACTTTGCAGCACAAAACTGTTTAGCGGCAGACTAGTTTACCCCTGAGCTGACACTAAAACGGTGTGTGGTTGTTGGCCGGGAAGGGTCTGTAAACACTTGCGTGCTTGTGTCAGGGTCACATGGTGGCAAAGGGGAAGTACATGGAGCTGCAGAGCTCGGGACTGGACTTCACCTCCATGTTGAAGGACGAGGAAGAGGAGCACCACCTGCAGCAGCCTCTCCAAGACATCCCGCCCAGGATCAGAACTCTGTCCCAGAATTCCTCGCTCTCCCAGACCTCCTCTGTCCAGTCAGCCAAAGACGGTGACCACCTGCCGGTTGGTACCTCTGCGTCTTGTTCCTTCAGTTCCGGTTTTAGACTAATTATTGTGTGTGTGAGCCTACTTTCTGTCAGAGGTTTTTTATGTCTGACATGATATTTTAGTCAATGTTAGATGGATAGACACTCCAGTGAATAATGATAATGATCAAGGGACCTAGTTAGAAGGTGCCTCACCTCTTTGAAGCAAGAATTTAGCTCACTGACAGATTCATTTAGGTTCAAACTATGTTTGTAATGGCCGCTTTGCAGACCGGTCTGAGCCGATTTCCCCTGATCTAAGACAGATATTGGATTATTACGCGCCCACGCTAGCCGCCAAAACATTTAGCCTTGTTGAGTCAAACCAATTAAAGGTCTGAAAAGAACATTTACAAATTTTATTTTTATTAAAAGTTTAGAAAATCTCTCTGTAAGTATCACATATCAATGTGTGCCTATAGACAAGTGCAGCCTTTGTATGAACAGTTTCTTTTTTCTCTTTAAAGTTAGCAGCTCCCATTCAAGTGTGCTCAATAGTCTGAAATGTACAGTAATATGCCCAACGGAATGATTATGATGTAAAGATTGGGTTCAATCCCATCCTCACAGGCAGAGCACGTCCAGACAGTTCCAGAGGAGAGCCGAGCTCAGGGAACGATTTCCGTGGGTCTGTACGTCAAATACCTAAAAGCTGGAGCCAACGTGGCGGTCCTGCTGTTTGTGATCCTGATCAACCTCTTGGCTCAGGTAACAAAAAAAGAGCCACTGGGAGCAACAAAAAGCTAAAGATATGAATAACACAGCTTTTACGTCCTCTTCATCATCCAGGTGACGTACATCATGAATGACTGGTGGCTGGCGCACTGGTAAAAACCTAAATTGGGATTTTCTCATACGATCAGCCATCCTTCTGTTTGTAACCTCGTGTTTGTTTTCTTCTTTGACTGATCAGGGCTGATGAGCAGGAAAAGCTAAACCAAAACCAAACAAACATCACAAGTGGGGCAAATGCCACCAAAGAGCTGGACTTGCCTTTCTACCTGGGGATCTATGGAGGTAACGCCCGGGCCGGGCTGTCCTTTCAGACCTGCTCGGCCCGCCTTCGGCCCCCCTTTAACAGACACCTCTGCCTCGCCTCCCCAGGCCTGACCGCGGCCACCATCCTCTTTGGCTTCGTCAGAAACCTCCTCCTGTTCAACGTGCTGGTGAGGAGTGCCCAGTCCCTGCACAACAGCATGTTCAAGGCCATCCTCCGAACCCCCGTGCGTTTCTTTGACATCAACCCGATCGGTAAACCACCGTTTCTAAAACGCTCTCCGACAAACTGAATGCCGAGAGCCGTCTAAGCTTCCTGTCCCACCTCAGGCAGAGTGCTGAACAGGTTCTCCAAGGACATCGGACAGCTGGACGCCAACATGCCCTGGACCTTTGTGGACTTCATTCAGGTGAGGGCAGATGCTACAGCTGTGTGTGTGTGTGTGTGTGTGTGTGTGTGTGTGTGTGTGTGTGTGTGTGTGTGTGTGTGTGTGTGTGTGTGTGCACACTCCTGAGCAGAGGGTTGTTTACCTCTCTTCTTTTGCTGTCTCCGGGCAGGTGTTCCTGCAGATTCTCGGGGTTATCGCCGTGGCGTCTTCGGTGATCCCCTGGATCCTCATTCCCGTGCTTCCCCTCCTAATCGTATTCATCTTCTTACGCCGGTACTTCCTGCAAACCTCCAGAGACGTCAAGCGCCTCGAGTCCACGAGTGAGTGTCCAACAGTGGGAATAAAACCTGCGTCCTGCCCCTGATTGATTATGTACCTCCACAATGGCTTTGGAGGCCAAATTCAAACGGTCAAATAGTGATGGCGTCTGTCTCCGTCCCGCAGCTCGGAGTCCGGTCTTCTCCCACCTCTCCTCATCTCTTCAGGGCCTGTGGACGATCCGGGCCTTTGGATCCGAGCAGAGGTTCCAGAAAGACTTCGATGCGCACCAGGACCTGCATTCAGGTCTTTCTCACGCTCATCCCCTCTGAGCTTTTTAGCTGACGGGCCGCAGAGCAGCGATAACAACTCCTTTTGCTCCCCATCAGCGGCCTGGTTCCTGTTCCTCACCACCTCCCGCTGGTTTGCCTTCCGTCTAGACTTGATCTGCTCCGTCTTTGTCACCATCACCACCTTCGGCTGCCTGCTGCTAAGACACCGTAAGGAAGAGAGCGCTCCCCTTTGGGCTGTTACCGCCTGCCGCCACTCGGGGGTAGCAGAACATAACACCGAAACCTTCCAAATGGCCTAAAAAGTGTCTTCTTTTGCTCCTGGCAGAGCTGGAGGCTGGCGACGTGGGACTGGCTCTGACCTACGCTGTCACGCTGATGGGCATGTTCCAGTGGGGCGTCAGGCAGAGCGCAGAGGTGGAGAACATGGTGAGACACACCCCTCTCCTGTGGCTTTTTGGCAAAACCTGCTGCAAGGCTTGTCCCGATCCGATATTCGGATCGGAACGGCCGCTGATGCGGCTTTGATGCTCTGATAGGCCGGTATCGGATCGGAAGTGCAAAAAGCTGGATCGGGACATCCCTAATCTCCACCTTTGCTCAATCACAGCCATTTAACTGAGGGCGCTGGTCCTGGTGTGATTTCGAGATTTTGAATCAGCAGAGCAGCACATTTCCATCAGCTCCTGTTTTATTTTCTGCCCCTCATGGACAATCATCCGCCCTTAAAACTGCTTTTTTCCTTTTATTTTTTTTTCTTCATATGCCATGAAACAAACATTGTCTATCAATGTTTCTCTCAAACCTAAAGTTACATTCTGACTTTTAGCAAAAAAATGTTTGCATGTCCAGCGAGGCCTTCAGGGGGCAGTACAGGCTTTGTTTACAGTGGTTGGAATTATGTAGAAGTTGTCCTTTTTTAAAGGAGGGAAACTTTTTCTCAAGAAATTGCTGTAAACCTTTGGAGGGATTTAAAAAAAAAAAAAAAGTATTTTTGCTTTGGATGTACTTTAAAGAATTGGTCTTCTCCAGAAGTATGTACCAAGTGTGTGTGCATGTCAGTTAACATGATGGATCTCCTTTTAATGAAGTAAAGTTTTCAACCTCGGAGATGTCCTTTATACTGGATTGATTGATCGGCCGCCCGACCGGCTTCTGTTTGCAGATGACGTCGGTGGAGAGAGTGGTGGAGTACACCGAGCTGGAGAGCGAAGCACCCTGGGAAACCAACAAGCGCCCCCCTCCCGATTGGCCGAGCAAAGGCCTGGTGTCCTTCGACCAGGTCTGCTTCTCCTACAGCGACGACGGCCCGCCGGTGCTGCAGAACCTGAAAGCCATGTTCAGGCCCAAAGAGAAGGTCAGACGCCTTTGTCTTCAGAG
>JABUIW010000206.1:295167-340049 GCA_013363375.1 Menidia beryllina
TAGCAGAAATAGAAGGGCTGCACAACTAGTCCCAAGAAATCAGGACAGGTTCAAGAACATACCACTGAAAGCTGAAACATTCCAGCTGCTGCATAGGACCTCCCAAAGCACTTCACAAGAACTCTGGTGAGTTTCGGTTTCCGAAGTTCCTTTTTAGCCCTTTTAACTTCAATCTCCCAGCATCTACAAGGACAAATATGCACAGGTTGACATAATACTCCAAGACTGGTTAATAAAAGTACTATGTCCGAGGAGAAATAATATCCAAGGCAACAGCATCTCCAGATTTAACTGAAACAACCCCAGGAGGAAACACAAGGGTTAAGAGATCAACGAAGAATCCAGATGATGTCTGTCTCAATCCCACAAATGAGCAGAGTAAGAGTAATTTAAATTAAGCAGCATCATCACCTAAAATTCCTTAATGGTTCACTGTCACATCAGAGAACAAACTGTTACTGTTTAACACACTGTTAGTTTTTTGGTTCGACTTTGTTTTTGTCTATTAAACTTCACATGAACATTAAAAGAAAACATTAACATGACTTTGGAGCATTTACTTTGTGGGAAACTGGGGAATTCCACATTTAAGTTATAAAAATACATGTTCATCTTTACTTCTACTAAAACACATGAGTGTCTGAGGCTACAGATTCATGTTTGGATGCACAGTTTCTGAGTGGAATTTACCTCTGCACCTCCTCTCCCAGCAATTCCGAACGATCCTCTGGAAGAACGCTGTACATGTTGCTTTCATCCAGCCTCTGTTTCCGGCTGAGGTGCAGCAGCGGGGTTAACCAGCTGAAACAATGGTTCACTTAATCACTACGAAAGCTCATGTCATTCTGATGGAGGACAAACACTTGGCCTATGGGCATCGGTCGTTACTCAGATTCTCTCAAAGTAAGATCAAGATGAAAAAAAAAATCTTAGAATCATAATCTTGCACTTTTAAATTTAAAAAATCACTACTGCCCAAAGAAATCATTGCAGGCAAGTAAATCACAAACTGCTTAAATCAGAAAGAATGAAGTCTGAAGGACGGAGGTTTAACTTCCCAAAAGACCAATACTTCCATATAAACACTAACCAGTCCGCAAAAGTCACTTTTACTTTGGAACCGTAATGTATCAAAACTACTATGAATTTCACTTTAAGTGCTGACATCCAAGCCTGTAAACCACTCGTTTCTCCCTTCAGGGCAAACAGGTTGGTGAGTTTAAGGAGATTCATGAGATTGTGTTTGAGGCAGCGTATCAGCTCTAAATTGATCCAAAATACAAACTGTGATTTGTGGGGAGAAGAAGGAAAAAAAAAAAAGAGGTATCTTTCCCAATTTACCTTGAATCAGGCTCAAATTCATGCAATATGAAAATTAAAATTTTCAATGTTGTAAAAATAAAAATAAAAAACATGCAGGAATCTTATTAGCCCATTATTAAGAAGGACATTATGTCAAAGTATATTTCTTTCTTTAAAAAAACACCTCCACGTTGAGCCACTCTTTCAGAAACACTTGCATAAAGGACATGTTATGCAAGACACTTAAACTGGTTCTAATTTCTGGGTTACAGCCAAAAGTGGGTGGAAAAAAAGAGCCACATTCTAAAAACCACAACATGTGTAATTTGTTTTTTTTGTTGCATTTTAGGAGAAAATGTCTTCATACTGGCAGATAAATGCATTCTTCTACTCGGCTGCAGTGAACTGGGACATGGATGGTCCAAACAGTTATTTGATCAGAACTTGTTTGCATATTAAATAATGAATAAATGGTATGAAATAACTACCCCCTCAGACTCATTGAATGCTGTGAAATGAGCGCAGTGAGACCCACTCACCATAGAAAAGCCTGGGAAAAAAGGCCCGCACTTCGCAGTGGGTTCTGCTTCCCTCGCGTCCTTGTCGCCTCCATGGTTGTGCATCAGTCCAACAGGTTGCTCCCTCGCCCCCACAGCAAAGTGTCGGAGGACAGCTGTGGCAGCACTTACTACTTACAACTCGCAGTCGAGTTTGCTCAATTTACAAATGACGGCCTTTTACTAAAACCACCTTAATTCATCCTTTTTTTCAAAGGATTATATTTGGATCCTAAAAGCTAAGGCGCGTTTACGTTAGATAACGTTTAGGGGCTTGTGTAATACTGACATGACTCCAGAAGGACTTGGGCTGTCTCCAGCTGGGATTTTGGAACTTATGATTGTGGTCCTGGTCCAGAGCTCCTCGTCAATCGTGGCCAGCAAAATTGCAATTTAAAAATTTGACCTGTTTTATGTTTGTTTGTCATTTAAAATCCCCAATTTCTGCAGCCATGACCGTCGTTCCTGCTTTCGTCCTGTGAGAGAAAAACCCATCGCGCGTCTGTCCCACCGATGGTGGCAGAATCAGGTCAGAATCCGCCGAAGTTTCACTTTATATTTCCCCCCCCTAACCCCCCCCCCCCTCAACTATCCAGGAGTCCACCCACACGTGGCAAGCAACTGCGCTTCCCACGCCCATCTGAAAAATGGTTTTGGGAGATGTCTCCGCAAGAACGACTGTCTCCCATTTAAAAAACTAAATGCAGTCAGATGATAACTTGCAACATTAACGGCGAGGGTCAAAAGGGATCAGGTTAGCGGGCAGCAGACGCTCTGAGCACACACAGCTGCGATTAACACCCTCATGCTGGCGGAACAGCACTGCCTGGAGCCCCGTCTCCTGCCATGTCAACAGGTTCTTTAATACAACTGGATGACATAATGCCGATCGATTAAAAGCCCGCAGCTTTAGAAATTTGCCCAGGTTAAAAGTTATTCAAAACAAAAACATCTTGGATCCAATAAACATGAGTGTTTGTCAGACACAAACGCGTGGAGAGTGAGCTCGTTTTTGACACTGCATTTTCACAACAGCGCCAGCAGAGGGAGCTCAATGCGCGCTATCGTCTGTGCGCAAGAGCCCCAGAAAACATCTTTCAAGTGAGGGATTTAATCAAATCTCACAATTAAGATACATCAGACAAATCAAATAGAGTAACATTTTGAACACTGCATCCATTTGGTGCAGAGATGAGCTGCCTTCTTAAATAACAGTGTTTTACCAACATTAAAACGTAAATACTCTTAAATTTGTGCCAAAACCAACTTTGTTTTAAAGTGCAAGCTTCTGTGAAAACAACTACCATACTTTTTTTTTAAACAACGTGTTTACCTCAAGTTGCCATCACTGAGGACTCCTTGTGTACAGGCCCCTCTGCATATGATCAGTCGTGGCTGCATCCCAGGCTCCAGCTGTTTAGCCACATCTCGATTTTCACCAGGGGCCAAAGCTGTTTGACCTAGTTGCTGACAAGCCTGAGAGGCAAAGTCAGCATCAAATTGAAAGTGGCAGACATATTTGTGCCTAGTAAAAAAAAAAAAAAAAATTAAAAAAAAAAAAAAAAAACCTGTTTCCCAACCGAAGACGCCAATTTAGAAGTGAACATATGTCTGTGCATGGACAACTGATTTGAATGCACAACACAAAGTCCTGAGAGCAACTGAAGAATTTCATGTAGTACAAACATGGAAGGGAAAGCCTCCAACACCCTAAAATGAACTGCAACACTCATTTTCCTCACTCAAAATATATAAAAAAACAACAAAAAAACTCAGTGTACAAACATTTATAATCCAGAACAGAAACTTTAAAAAAGCAAAAACATAATATTTACCATTTTGTAGATTTAATATTATATTCACACATTATACAGATTTTAATCATTTAAAAGCAACAGGATTAATTTCTTAAAGTGTTTTGATGGTCTACATCACCAACAGAAATCTTGGTTTCGGCAGCTTTCTGTTCAGACAGACCAGGAGTCCAGGCAAAGCGGGGCTACTGTGAGTCCCGCCGTCATGTCCAGCACAGTGGAGGAAAAACGGCAGCTACTCTCACTGGCTGCCTCAGTCTTTGCCGCCCTCCTTATTCTTTGGTAAACTCAGCAGTTCCTGGATCCTCTGCATGTCTTTTTGGGTTTCTTCTGCCCGAGAGCTGACACTCAGGTTGTCAATCAATTCATCGGTCATCTGCAGACGCGCCGTCCTTACCATTGGAGTAAAGGAGAGTCGCAGGTCAACATCAAAACCCTGATGCTTGCTCATAGATTTTTTATGTAATGCACATTAACGGGCACCATCCCGTGCAAGTGTGACATCTTTTTGAGGCGGTGGGTGGGGACAGGTGTGTGAAAGTCAAAGTCAGTGTCTTCTTGGTAATGACATTGCTCATTGTTTTTAATCAAAATATAGAAAATGAGCCCCCCCACCACAACAGCTGAGGACAGAGAGGTCTTTAAGGAAGGTCATGCACCAGGCCTTGGTGCATCTCAGAGATACTATACCAACTGAGATCATCTTAATAAAGCAATACGGACATGTACACAGGCTTCTGGTTACTTTCAAAGGGAGTTTCCAAGGTATTTGTGACATTTCATTTTACCATTGATCCACGGACACCATCTTACCATTCTGCAAGCTTGAGCTCGTACAGCTCTCTGCGCTCTCTCCTCCTTCTCTCTCGAAAGCTCTCGCCTGTCAGGGACTGCAAACCGATGACCAAACCCCCTACAGGAATCCTGTTGAGAGGTGCGTTCATGAAGAAATAAAAAAATTAAATAAAAAGTCAGGACTGATATGGCCAAAAGAAACAACGAAAAATTATATTCCAGCTTAGTACATTAGTCATAAATTTATAAAGATCACCATGTGGAAACGCAGTACCAATATTGGGATCTTCAAACCTCATGGGAATGTAAAATATTTTCCCACTGCATCATAATTAATTTGTTTTTTATCATGACATCACATGTACACTCTGCTAAGGCAGCTACTGGCCTACTCCTTTAAACATGTCCTCTTATAAAGACAAAAATTCAGATCTTGTAACCCTGACGTACAACAGTTGTGAGGTAGTGCTTTCTTTGCCATCCGCTGAATCGATCACGTTCCCACCACACCAAGTCTACCCCATCTGCCCTTTTGGAGCTTTTGGACTCATGTGTTCGAAGTGGGTTGCTACTCGGGTGCACATGGGGGGGGTGGGTGGGTAATGATAAGAACGCCAATATGAGAAGCAACTATTTCTGTAGCAAGACGGAGCTACTGACCACAGAAACAGTCCACCTTGGAAGCCCTTCTGCGCTGTTATGCAATGAAAAAAAGATTATACTCAGTTTCCATGACGCACTCCGCTTGTGGGAAGTCAGACCATAGCAGATAAAGATGAAGGCATAGGTATCGTTGATGCTAAAATTGGTCGAATAGGGAATCATGCCTTTGCCAACCTCTTGGCTTTAGTATCCAAAATACGCCCCACTCTGGTGCACATGAGTCCCTCTGGCACAGAACAGAATGGGAAATGGGCTGCAGCTGGGCAGCAGAGGGTTGCTGGGAAGGGCGCAGCTGGGTGCCAGAGTGCTCACTGATCCCAAGCACATTGCCGACATGCACATGAGCGTGACCGAATATGCTCAACTTAAAAATCATTAAGGTGCTGCTGCATTAGATGGCGTGAAACCACTGACCGCTCGTTATAATTCAGAGGTTTTTGGTAGAAATGAGAGGGCAAACCTTACCCCAGGACTGCTCCAATGACCGAGCCCGCCACCAGTCCTCTCAGGCCCAGATTCAGTCTGAAAAGGCCTACAGTCACAGCTGTTCAAACACAGTTTCAATCAGAGCTCTGTGTGCTGGAACACACACTGTATATGTTTGGTTAAAGGGACAGGATGATTAAAAAATCTAAATGAAACAGGTCACTGATATCTTTTAAGATAGATCCGTTTATGAAGCAGCACACAGCTCACCTCCGGCTGCGATGTGATTGCTCAGGGCGTCTTTGTCCCTGTACACAGACAGCCCCATGTTGATGGAGCTATCGAGAGAATATCAAGTCAACACGCAGTCAAAGACATACCGAAAGCAAAGACATGAAGATGAATAAAAAAAAAACAATCAATCAAATCTACAAATTTGTGGATGAAAATTGCTTTCCTACTCCATTTAACACTGAAAGTCTAAATTGTTGAGAAAAAAAAAAAGAGAAAGATTTGGAACAAAATATAAATACTGAAAAAGAAATTACTTAGGTCAGTTCCCATATATTCATTCATATTCAGTAGAACTTATCAAATGCAAAACCCTTTCCCACCTCTTACCTGAACAGTGTAACTATCAAAGACACTCTCCAGCTCCATCTCCATCCGTATCGCACAAAACCTCGTATGGCGGCATTGTGAGCCGAGCGCTGATAGGACAAACCGCAAACCATAACAGAAATTTCACAAAGAATTCCTTTAATAATTTACACTGTGTTGCAGCATCAACCTGAAAATTACTAATTTTAGTTTTTTCTCTTAAAATCAGATGAAACGGCCAAAGCCAGCTCCTAAAGTCGTCAAGCAAACACCCTAATTTCTGATTAGTTGACATGCTTTGTTTTTCGTTAAAGAAATCATAAAACACTTAAAACAACAATGAATAAGAGCTAAATTAGCTTTTTAAAATCAAAGTCAAGCAGGCATTAAAAATGAACCTGCTGATTACTGAAGACACAGACTTGTTGCTTAAAAATATTTAGAGCAATGGCTTTTCTCTGGAACAACTGGTAAATGGATTTTATTCATCTGCCCCAAAAAACAAAACAACCCATTCCCCAGTTCTACATTTTTTAACATATTTCAGTCTTCTTTTAATCTGTGATGCAGAGCTACTCTGCAGAGACTTGTCAAATAACACATGATTAATAAAAGTAGAGATTTCACTTACCACAGCTTCCACGCGATTCGTGTACACTTCCGCCTGGCTGACTTGGATGTATCTCAGCCTGGCCAAGCGTGCAGCTGGCATGCCCCCGTAGACAAACCCTATGAGTGCGCCCATAACGCCGCATTTCATCACAGTGGTGAGTTCCTCTGGGTATTTCTGCATTTCACTGAGGGAAAGCAAGCAAGTTCCATCGGAGAACCAAAGACGTGCATTAACTCAACGTGTTACGACAAGGGAAAAGTATTATCCAAAAATAACTAAAGATCATCCTAGTAAACAACGTTTAACATTGAAGATTAACTTCTTATCAAACGTTTTCCTACAAAACAAAGAAAAGAAAAAACAAAGATGCAAAATGATAAAATTAACACAATATCTATAATAAAGGGCCGTGTTTAGAGCACCTTCGGTGGTTTCCTTTAAATCTACCTGTGCATCGGCCTGGTCTATACAACATAGTTTTATGTGAGAGCAATGCACATTTACTAAAGACTGCATAACCCCAAATTAAACAACATGAATAACTAATTAATCTACCAGTTATATGACTGAAAGCAAAAGAACCGCTGGGTACAGATTGTGAGCCAACACCTGTCGAGCAAAGCTTTTTTTGACCAAGTATTTTAAACAGTTTGAGATACAGTTTTTAGATTAAAAAAAAAAGATAAAGATAGGAACCAACTCTCTATCAAACAAGTCCTTGATGCGCTCCCATCCTGTGTCTGGAAATTCTGGCTTGCCTATGTTCCTTGGCAGGGCGCTGGACGGGGACAGGGGTGAAGGAGCGGGACTGGTAGAGGAGGACAACATCTGTGGGGCCCGGGCAGCAGCCTCGTCAGCTGCATAGACCCTGGGGAGCAGAAAGCAGAAGAAACGAGGCCCGGAGGTCTGGAGGAGGCCCTGCAGTAGGCCGGTGTTCATCGTGCCCCGGGGGGCTAAATCTGCCCGGCGTCTGTCCGGGCCGAAGCTCGCGGTGCACCGCCCGGGATGCATCACGCTTCAGCGGGCGATGGGCTGCAGGAGGGAGGCACACACACACACGGCTGAGGGTGGAGACGCTGCACTTGCCATCTTCAACTTCGCACAACAAATAACCTCGAGGCAAATGGGGTCGTGGCGGGGTTACACGCGCGGTAGGACTCGACAGCTGTTTCATGCTACGGCCCCGTTTAAACCCACACCGGGCAGACAAGACTATGTACTAGTGGACAAACGTTGCTTTCTAAAACAATCACTATATCCTTTCAGATAACACATTGCTTTTATGCGGCACAGTTTAGGCCAAAAAGGATTTTCTCAAATAAGTCAGTAAGTTAAAGTGTTATTAACGGCTTGCAAATCGTTAGGACATCGAATGAAACTGCTAGTAAAACGTTTACTTTAATTACCTTAATGCTCTACACCTGCTGAGCACCTTCTCCGACTGTGAGCTAGGCTAACGCTACAAGATACTCTTTCTGTAAGATGAAAAATATATAGTGTCAAAACACAATAAAACACAAAAGCGTGTTTTTGTTTTTTTTGCCTGGACTAAAACGGCTTAAAAGTGACAGATACATAACACGAAGGTTGGTTAGCTTATGTTTAGCTTCTCGCTCCCAGGTTAAAAAGAAGCTTACCAGCAGCAGTCAAGAGGAGAACCCGTCCCGACAAGCGGCGACGACCGGTTATTGCAAATATAGAGAACTTTTTATATTCAGAACTGTCCTTCGGCAGCCCATTTAGCTGTCCCTGACATGCCGACAGTCGGAGTGCAGCGGCGGGACAACCTCTGACCCTACCCGCTCTGATCGAGTCAAGCTAGCGCCGCCTGCCACCGGAGGACCGACGGACCGCCGCGGTTAGCAGGCTCAGACACAGCTAGTGAAACGCTTTTCTTTGGATTATTTCCAAATATGTTTATTGATATATATACACACACACATATACTGTATTCACAGCTGATAGAAAAACTTTTTTAGCAAGATCAAGACACTAAAAAAAGGTGAAAAAATATGAGTGAATACTACAACATATTCAACTCTAATACCACATGAATTATGTCACTTACTCCAAAAAAGCAAGAGTGAATTATTAAAAGATGAAAGCATTTAAAGACTTAGATATATGACATCAAACTGTTTAAACGTTGTTGGTATAACTAGTATTATCTCCTGGAGCTGAACAGTAGAGGGCAGTGCAATAAAACCCATCCCTTGAAAGTCTTGTACTCTGTCCATCAGAAACCTAAAACCATTAAGCTCAAAAGCCAAAACAAAGTAGTGAAGTGTCACTTGCAGCACTCAGACAGCATGTGCACCATGCACGCAGCCTCTCTCACTAATACTCTACCTCTAAACACGATCGACTGCGTTTCCATTAGATTTGGGTGAGAGAAATTATATAACAAGTGTCTATTAACATCAAACACCAAAATCTAAGACATCAGAGTGTCATATAGTTAAAAAAACAACACATTTTTTTTCTATTCAGTCCCATTACAGGCAACAAATTAGATACAATAACTGTGACAATGAAGTTCTACAATCCATGAAATATTGCTTCAGTCCGTCTGTATCAAATAAGAAAAAGAAAAAAAGACATTCATGTTTGCACAATGCATGTTGATTAAAAGAAAGATTAAAACAACTCTATCCAGAAGAAAAAATGCCTAAATACCCTGATATTACGGATGGAGTATTGAAATCCTTGTCGACTACACTTCCCATGATGCGAGTTAAAGGCCTTTTTTCCCCTCTTCCTACAGTCTCTTAGCCATTAGTAATATCAATTTCTTTTAAACTTCACAGCCAAAGCTCGCTGAAAACGTTCTCTCCCTCTGGAGTCGATATTATAAAAGGCTGAGCAGTCTCTAGAGAGCTTGATTTAAGTTTTACGAGCCATTTTACGTTGGGCATTAAACATAAGACGACTGAGATGGATAGGTGGGAATGGGGCTGATTGGTTGGACTAACCAGGAATGTTTGGCACTGCAAGCCCCACCCTAAATGTTACATGTTATCTCTCCTGACTGGGCCATTAAGACCAACCTTCTCAACGAGGCAATGGAGGGAGTGGAGGAAACGGGAAAATGTTCCTGAGGTCAAAATGCACAAAAACATTTGATTCCAATCATCACTTTTTTTTTTCTTAACAAGGAAAACCAACTGTTACATTATTTATATCGAGTCTATTCTCATTATAGCTGCCCTGGTTCTGCAAAGGCTCTTCCTCATAGCTCTGTTCTGCTGGATTTGAGGACAATCTCGTTGTAGTTGCTCTTCCTTTTAGGTTTGTAGGTGAGAAGCTGGCTGAACTCCCTCAGGAGTCTCTCCCAGTAGCAGGAGACGTCTTCCATTTGGAGGTGCTCCAGGATGAATTCCTTACCCCTTGTGTGTAGAAAGGCAGGCAGGGAGAGAGTGAAATCATGCAAAGAGCAGAGCAACGACATTAAAATCCACACCTAAAAATGAAAACAAGAAGGAGAAAATATAATTAAGTTACCTTGCGGCGATCTCCTGTGCGACTGCGTCGTTCTCTCTGACAAACTGCAAAAGCTCCCTGAAGACACATAGCATATTAATGTTCATGGTGCACACAAAACAAGAACCTGGGGGGATCCATTTTTAAAAAGGGACAGATTTGTTTTCAAAAGCTGTTACTGTTGCCCAGCATGCCTTGACGAGAGCATGTGAAACCTGCAGGAGGTACCTGACATCTGAGAGATCCTGCTGAACCGGGATATAGTGGACCCAGGGCTTGAGCTGAGGGTAAAAAAACTCCTGCCACTCGTCCCCCACGTGGAAGACCAGGGAGCCGCAGAGGAACAGATGCTTGAAGCGAAAGCTTGCTGCCACACCCCGGAAGTTAAATAAGTACCTAAGGGAGGGGGAAGGAACAATTCAAACTATTCTGAGGCACTTCATATGGGGATTTGTCAGTAAATCTATCAGGTCCAAAAAATAATAGCTCTGCTTACTTGTATTTGCAGTGATTGACTAAGGGGATCTCTTTAGCTGGGGGTCTCCCAAGGGTATCCTAGTAGATAAACATGAAATAACCTTTAGCAGTTTCATTGTGGGGTTAAATGTATAATAACCCCCCGCCCTAACCCGTAATCCAAGCAGTTAACTCCCAATCAATACAAATGGCAGGGTGAACAGAGTGACTCACCCTCTCTGATTTCCAGGCCTGGTTCTTGGTGTACTCTGCATCCACCAGTTCTGGATCTTCTCTGGACAGGAGGATCAGGGGATCGCGCTCTGAGCTGGTTCTACCAGGTAAAAGTAGTTTTTAAAAAGACAGTAATGGGCTTAAAACGACTCCAATGGGAGGAAAGAGGATTAAAAATTGTGCTAATATTCAGATAAAATAAATCATGTGGTAATAATGTTCAAATAATTGTCACAACAGTGGTTTGCTGCTGTGGGTCACAAATATCTACCTCATATAAAACTGATCTCAGAAGACAACAACAAACGATGGAGGAGAAAATGTACCGTCGGTTCATATGACCCACCTGGAGCCTCTAAAGAACCCTTTGGACTCTTTCTTGTGCCACGGCCATTCAGCTGCAGACCTAACAAAAAGAAAGGAAGATATCATATATGGCATTAAAGACTAATTTTTTATCAGACCTCATTAAAACTAACATAAAATCAAACATTAGCAAGAGAATATTAGTTGGTAGTTGTAATATAGCATCTTCCTGTATAAGGAGGTGAAATACCTATGGATTTTCTAGCTCAATTTGTTAATATTGAGCTAGATATAATATATATTTTTTCTTTTTTTTTTTTAAATTACTTTAAAAATTTTAGTGTTTCAATTTACTTTGTCATATCATCCCTCATCAAATCCCATCTTCCCAGCCCGGTGGGATAAATGGGCCACACGGCAGGTCCACCTTCCCAAAATGTCCATGCTGGATACATGATGTCTTTATAGTCCGAAGTCTGCAGAAGGCAAACACAAATGCACACACGTGTAAGAAAAAACACAAAAAACAAAAACGTCACTTAATGGTCATTCAGTGTTTTATATCTCACTGCCAACAGTCTGACCTTACTGAAAGAGAAGATGGGCAGCGTCGGTTTCGCCCAGTTGGGCACTTGAGGGTAATCCCTGACATTTACCACCACCTCCAAGTCGGGTAGCCGGTCGATCACCTCCAGTATGAAATGTTCCACTCCGCTGCACCTGCAAACAGTTCCCCCGAGTCAGGCAGAGCAAACTAACCAGTGTGAACAAACAGCAGAAACATCTTCTGCCTTACCTTGCAGGGAACATGCAGCTGTGCTCTCTGTAAAGCTTGTGTCCAATGACCTGGTAGTGGGTGCCCACCCCCTTCTGAACAGCAGCAGCCATGACAGTCTCTGAAACACCCCCTTTAAAGGGCTGCAAGTCATCTTGAAGGACGCTGAAACAGAATTCAGGAAGGGAATAATGAATTTATTTCTGTAAGGCTTATCTAAAGTATCCAGAACACACATGTCTACAGGATATCCTGAGTTGGACCCTGTCCTTGGATTGCATTCAGGCATGAACTAGTTTATGCTCACCTGAGATGGCAGCTGCAGTTGACAGGGTTGCATGGGATGTACCCTTTAATTGCTGAGGAGATCTTTTCTCGAATTTTTTGCCACTGTTTGCCTGCAAGGACATGCAACAGTTAGACCTAAAATGATTCCTTTGAACTGACGGTGGCATTTGACCATCATGGTTCAATTCTGGCTCAAAATGCAATCAAATAAAGTAGCTAGAGACCATAAAAAAACCGCAGTCTTTCCCTCCTAATTCACAGCACTGCATTTATTTGCAACCACAACACTGACGTCATTTTGTAATGGTTGCAAACGTGCTTTTGGCACAAGTATTTAAAGTTTTGAAGGCGCCCACGTGACTCCATGGTTCCCTTCACATTATTAAATGGGATCTATATCTTAGTACGCTGACTTGGCCATGCCAAAACACAGTCAATGCTCCGGCTTTTAAACTATTTTGGGAAATACTTTACATAACTGCCTTGTTTTGAAAGCGAAATCTTTGCCCAAAGCCAATTAAAATGTGTTCCTTTTCTTCAATCGGAACAAAATCTCCTTTCTGTACGACAGAAGCCTGTTAAGAGCCTTAATGCAGCGAAAATTAATCCCAGCGCGACAACTGTTGTCTTACACAGTCACAGGCGACAAACGAGACCACTTTCACCGGCAAAACACGCATTCTTAAAGGTTAAACTTATGGTTCTGCTGGAGTTTACTTTCGGGAAAGTTAGCTAACTCGCGACCCCATTTTCAAAAGTTGTTCCGATGAGGGGAGCCAGGTCTCACGACGCCTTTTTACACATCCCTGAACAGAGAAATCGTTAGAAAATGCCTTACCTGCCGCATCAACGGAATTCAAATCACAGACTTGTAACAGAATTACAAAGCTCCACAGCCACGGCCGCTCCATTTTCCCCCTATCTCCCAGCTTTGTCTTCGGTGGAGAACAAAGCGGAGATCTTTGATCTACTACTTCTGCCTGAATCGGGCCATTACGGTAATACGCGCGATCATTTGCCCCCCACTTTTACTAGCAAGCCAACGTAATGCTTAGACCAAAGGGACATTCAATTTTCATATTTTAGTTTTTATTTCGACCACAGTTAAAGAATTGCAAATGCATTCTTAAATTTTGGTACAGATCATTATTTCAATATAAATAACCATTGACTTCTGTCGTTTTTGTCCATAGTTTAGAGATTTATCAATGAACACTCTTCTAGAAAGGTGATAAAAAGATATATGTCAGTGTGTGGTCCTAAGATGGACTAATGACCTGTCCAGGGTGTACCCCGCCCACTGTCGGCAGGGATAGGCTCCAACCCTCCCACAAAATGAGGAATAAGTAGTTCAGATGATGAATGGATGGATGGATAAATAGATACCTCACGAATGCTCGCTCTTTAAATGTTCCGAATACACTGAATCCCACTGGGAGGAAGAGAAAAGGAGGAGAAAAGAAACCCCCCTGTGATTTAGGCTTTAAGAAGACGGAGAGAGAAATAGATTGAGGACAGGTGAAAAGGGAGAGCCATTACAAGAGACTAATATAGACAAGTAGACAGAATGAAGGGATGAAATATTAGGTTATATTTTACATTTGATATCAAGGTAATCTTTATCAAATCAGTGGATGTATTTCAGCTCCTGTATCCTGTATCTTTTAAAGTTTGGATTTCTTTGAGACGGCCTTTTTGGCTTGCAGACATCTCCACAGCTGAGCAACAATGCAGCAGATGTGGCTTTCTCTTCTGCCTGGCCTGTGCCTTCCCCTGGTCTTGCTCTGCAGCGCAGAGGAGGGTCTGGAGTTCCCTAACTTTGACGGGAAGGACAGGGTGCTCGACATCAACGAGCGCAACTACAAAAAAGCTCTGAAGAGATACGACCTGCTGTGCCTGTTCTACCATGAACCTCTGCCAGCCAACAAAGGCCTGCAGAAGCGGTTCCAGATGACAGAGCTGGTGCTGGAGGTGAGACAAAGGGCCTCGGTGGAGTGGGGGAAAAGAGGGGTGGCGACGGGGAAAAAACATCAAGAATAGTGCTTGTATTTTCACTTTGTTGGGCTAACATCATTGAAAAAGGTAAAAACTTGAAAGATGAGCAATGTTAAATGGCTGGGATGAAATTTACATGACAACATGACAGATGTAGAGCCTTCTATTGGCATCAAGGCTGCATTCATAAAGTTTTACAAGGCAAATATCACTGGTGTATATTCCATCCTGCCAGAAGATGGAAATTTTGATTCCATTCGATTAATTTCAGCCTATTTTCTTATGCACCAACTCATAGCTAAAAAAGAATCCAGGTGAACAGTAAATTATACAACTTCGAGTAAAATAAAATGGGGTACAATTCTTTAAATTTTCAGTCAAATCCAGTATGTTTTCCATGCAATCCATTGGTTTATAACTGCTCTATAACCATCATTACAAGCCCTAACTGAAAGTTTTTTAAAAAGATATTGAATGACAAATGGAGCAAACTGTTTATTGATATTCAAAACTGTCAGTGGTTGGAGATTAATTTTCTTTCTGGCAGTTGCTTCTTTTGTTATTCATAATCATCCTGATAAAAAGCTCACTGCTACTGATGTTCACAAGCCGAGCGGAGCGAAGAATGTGTTATGACACACAGACACCCGAAAGGTCTTATGCCACTTCTGACATAAGGATGTCTTATTGAGATGGAGCTGAAATCCCTCTAGGTTTCATTCTGTTGCACCAAGTTGTCATAACAAATCATTCTTCATTAACTGATCTCCCCCTCTAGCTGGGGGGGGGGGGCATATAGAGAGAGCTTCATTTCTCCTCTGTCTCATTAAGGTGCGGATCTTCTGCTTAACCACCACATGAACAACTGTCAGCTTGATGGACTTGGTCTAAATTTTACCTGTGCTTGCAAGTGTCAAGCAGTGATTTTAATCTTATTATGTGCACTCCTCTGTGGCTCACATATACCAAGGGACTGTTTCTAGGCCATTCTGTTAATTATAGCCTGTTCCAAAAACTGTTTGACTTCTCTCTGTAACTCAAGCAAATCAGTTTGCACATCCTCATCCTAATTCAGGAAATTATGTGACCCTTTTTTAACCATACACATATTTGAGCATTTCTGGTATCTTGCACACACTGTACAAAAAAGTAGCAGGCAGTGGGCATTTTCACAATTTGTTTTTCCCTCTTTGCCAAATGAGATCTGAGAGGGAAAGCAGACCTGACTAACTGACTTCCCTCCAACAAGAATACCCCGCAGAGGCTGATCTTCACACAAACACTCGTACACACCTTGCTCAAGAAGAAAAAAAAAGTATATATAATGAAGTCAGCAGCCGTGGTTGCCTTTCTTAAACACGCAGACCAATAACAGGTAAGATAAGTGTAAAATGATGTACCGGTCCTCTTTTTGCCTCTGGATGCATCATGTTCGGCCTTCCTTATTTCCTTTAGTCCCAGCGGCTTCTGTCTTCTTCATTAGCTAAAGAGCATACAAACACAAGAAGTCACTCATTGGTCATATTTCTGTTGTTGTGAATTGACACCTAGCTTACAGCTCAAGTTCTGGAGAACAAAGACATCGGTTTTGGAATGGTGGATTCCCAGAAGGATGCCAAAGTGGCGAAAAAACTGGGTGAGACCTTTATGTCCCATCCATGATGCACGGCAACTGAAATAAGTTTTATACAACCTCAAAAGAGTCATTTTATCCAAACAGGTCTGGAGGAGGTGGGCAGCCTGTACGTCTTCAAGGATGACCGCGTCATCGAGTTTGACGGGGAGCTTTCTGCCGACACGTTGGTTGAGTTTCTCCTGGATGTAAGTGGAATAGGGTCAGCTTTTTAGATCAGACATTAAAAAAAAGAGAACGAAGAAGAGAGAGAAAAAAGTATGTCCTAAAGAACTGAAACAAAAAGCACATTTTGGATATAAGTACCCCTTAGGGACTTGCCACGATTTTGTGTTATCATAATGATATTTTCCCTGTTAAGTAGTCCAAGTTAATGAGCCCTACACTGTGTAACAACAGCTTAAAACTCACTCTGATTTTTTCCAGCACAGGAACTTTTAAATCGATTTGTTTTCCCGGGTTGATCCGGCGTGAAGAATTCTCTACTTTCTATCATGACATCCCCTAGGTGCTGGAGGACCCAGTAGAGATAATCAATAACGCCATGGAGCTGCGAGCCTTTGAGAGAATGGAAGAGGACATCCGTCTCATTGGTTACTTCAAAGGAGAGGATTCATGTCAGTTCTTTTTGTTCGAACTTCTTGTGTAACACATTGACAACGTGTTTATTCTGATTTACACAGAGTGTGAGCACACCTACTCTGTCGCCTTTCCCTAAGGTCACCTCACCGTGCTTCTTAGGTCCTAATGGGATCTAAAGGCTAACAGAGCTTATAGTACATCACCACAAAGCCTAACAGGCTGTTAAAAGAGAAACTGGGATTCCAGACGCTCTCACTCTGTCTCACGAGAGGCTTTTAATAGTCTCAAGCTCTCCATCTAATGGGTCAAACATCAATTATAGTTTCTCATATAAAAAGGGATAAAGTGAAGCAGGGAAGCTGCTATCTCGTCCGACATGACAGCGGCGGGAATTTTCCATCACGAGCCGCTCGTCTGTCCAGAGATAGGTTGGTCCTTGGTGGTGACCTTGTTGGTAGCAGAGCCGGGCACACATTACAAGCGTACAAAACTGTATTAAGAGACACTGGGTTACTATGATGAAGAGCGGGGGAATCGCAACGCTGGGAGATTGAATGAGCAGAGGGGTTTTACCGCTCGCCCTCCACATCACATGCCACAGATCCGCCTTGTGTCTCAGACTGTGACCAGAATGTGAAATGGTGGGCTTTGCCTCTTCTGCTCCGTTTTTCTTAGCTACTCAATTTCTGTTTCAACAGACTACAAAGCATTTCAGGAGTCCTCCGAGCGGTTCCAACCTTACATCAAGTTTTTTGCTACCTTTGACAAATCTGTAAGTTTAAGAATGACCAAGTGAATTTACTTTTTCCTTCTTTGCAAAAGCAGCAATATCATTTTTCCCCTTCTGTATATTCATTAGGATGTATGATGTTCATTTATTGTTAAGAATTTAGCAGCCGTTTGATGGCCATCCACACACCCACCTTGATATTGTTTCAGGTAGCCAAACATCTTTCCCTCAAGATGAATGAAGTGAATTTCTACGAGCCGTTCATGGAGGAGCCGGCCATCCTGCCCGGCAGACCTCTTTCGGAGATGGACATTGTCGAATTTGTCAATCAACACCGCAGGTTGACTTGACTTCCTTTTATTTTCTATAAAAAACTAAGGCCTCTCTGTACATGGCATGCACTGGCTGATAATGTCCTCCCTACAGGGCGACTTTGAGGAAGCTCCGGGCAGAAAATATGTTTGAGACATGGGTGAGTATAGTTAATTATCTTATCAAAGCAGCTAGAAATGGTTTCCCAAACCTTTCCTACACGACTACGTTTCCCTTTACCGGTTCTCCTCTGACTCTCTTCCATATTTAGGAGGATGATATGGATGGGATACATATTGTTGCATTTGCTGAGGAAGAAGATCCAGGTCTGTATCACCATGCCCAGAAACTTTTTTTTTTCCCCCACATGAAGATAAGACAATTTACGAATGCTTTGTCATCCCAAGACGGCTATGAATTCCTGGAGATCCTGAAGGACGTGGCCAGGGACAACACCAACAACCCAGAGCTCAGCATAGTTTGGATCGATCCCGATGACTTCCCCCTGGTTCTATGAACTAAAAACCTCTCAGTTTCGAAATACGACTCCAAGTAATAACTGATCTCCGGTTTACTTTCTCTATTTTCGTCCCTCCAGCTCACGACTTACTGGGAGAAAACCTTCAAGCTGGACTTGTTTCGCCCTCAGATCGGTGTGGTCAATGTCACAGATGTAAGCTTTGTGGGCTTTTAACACGTGAAACACTACCAAAGGATGGATGGCCGTGGGTCTTGACTTTAGGATGCGCTGTTTTCCAGGCCGACAGCGTTTGGCTGGACATGTCTAATGACGAGGACCTGCCCACTGCTGAGGAGCTGGAGGACTGGATTGAGGACGTCCTGTCGGGGAGGGTGAACACCGAAGATGACGACGAGGTCGCCGATGACTGGGAGAACGATCCCTACATGACGGAAGACGACGATGAAAGTCACGCGCCGGAGGACGAAGACGACAGCGACGAATGAAAGTGTCAACAATTGGAGGTCCAGCTGTATCGGAAATGAATTGAAACACAAATCTGAACAAGTAGGGAATGAGAGAAATAAATAAATCAAATTCTCTTTTTACTCATTTGTAAAGACAAATACACACAAAAAAGGAAATTTAAAGTCCTTTAAAATCTAAATGCTTGGCGATTTAGATGGTAGTTTTAAAATATAGATGAAACAGATGTCTCCATGGGTAAATTTGTGGCCTACTTCAGTATCAAATTAACCCAACGCCTGAAGCTGTGATTCTAAACATCTCACCAAGGAAAATCATATTTTAAATTTCTTTTCAACCAATTTGAGGAATCATTTGAACAACAATACAGGTTTTTAAATAAAAAAGAAGCTAAGGCTGTATAAGTTATTAAGTTTTATTATTTCTTTGTTTAGTGCACACAGTAACAAACCTGCATTAAAAAGAATTAAATTAAAAAAATCAAAACAAGGCCATGTCTTTTTGTTTCGTTTTGCCTGGTGAACACATACTCTCTCCTTCATTATAAAAGTCTTGACCGTTGGTGATCAAATTTCTCCCCCATCAATGAGCATTTTCACCTTGAATTATTCAAAGGCTGGTAAATAATTCACTGACGTTTTGCCTTTTAATGCGGGCAGGGAGCTGGACGTTGAGGCAGAGGGAGCTGGGAGGTGAAGGATGCAGGGGGAGACGGTCTCCATGGCGTCCCATCCACGCCACACTTCATTCGCATCAGACACGTTTCCTGCCGGCCCTTCCTGAATAAGTAAAACACGGGCTGCACGGTAATCTTTATCCCCCCGTGGAGTTGAATGCAGTGCAGTATGTCAACAGGATGTTTGCGTCATGGTGCGGGGGGGGGGGAAAGAAGAAACCGCTGAAATGTGTGAGTGTCTCGAACGTGGCCCGAGGCGAGTAAACCTGCCACACTCTCCGGGGGGGAAAAGGGATCGACGGAGTCGTGGTGCAAAGTGTTGTGATGTTTTGCAGGGATTTTATGTAAGAGGATTCCTGTGCATGTCAGCTGTGATTAGGTTTTACATGAGCACCGACCACACGGGGGGCAGGCAGAGTGATGCCTCAGAAGAAACTAAAAGGATGACACCCCGACCACGTGGGCGTTCGGAGTTCAAGAGGGTCAATTCACAGCAGCAGAGAACAGAGAAGAGACAGGAGTGAGAAGTTGATTTCTGCTCAAAACCGCCCCCACCTGCCGGAGGGGTTTCCACTCATGGACCAATCTACACATAATCAAGTCGTTGCGGACAAGATGGAGAAGGAGAAATGAAGAGAAGAAAGCATTCCATTTAGATGCAAATGCTGCTCATTTTCCCTCCCGCTGCATCCTCTCCGTCCTCGTCCCGCCGCTGGAAGAAGCAGGGGCCGGAACGGGAGCGGGATTAAGCCGAGGACAGATGAGTTCAGATGAGTTCCGACAGGCAGCCTTTGCACCCCGGGCTCGAGAGGGGATGAGGTTGTTCCGTTTTGCAGCGACGGACGCAGACACCGACATTCATCTTAACCACGAGGCTTGGCCGCGCAGCTCTCGACAGGCTGACGGCGAGCCAATTACAGCCGTGTGCCACGAGAAAAAAAACAGCCACCAAAAGGAGGCCTAAAAACCAGGAGGAAAAAAAAACAGCTGTTGTTGGGCTCAGGCATGTCACCCAGCGGGGCCGGACGGCTAATGTGCAGCGACAGAGCTCCGGCCAGGGCGGGAAGCTGGTGCATACGGAGAAAGCAATGAGCTGAACAGTGGGGTGGTTGCCAGAGAGAAAAAGGCTCTGCAGACGGATTGCTGATGTGCTCAGCTTTCCGTTGGTTTATGTAGAGTTCAGCTCACAGAGGACTCGGTAGAGGAGTGGGGTCCCTGTGTCTCCTAGAGACAGTTTTGACCAGGGGTGGACTTCTTCCACGAGTTGTTGTGTTTCATTTAGTTGGATTTGGAGAAATACAAATGAGTCCCTACAAGGACCCAAACGGGAGCAGCTTAACTTTCCATCCCTCTGAAACAGTAAAAGTTTAGCATTACAGGTTCTTTCAGGTTGGAGTTGTTTGGAGGAACTTTTTGCTTTCCTAAAGAGAGCTCTGACTGCCACCTACTGAAACTAAAACACTGGTGCTCATGAATACCCCCTGACCTAGATAGAATGGACAGGCACTATCCACAGTCGGATTTTTCCTGTTCAAAACAAATGTTGGGAAATATGAGCAACTGCATTGCTTTCCCTAAGGGAATCACAGCTTTGGAGAGTAAACAAAACAATGTGGGGTAGTGAGGATCTTTATGACTGTTTGAAGTCCTCACTTTTTAACTATTCTGCTAATGAAATATGCCACCTTCCAGTTTTTTGCAGAAATGATTTTTTTAGGTTCAAGTTTAAATTGAGGATATTTAGCATAATTTAAGATGCCCTTAGGACTGGGCTCACACACACACGTACAAACACACTTGTTTTTTTTTATACATAAATACACCTTGTAAGATATATAGATACAGTGTAAAAACATGAGGCATAGTCACATTGGGAACATACAAAGTTTATCCGTCGGAAGGTACAAAATGAACTTGAGTTCGACTGAGTCAGTTCTGCTGGCTGACCCAGAGTAGCACATCTTTAACTTATTTTTCTCTTTTTTTAAACCAATATTTGAAAATGTTTAGGAAACAACAGCCATTCACACACCACACACACACACACACATACATACATACATACACACACACACACACACATACATATATATACATACATACACACACTTATGTATTTATATGTATATGTAAAAAGGAAAAACAAAAGTGCCCCCATCTGTCAGTGAGACGTTTATCCACCAGGGGGCAGTAGCAGACATCCTTAATGTGACACTTCTCTGTTCGCTCAGTGACTCTTGACTCCTTGCTGAGTAACTACATCCACTGGGACAGGCTCAGAGGGACCATAGCGTGTCATCTTTTTTCTTTTTTTTTATAGCTTATTTTAAGAGTGCATCTCTGATTGTCTCAGGTGGGCTTATTCGTCGCGTGAATTGAGCTATCCGTGCAGGGACTGACCTCGAGGGGTTGTGCTTACCAGACAGCAGAGGTGAGACGAGACAGCAAAGGAAAAACCAGACAGTCCAGTTGGAAAGGAGGCTCCACCCACTGCGGCTCTCTTTGTTGATGCCACTCGGCTGGCTCATTATCACACATAATGAATACTCATAAACCCCGCAGACCCAGAGAGATGGCACCATGCCTAAACTAGTTAACCTCTCCTGTCCCTCTGAAAGTTTCCCCTCATTTGCTGTGTTAAGACGTTGGGTATATTTTTTTCCTTCAACGCAATCAACACTTTCTGAAGAGTTACAGGATTTATGAAGTTAAAAAATAAAATAAAAAGGTGCAGTGACATTGCACGGGCGGGTTGAAAATAGTCAGTGTTAGCACACAGAATAACAGGCTTATGATTCACGTGAGTTTACCGCTACAGAAAGCATATCAGTAGTATTCTTTTTTTAAATTATTATTTTCTTTTTTGGCGCGTCAGTAACAAAAGCCCTGAGAAAAATACAGAACCGATGGGGAGGGGCAAACCTTTCTCAGTCCAGCCTGGTGTTTCCCAGCTGGAAGAGGACAGGCTTAGGATCCAGCTCTGAAAAGCCTGACTTTTTGAAAAAATTTGGCTCCAATGCATCTTGACTAAATCCAACCCACCATGACATCTCCCTGCCTCTGCGGGGATCAGTTGGCGACAACTTAAAGGAGGGTCGAGCGGGTCCAGGTGAAACATTCCCAGGTTTTCGGGCTTTCTCTTTTTAATTTTTGGGGGAACATCAGGTTTCCAGTCTCCAGCTGCGCTGCACCTTCCCGGCTTGTAGTGGTTTGTCTGTGCTGGTGGGCGCCCGTCCTGTGGAGATCCTCTCCGCCATGGGAATGTCAGAAACCTCCGAACAGCTCTCCTTTCAGACTTGTTTGGCTTCAAAATCTCAAACGCAACTTGACACTAATGATTGTGTTGACACAGAAAGAACACTCACACACACGCCTGCGCACGCACGTTCACACACACACGCGATATGTGCACATAACCACATCGGATGCTCCGAAGCCCCACAGGCAAAATCCAAAGTCATTTCTTCTTTTTTCGTTTGTGTCGAACACTTAAAGGTCTACACGTTTGTGTGATATAGATTCTTATACAATATATGTAAAAACATTTGAAAAAGTACAAATAAAGACTTCAAAACCTAAAGTGGAAAAATTTTGAGAGCAACGCAACATGGTGAGGAATAAAAAAAAAAACAATAAAAACTGTCCCCTACACAGACGTTTCCGACTGTAGCCGCAGGACAAACTTGTGAGATTTGGGGTCGATGTACTCCTCGGACATCTGGATGTAGGGGATCTTCTTGGACGACACCACCAGACTGAAGTCCACACATTTGAGCAGGAAGACGGATCCGTCCTTCAGGCCGCTGTTGACCGACGCCTCGCTGATCAGGGTCCACTGGCGGGCCAGCCAGTGGTCCCGGCTGTACTGCAGGGTCGGCCCCGGGCTCAGGTAGCTCTCCAGGAAGGCCTGAAAGTGAAAAGCACAAGACAGTATTAGGGATGCTCCCATCATTACACCCGACACAAATCACGTGGGCCGGGTGTAAGTTTTTCCATTTGGAAAAGTACTACTACTACTACTGGCAACGGGATCTGCAAAAATTACCCATAAAAGCACCTTGATTTAGACAAAAACACGTTTTTACGTTCTTTTTCAAGAGGCAAAAAATACAAAAAAAATTCTGGCACAATGCAAATCCTGTCAATCGAGCCTAAGGGCAGCGTGCGGGACCTTGGGCGTCATGTTGTTGGTGATGCAGAAGGCCAGGTGCTGCTGGATGCTCTCCATGCTGTGGCAGTGCTGCTGCTTGGTGGTTCTCAGGTACTTCTGCAGGGCCCGGGCCATGGAGGGGAAGATGGCCTGCGCCGCCTCCCGGGGGTCCATCACGTCTCCCGGAGCCTTCTTCTGCTCCTCCTCCTGCATGCGCTTGATGTGGGTGAAGGCCTCCTCCACGGCCACCACCAGCCTGGGAGCGAGCAGACAGAGCGTCACCCGGAGGGACGCTTTTCGCCTTTCCCCACGGGCCGACTGGGCGGGCGACTCACCGAGCCTTGCGCTTGCGCACGCGCCTTTCGTGCTCGGCCTCCTCGTAGTACAGCTCGTTGTGGCTGGTGTCCCTGCGGCGGGCCGCGGCGGCGATCATGGCCCTGGACTGGGAGTGGGCGAGCCCCGCCGCCGCCGTCGCCGCGTTGTTCCCGGGACCTGCGGAGGCCAAAGCAACACAGAAGGAACGACTGAGCCGACTCGTTTGATCTCGGGCGACAGCGAAGGAGAGCGGGAGTCTTTCCTGAGGCGTGCAGCGCAGTGTGAGGGGAACAGGCTGCGCTTAGGAGTGAGAGGGGGTAGATTATCAGTGCACATAAAACCCCTGCTCCAATTCCTTTCATCACCTGCAACATTTAAACCAGGAGCTGACAGGTTAAACCGAACAGAGTGGTAATTTAAAAGAATTCTGAGAGAAGCAAAGGCTGGTAAACCCCCCCCCAAAAATGCAAAAAACTGCAATCCTCCCATATGGCTGGCTGCTGACGTTCAGACGTCCACAGCCAGCCGCTCGGAAGGGGGGGGGGGGGGGGGTTCCCAATTAAATAATCATCTCGGGCAACTTCAAAAGTTTCCATTGGAAAATTAGGATGGGAGGCTGCTGGTGAACCCCGTTTGATGTTAATGCAGGTTAAAAGCAGGCAGAGCTGGTGAATTATTAATGTGGGGCAGAGATCCAGCCTGAGCAGAATAATTCATGGACGGAGAGGGGGGGGGAGATTTCAACACCGCCCTGCTGCTGCTGGAACATGCCATTCATATGACAGAAAATCTTACGGCAGATGCATAGAGGAATATGAACACCCCTTGCCCCCCCCCAAAAAACCACAGCCTGTGTTTGAAGTGCTGCCTCTCTTTTTAAAACTACCACTGTTGAATACGAGGAAGGAGAGCGGGCGGCTGCTGTCCAGCGTGTGAGGGCCAAAGGTAACACGTGGCCTTGATCTGAAACTTTACTTCTTAAAAAGACGAGTTAAGCTTTAACCGGAGGTAGTCTCGCTCGACCGGGCTGTGGCACACAGGGGAAAACTGCTCTGTGGTGGGGCCCCCCGATCGCCTCTGGTCTAAAAAGGACCTCGTCAGCAGCAGCCCCCCCCCCTGAACCGAAGCTACGCTGTAGCTAAGGTGTTTCTCTTTGATTTACCCTTGCAAGCACTTTAGAGTTAAGAGTTAGGGTTAGCCTTTTATAGGGGGAGCATGTTAGAAAACAGCATGGGAGCAAACAGCTCATCAGGCGTCATGCAGATAAGTAAATACGTAAGCTGAAGCCATTAGGATGCGGCGTAAGAACGGCTGCTCGGCGCTTGGGGTTTTTTGCCACCCTTCAATCAAGGAGAGATGATTGTTTGTCCGTGAGTGGGAATTACTCATTCCGATGTGCGGTTTGCAGAGAGGAAGAGGGGAAGGGGGGGGGCTGAGATCAGAGATGCGAGAGGCAGGGAAACAAAGAGAGACACTTGAAGGGCCCCCCTGAGCAGCTGCAGCAGGATGAAAATGAAAATGAAGTATGGTGGGCCTCGAGAGAGAGAGAAAGAGAGAGAGAGAGAGAGAGAGATGACAAGACAGTAGAGTAATAGCTATTGATTGTCAGCCGTCTTGGCAAAACATTGGAGAGGAAGACGAAGAAGAAGAAAGGAAAGTGACAAATGGCAGCACAAAAAAAAGACGAGATGAATGAGTCAAGTTGGCCCACTTGAGTGCGCTTGAGGGACTCGGATAATTTAATAGTTCCTTTGTGTTACTGTCTGCCTGCTGCTGGAGGAGAGGCTTTGAATCTTTTCATCAACCTGTGGCATGCAGAGGCAGGAGGGAGGGGGGGAGTGGGAGTTTAACTTAGATGGCCTCTGAAAGTGATGCGAGCACCAGCGAGCTGCCACTCTCTCACTGTCCAAAAGGTTTCTTGGCTTTGAAGGTGTTCAAGGTTTTTTTCTGCTCTTACAGTGCTTTAATACCTACTCAGCTCTACACGGTTTTGGTGGTCTTCCATTACGAATTAAGGCAGAGCGGAAAGACTCGCTCGGCTAGTGGAGATGCGTCATAACATTGGTTCTACTCTCAGCCATCTTTCTGAGTTTCCTTAGTTTCTCTCTTTTCTATCTCTCATTCTAGTTGCTGTAATCCTCATTGCCAAAACTTTCTGCTTCATATTTGACTATTAACTGAACTTCCTTTTTTTTCCCATTCTTATTTATCGTTCCCAGTGTTCTCTTCTGGTGTGTTGTCTTGTTATCTAATTTACAGTTCTTCTCTGCATCCTGTCTTCCTGTCTTTCGATTTGGTTGGTTGTCCTCCATCTGTGCTCCAGCATCTATATAAACAATGTAATAATACTGCAGGGTGACAAAATGGGGATCAGTGGAATAAACAAAAAGGCTGTGGACACCAGTAATATTAGCAAATTCTACTGAGAAGCACAAAGGAATCAATCACCTCAGGAGCCTCAAAAGGAAATGCACCACTGCAGAATAAATGCCTGGTAAAAAATATGTGAAGCTATGTGCACTCAGAGGGGAATGCATACCTTTCCCACTCAGACCAGAGAAAAACAGAACAACCAAAGGCAAGGCAAAGCATCCCACTCACCCTCAGCGGGGGCTGCTGGGAACTCACCATCCACGTTGTAGACCTTCAGGCCGGCCAGGTGCTTGGCGGCCCGGGACTTGGAGGCAGAGAGCAGCGCGGGGTTATGGATGGGGAAGTCGCAGTAGTAGTGCTCGATGATGGCCAGAGCTGCCCGCTGAATGCTGAGGAGGAGAGACAGAGAGCCGTTTCACCGGAGGGAAACCGAGGAGGCGGCCTGCTGGCCGGCGTGGGAGCTTGAGCTCCAAGACCGGCGAGAAGAGTCGGGAAAAACATTTTCCACGAGACGTTTCTTCCACTCGCAAGACCAATTAGGTGGAAATCCCTGTAGTAAGTCTACGAGTCTTACTGCTGGATCCGAAAGGATTGGGGAGAGCCAGGGGAGGGGGGCAGCACAGCTTTTTTGGCTTTCTATCAAAATTCTTTTTTAAGAAAAAAAAAATCCTTCTAGTGTGCTTGAAATTCTGGGTAGTAGTGGAACTGGATAGTGGCTGAGGGCTGGAAGTTGTGGAGACAATAGATAAATTGATGCCTTGGTGAGAGATACCGTTAAAACTACACAAAACTGGGAAGAATGAGCACAGTGTGGCACCTCTCGTACAGTCAGGCTGAGAAAACAGAAGTCCAGTGAGAAGCAGAACACAAAAACACACAAAAAAAGAATTTAGGACCAACAACCGTCTGGAACAACTTTAATTGCATTCGGAGCAGCTGACTGTTAACAGCAAATTCGATTTCAGCATCTCCTTGTTGCCCCTTTACTGCAGTTCATTTTCACGCACCATTCTGGGTCAGAGGAGACCACCCGGTACCACAGAGGAAAAACAGAAAACAGCGAGGCAAATCTAGCCAGTGCCTTTCAGGTACAGGCAATTTCCCCTTTCCACAAAGTCTGATTGGCTTCAGTCCACCCGCTTTGTATGAGCATTCCAAAGATGTAACACGACCCTATCGCCAAATTAATGTCTAGAATGTTAAATTTGTGTGTTAGTTGCTGAGCAAGTGATCAGTGAGTAGAGACAGCTGCCAGGCGACAAGACAGGGAAACCTGGGAAAACTAGAATATTCAATCAATAACAAACACGACTTGAAGAATATCTGAGAAGTATGTGAATCTAATTCCATATTGTGATAAGGCCTAATTAATTCATTAAAAAAAAATCTATGGTGTTTTGAGTCATAATTCCCAGCCAAAATTCCAAATTCCAGATCTGAGTAAAAAAAACACATGACATGTTGTGGTGTGTGCGCCCTGATATCCGGCCGCTTTTTAGCAGCACGCTGCGCTTTAAGCAGCTGTGGAAAAACGTTCCCCCGCCGTGACGCCGTGAGCACAGTTCACTGACCTGCATTTTGGCTGGCGGCAGGACAGCAGATGCTGGCAACCATTAACTAACACATATCGCAACTTAGCTGCTCAACACTGGCACCCTCTCATTCGGTCTGTGTCTTTTCACCAGCGGCACAGACAAACACACACACACACACATTCTCTGACGGTGTCATTCTTTTGCCCACGTGGGAAGCTAACTTAATATACACAAGCACCAGCGCACACAAGCCGGCAGCATGCGCTTCCTATTATTCCAAAAGCGGATGGCAGTGTGACCTCTGACCCTCTGGCAGAAGGCTTTTTAGATACTCCCTGGCCTTTTTTACGCTTCTTGTCCTGCCCCTGAACAAAGTATTCATTAAATAATGGCTCAGTTGCCTCATCACAAACCAACAGAAACCACCCAGGCATCCAGCCAGCATTAAAACCTCATTCCCTCTCTCCGCTTTCGCCATCTGGTGACGCTCACATGCACAGCGGCTGGCAGCGTTATCATCAGAGGCCATCGCGGTGACAGGGCCCCTGTTTGATCACCTTGCAGAGTAAATATAGGCTTGCTTACGTCGAAATGTGGAATGTGAGGGAATGCGAAACACTTCTGATGCCAAAACCCTCCACTTTTTTTTTATTTTTTCCTAATTAAAGAGGTTCAGCTCCTCACGGTTTGCTCTGCCTCCACTGACGATAAACAGTGATTACTGCAACGAGCTCATTAAAGTGCAGCAAAGCCAAGTTTAAAGGTTTGCAGCTGTTTTACAAGCCGAAAAAGGCGCAATTACCTCGTTTAAAGTTCTGAATAGTTATGCTTGCTCTTTATTTTTTCCTCTCCCTGAGACCTGCCGTCAGGGCAGCTAAACGGTCGTGGGTCCGGCTCATCTGTCCAAGAAGAGGGTTCCCCAGAAAAACACAAAGCCTCTCTTCTAAAAATCAGCACATTTGACACTTTTCCTTTGGCCTGACGATCGTTGCTGCCCAGCCCCTCTTAGGTATTTTCATGAGTGTGTATGTATTCCTCCTGGAGATGGATGGGCTGGGTCAGACATGTCGGAGCCGTAAAAATCAGAAATTCAAATGCAAACATGTGGATTTAGTACGATGCATGCATCTCAGGGGAAATACACAGAGAAAAGCGCTTGCAGAAAAAGTAGAAAAACAAACAAAAACCCCTTAGATTCGATTGTTAAGACCGACCGGAGGCAGCGCTCATTTCCGCCTAGGAAAAAAGAAGGGGGGGGGGAGTGATAACGCCTGGGCGTTTAACTCAAGGAAGCCAGGATCGCTGTTTAATGGTCACTTGTGTAAACTCTGAGTTAGTCTCTGCCTCTTTCCGGGTTCAAACAATTATCAGGCTGACCAAACATGACCCGAAAGCACTCGAGGCGCTCACACCATGACCCCGTTACCTGTGGAAAATAACCACTTTGCAGCTTTCTAAAAAAAAAAAGGAAAAAAGAAAAAAAAAAAGGTTTACAACAGATATGAGAAATGTTACCCACATTCAGCACAAGAGGTGACAAAGAAAAAGAGAAAAAACCTCCCTTTGGGCCTCAGATGGGCATCAAAGTCGGAGACGAGCCATCAGGGTCCCGCGGGCCTGTGGCGGGGGGGACGCACACCAGAGAGATGCTCGTTTGGGCGGCGTCTTGTGCACGCCGTGCGGCCCGGCGTGCGCGGCTCTGACCAGATGCCGCGCCGCAGTCCGCGGGGAGCTCCAATTAGCTGCCTGTTTACGGACAACAGCAGCAGGCCGGGCCGAACGTGGCAGCACGCGGAGGGACAACACCCCCGAGGCGGCCACCAAACGCAGCAGACGCGCCTTCGCGCTCCTGCGCTCGCCTGGCGCGTTCACTCCGGAAGCAAATCAACAGGAAAATTCAGGCCTGGTTTGATAGTGAGGAGTCTGAACCCTCTCGTGCCCGAGCTTAAAGCTGGACCCGTTGAGCTGAGTCTGACTTGCAAAAGAGCAAAACACCATCAGAAACTTATCAAATGTGTTTTATCCCTCCTCTCATCGCATAGATCCATCCATAAAATCCAGCCGGGCTTTTAATGGTTACCCAGAAAGGAGGAGTGTGTGAAACAGTGAGAGAGGCTGCCTGTTTTCTCTCGCAGATAGTAAGGCGATAATAAGGGCTGGGTTTGGCTAAAGTGAGCTGGATTTTCCTACCAACACTCAAACACACATCTCCCATTTTAGGATTCTTCAACACTACCCTCCCATTAACTATTAAAGCCTTGTTCCCTATTCTCTCTTTCACTCTCAGCCGCAGATTTTTGGCTTCGGTCTCCGGGGTGTTTCCTCTGTTCTCTGCCCACTTCCTTTAATGCCTTTCTGAGGAGTTTCCCCTCTGAGGTCGCCCACCGCCCTTCCCCACCGACTCAATTTTTAACCCCCTAGCTGCTACTTTTGGTCTCTACACTTTCTTTACCCTCTGCTACCAAACATTTAGCTTTCTTCTTCTCCATCATCACCCTTATTTCTCATTGCATGTCCCCTTGCTCTCCTCCCCGCATGAAACCCTTCTCTCCAATCTCTAAGTACTTTATACTTCCTGTTTCTATGTCTCTCTCCAGTGAGCAATAAAGGAAAAAAAAGATACAGAGAGATTTCAGGGCATAGAGGACATGGGTTGCTTCCGGACGAACCCCCCCCAGGAAGCAGGCGTCCGGCTCACCTGAGCTGTCCCAGGTTGTAGTGGCGGGTCTCGCCGTCGGTGGAGCGCGTGACGCTCAGTGAGAAGCAGGGCTGCAGCTGCCGCAGCTCCAGCAGGACGATGGCCAGGTAGTGGATGAAGAGCAGGGCGTCCACCAGCGACACGGCGTACTGCACGATGCCCTGGTAGTTCTCGTCCTGCGAAGGAGGGACGGCACAGGGGGGGGGGGTCATTTCGGGCCAATCGAACGGCAGCGCTCATGCAAGACGCGGGATCAACAGATGATGCAAAAAGAGAATCTGCAGCTCGGTTTGCCCCTGGAGGGACCGAGCAGCAGATTAAACACAGTGACACTAGATGTAGGGCACATGAATATTAAAATACATTTCAAAAGTCCCCAGGGCTCTCAGACCGTCTATTTGCATGCGTTTCCCCCAAGCATTCCGAGTGATGGATCAACAGGGATATGATATTATGACTAACAGGAACCAAATAACACTGCTTTGGTTGTTTATGGTTCCGTTAAGCTCCGGAAGGCGCTGAAAATGAAAGCAATAAATATCTGGAGATCTAAGTGCCTGGTGCATGCTTGTGGCTCCTCTGCATGCGCAGAGAGTCGGATGATAGCGACGGCTCACCTGCGAGTCCAGTATCCTGACGCTGTAGAAGAGCCAGTAGGACACCACGAAGAGCAGCACCAGCACGGCCAGGAGGATCCGGAACACGAAGGCCCGCGGGAGGCTGGCCCGCGCCGGCCGGAAGAAGAGCGCCCAGACGGCCAGCAGCAGGATGAGCAGCTTGAAGGCCACCGAGATGAAGAGGCCCTCGCAGGCCGTCCCGCAGCTCTGGAGCTTCTCCGGCCACAGGAGGTGGGGCAGCACGAGGAAGGCGAGCGGCGTGAGGAACACCAGCAGGCCCAGGATCACGGCCAGCGTCCGGGCCAGGTACCGGCGGCAGTCCAGCCCCACGCTGTCCTCCAGGTCCTTGGTGATGCGAACGATGTCCTCCTGGGAGAGGCTGTGCTCCGAGGTGCCCGTGACAGCCGTGGTGGTCTCGCCCCAGTTGTCATCCTGACCATATGAGAGAGAGAACCAATTTTACCTACAGGAGGGAAACACACCATAAACTGCCCCCTTCCCCCATTCCCTTTCATTATCGCTCTGCTCTTGACCCACAAAAGCCAACCCTGTCGCATCGTGAAAGGAGCAGTTTTAACAGGTGGAAGTCCCACTCTGTTTCCAAGCAGGTGAGAAAGAGAGGAAGAGAAAGGGGGGGTGGGGAGTGGAAAAAAGTGAGGCGAGCGGGCCAACTGGACCGTGCGCTGACGTCTGGGTCCGACTGCTTCCGCTGATAGTGAATGTCGGCCATGTCTGTTACAACAACACAGATAAGGGCTCTTTACATGACAATCATAACAAGCGGCCGGCGTGACCCCTATGAGGGGCCGAGCGCTGCTCACCCCAGCAAAAAATGTCTTTAAAAAAAAAGGGGGGGGTATAATAAAAAAATTAAAAAAGAAAAGAAAAAGGAACAAACACACGAAACATGTTTTAAGGACTGTTTCTGTAAAGACGTGGGCACATGCTGTGGAGCACATGCCATTAAAGCACCTTAGAGTGAGGGGAGCTGGGAGGAGGAGGAGGAGGAGGAGGAAGAGGAGGAGGAGGATGCAGCACTGGGATGGAGAGTCTCCTGCTGGCCTCCGGGTTAAAACAGCAGAGATAAAGCAGAACAATGGGAGGACCCAGGCATTATGATCAGTCTGGGTTTGAAAGCAGAAAAAAAGGCTGCTATTACCCTGAGATATCTACTGTATTTATTCAGTAAAAAAACAAAAAGGATTTATTCCTAAATTTCTGTTTTTTAAAAATGTTTTACAACTGAATCTTTGCTCGCAGGTCAAACATTGAAAACCTGCACAAAAAAAAACCATCAACACTGCAAAACAGCTTCAGAATATGTTTTGAGTCTGGGCTCTGCCGGGTTAGTGTGAGCTAAGGGGAAACAGGAATAGAGTTCAGTTGAACTGCTTAAACTTTGCTCGTCACCGTGTTTTATTCACGCTGCTGAGCTTCTGGCTAAATCTACAGCCTGAATCGCAGGGTTATGATCTAGTAAAAGAAAAAAAAAAAAGTAATCCACGTTGGAAACGGCAGTCGGTGACATGTTAACCACCGCCCATGGCTTTGATGAGCCCCGGCTCTCAGGAGCTGTCTCGGGTTCCTCTGGCCTTTGACAGAGCGCGGTAAATATTCCTGTCACAGTCTGGGGAGAGCCAGGCCTCCCCGCTGACCCGCCTCGTGAAAACTAAGGCGGACCCGCGGAATGCGGGACTCGGGTTCTCAGAGCCAGCACATGCTACCACATTCCAGCGGGCAAGAGGACACCGGGTACACAAAAGGAGTCCCTGCCTTGTTTATTTATGGAAGCAAATAAACTGAAACGAGGTGTTAAATGTGAGGTGGAAAAAGAAAACATCAACTCCGGCACAAATGTATTTACTGGAATCTAAAAGGATAAGAGAGATGAAAACATATCTGACAGAGAGGCAGGCTTGTCTGTGGAACTGACCAGAGAAAGACAGCCTGTTGGTCAACAGAGAGAGATGGGGACCAGAGCGACGCTCAACTGAGACTTCTGCAACAGGTTTTTTTTTTTTTTTTTCTATTGGCATGAAGCAAACATCCCCCACAGGGAGCTAAAGTAGGCAAAGCCTCATTAGTTTCCATTCGTATTAGCGGGACTTGACTTAAAAGTACTTTGACAGAACCAAAGATGGACAAAATGTGTTGTTTTTTTTAAAAAACGGTCAAGGTTCCAAGGACTGGAATACTTTAAAAGGGTTGTTTCCCCCTTCGCGGTCCTTCTGAGCTGTGGATCTCTCTTGTTTAACCGTTTACAGATCGTCAATCCTGTCTGACTGCCGTCCTTCTGTCTGGGGAAGAATGCTGTGTGTGTGTGTGTGTGAAAAAGGAAATCGATAAGCATTAGGTTTGAGAGAGAATGCCTTTGACCGCAGCGTACCTCGACATCACCCGGGAGAGGCGTGACACGCAGCATCTCGTCTTCTAGCCGATATACACTCGTAACTAAGAGGTTTTCTCTCACAGCCGCGAACAACAGGCACTTCAGGCCTCTCAAGGACTCCATCCTTGTTTTTACAAGCCATGAGGACTTACAGATGTGGCCGGCCTTGGCCATTTTTCCGTTTTTTAAGGACCAGGAGAGTGCTGGATTAATCGGAAAAGTAGATTTTGCTGTTGGGATTCTTCCTGCTGTACCTGGGTTTCCCCACAGCCACCATACATAAAAAAAAAGACAAGCAGACATCACTGACCCACATTTATTTACGGGATTGACCAATCAACAAAAGGCCTGATCTGGTTCGCTGCCAAAAGAGCCTTGCTTGCAAGCCCAGCCTCATCCATCACCTGAAAACAAGGGGAAACCGAGAGCAACAGCGAGGGGACGGGTTAGCAAGAGGAGGGGAGGGGGGAAGAAAAGGGCACAGACGTTTCAGCAACAAGGCAACCAATTAGGGCCGGGAGGAAAACTGATCCAGAGAGGATGAGAAAGTAAGAGAAATCCTCCTCTTACCACCACATGCACAGCAACCTGTCAGCTCTGCTCTTGTCCTACATAGCTACATTCTTTTGTCCTGGATTTTTTTTTTTACAAGCCATTCCTGTTCACTGGAAGGAGCTGATGCATGACCCTCTGAGGTTAACAGCCGAGTAGCATGCTTGAAGAACTAGGAAGCACTTCTATGCTTCCTGCAGAGCAGTGCAAGAGGCTCTTTTCTTTATGTTCTTCCTATACAGCCATAAAAACAGGTGGAGACACACACTAATGCAACGCGGAACCCCCCCCCACCTCAGTCTTGCAATGTGAAAAAGGCCCAGAAGGAAGCCTAGATGTGAGCCGGGTGTCTTAATGGATGCTAAAATGCTCCATTGGTCGGTGTTAAGTGTCTCAGCTGACAAAAACTAAAAGAACTGTCATCCAAGATCGAAATGGAAAAAGCTATGTGTTCTCAAGTTGTACGAGTGAAAACACAAGCCGTTAAATATGGGCACAAAAAAAATAATAGGCAACAAAGTCCACATTATTTTTGCCATATCCTTGGACCAGCTGCAGAATGGAATCCATTTACACGGCACTAACAAAAGCAAAACTAAAGAGAGCGTGAAAATGCGAGCGAAAAGAAAAGCCGTGTCTAAAAAGGGCGCTTATCTCCGACTGAGGCGGAGATCCACAACGGCAAAACATATCCGAGCGAGAGATCTCTCCATCGTATTCCACCCAGTAAGAGGTATGGCAGCATTAGAAATGCCTGAGCACAACCTGCGGCAGAAATGCGGCGGAAAAGTATTTATTTTTCTGCTAAATATCCATGAAAGAACAGCTGCTGACACACACCCACACTTAAATCCAGTTTCCCCTTGTTGGCCTTCAAGTGGAGTGCAAATAAACCCCCCCCCCACCCTCGAACTGTGCAGGAATGAGTGCACAGAGGGCACTCCTGGGAGCCAAGGTGTGTGCGTCTTCCTGTAAGATATACATTAGCTTCATGCACTCCCAACGAAGAAGGAGAGACGTCGAGGCAGTCCAACGTCCTGGTGGCTCATGGGTAGTTTCTGCTGAGTCTTCTTGTCATCTACCCACGGGATTTTTTTTTTGTTAATGCCCGCAATGCTTAACTCTGCCCATGTCCCAGAGCCGATCCGCACAATATTCCACATTCGAATAGACAGACTAGACTAATGGTCCCCATTAGCTGGCAGTTATTTGAGCTAAGGTGAGTTGACAACTTACTGTATCTTTTTTTCTGTGGTTGGCGCAACCACCCCAGCCCAATTTCAGATTTGTGCGATATATATAGAAGTTGAGTCAGATAAAAGCTTAACTGACACAGAAGACAAAAAAACAACAGATTTCGGTTCAAAACGCGGTCAGAGGAGCCTCAAACACCAGCGCCTTGTTTCCGCGTGGGCTGCCTCCACAAACATTTCAACTAACAGCACAAACAAGGACGGCTCATTTGATTATCTCCCCACAAAACACACACACACACACACACACACAGACAGTTGGACAAATAAGCGGTGTACTGCTTCAAGTTTCTGCCCGAGCGCACATGTGTCTTAGCTCATGCAAATGATTTCATTAGGAATCAAAGCAACGCTCGGTGTGAAAACCAAACATCTGCTGTCTACCCAAAACAATCAGCCCGGCCCATCTTCCACGTGCCACTGCATAGCTTTCCCCCTCCAGGTGCGTACCAAACCACATCGGGCAAAAATAGTATGGCCGATGGCTCTTACCTGGCTCGTTTTAGCCCCTGACCCGCAGCTGGCCGCTGGGGGGGAGTTCCTGTTCCAGTCTCCTTCTATGGTCGCCACCACCACCTCCTTCCACTCCTCCGTGGTGCCACAGACCTCAATCACCTGCAGAACTTCCTCTTCCACCTCCATCGCTGCTGCGTCAAGAAACTGCAACCCACCGCCGTCAACCCCCCAGACTGCCCCTACACTTCACACTGCCTAAACTCGCAAATGTCCCGGCTCCAAGATGCTGCCGCTCTCCTTCTCCCGATCCATCCCAGAGTGCGCATCTGCGAGCGTGACCTGGCTGACTCTCCGGATCCGCCGCCCGCCCGCCCGCACTGGTCCGTCCCTATATAGAGATCTCTGCCATCATGCCTGGGGCGGTACTGTATGGGGCCGTGCGCTCGCTTGGCACATAATGTGAGGGGCTTTGTGATGAGAGACGACGAGTGAGGAGGGCAGGGAAGATGAAGAAGAGATGGGAAGGGAGGAGTGAGGAGGCAGTCGTACAGGCTATCCCGACAGCAGCTGGAGTGAGGAGGGCGGGAAAAGAAAAAGACTGATGGGTAGAGGAGGAGAAGAGAAAAGGCAAAGAAGTCCTAGTCCGGCTAGGAGGTTAAACAAATAACGCACCAATCAGGCGCCTCTACCATCCACATCAAGATGTGCTTCTCCCGCTTCTCCGCTCCTTTCTCTCCCCCCTCCTTCCCCCTCTTCCCCTTAAGGCAGCCTCTCTCACGCTCTTCTCCGTCCTCTGTTTGGCTCAGCACCACTCTCACTTCATTGCTTCTGACCCAGTGAGCACCGCGGCGTCGCCGTGCCGCCCGTGCGGGCCTCTGTGTGCGTTTGTGGGACGGTGGAACACAACCTGTAAGTCCAAGGAACTGGGGGAATGTCTTCTCCTTCGGGAAACGCTCAATGGATGCCTTGTCTTGTTCGAAAGTCATAAAAAGCCCAACTCTGCGTCACGCGTTTCCCTCAGTGACGTTTTACAGCGTAACTGTAAATTAAGAGACTTCTGTTCAGTACAACTACGAGAAGGGTGGCTCTTTTGGGAGAGTCGCAGGAGTCCACCGTGAACTCTTTTGTAAAGCAAAAGTGTTCCAGAGCCAGTTGTGAGGCCATCTGTCCGACAGATAGAGCTGGGCAGAAACGATCCCCAAACACAGCAGAGCAAAATTTACAGCAGAATGTCAGAAGGAGAGAATAGTCCGACCATCCAATCCAAGTCCAGGATTCAACCCGACAGAGACGCTGTGCTTTGACAAGTATCTGCACACCTCAATGACAGCATGGAAGAGAAAGCTAGACCAAACATGCATCCACACTTGATAATGTTGCATAGAAAACTCTTACTTCAAGAAATGGCTGGAACAGGTGGATTTGCCAGCAGCTGTATTCATGGATCTTGTAGAGTTAGAAAGGCTTTTTTGATCTCAGTGGAATAGAAGTCATCATGATACCATGATTGACAAAGAAAAACGACAAGAGAAAGGGCGATAGTTCACTAACAGCCACGAAAAAATGTGTGCAAAAGCCCAAGATTAGGATATCTGCCCTTACCTGAAGAGACTTCCTATAAATAAAAATGTATAAAACTAATTGCGTTCTTTGAAATATTCCTTTTGTCTCTTTCCACGGAGCTTGCAACAAGCGAAGACACACACACGTACACACATAAATAGCCAGCAGGAAGAGCGTGAAGCTCTGCGGGATTCTGTCTCACAGGAAACCGAGCCAGGGAGGCACTCACCAGATAGAAGGGATCCCAAACATGGACGCAAGCTCTCTGCCTCCTCCAAGAACTCGCCATGCCTGCCAGAGCGCCTAAACCCTGTTTAGAGTCTAAAATAATCGGCGCAACTACCTGCGCGCTGGTTTGCAGAGCAATGCCGAAGTCGCTCTTCCTGAGCCCCTTACCGCCTAACGTTCAGCTCTAGTTGGCAAACAGCTGCGATCACAAAGCAGATGAGGTTAGATGGGCTGAATGAACAGTGCAGCGGGGAGGGTGGGAGCATGGTCAAACAGTTTGGGGAGTCAAGGAAAGCAGAAAAATGGGAGCACGCTGAGCGCCGTGAGAACATGTGGACTGGATCTGAATCCTTTAGAGGCACCAAAGCGACACCGTGACTGCCTGCCAATGGCCCTGCGATGGTATCGCCAGCTGGAAGTTCACGCAGAATCCAAGGTAACGTCCACACAGCCAGGCGTGGGTTAGGACACCAGTGACCTCACTGTGCAGATGCAATGTGCAAACCAGCTATGGTCGGAACAATCCGGGGCTCCCTTTCTGAAGGCACCACTAAAAACATAGATGGAACGCCTTTATTCTGACTACTGGCTACGACAGCAAAGTGCTCACTGTCAGAGAATGCTTTAGAGTTTAAACGTATCACATTCCTCCCGTTTGACACATCAGACAATCGCCCTCCCCAACACGCCGCAAGGCCGCGCCGGCTCCAGCTGCTTCATCACCCCCTTTCATCAAACCGCAATATCCAGTTCCACACGACAATAACAGCAGGATGAATTGGCCCAATTACTCACCAATTCAGCGTCAGTCCATCAGCACAAAGTCAATATCTCAGCCTTACTCACTCCCTCCGTCATTCGCAGACATCCAGCGGCGCAGAGCACAGGAGGACCAACTCCAGACACCACACAGACCCTCCCACAGACCCGGCCACAGCTGGATTGTCAATCGGAGAGGTTTTTGCACACTTAAGTCATTAGCCAACGGCCCTGGAGCTGTCAACCGGCTCCTGAAAGTGGAGCAACTAGCTCCCAGGGTTCTGTTCAACCTCATGTGATGATGGCAGCAGATTTTCCAGCCACAAGCTGCAGATGCAGCCTGAAGAACGAGGCCCGGGCCGCCTTCTGATAGGTGCGCGAGACCGGGATCCTCCAGGCTTTTTACTAAGAGATCGCAGCTTGAAAAAAAACGTTCAGGCGATGCTTTTCCCCCCATACTGCGCAGACGCACTGGGCAGGGTGGAAAACCATCTCCAAAACTGTTTCCCACGGTGAGACATCCCAGACTGCGCGGTGAGAAAGCTCTCCGCCGGATAGTGAGGACATCCCTGCCTGAAGCCATGTGGCGCTCCCTCAGCCAGGGCTCCGGTTAAGCCCCGTCAGCGGAGTGACGAGAGCGGAGACTCGGAGAGGGGAGACTGACGTGCGCCGACAAGAAAAACATTCACGGGCCCGAGCGCATTGGGAGAATCAGACGGGCGAGGATTTACGCTGAGCTCCATTCTCAGCAGAACGGAGGGCCCTGATTACTCCAAATTGAAGCCAAAAGCCTCCCCGCCCCGTCAGTGGCAGCACTGCAGGCCGTGGCATGAATAAGAAATGAGCTGCAAAGTACTGAGGATGGCAGTGCTGTGTGGCAAATCCTGTCATGTGTTGAAATTAAACACAGAACGCAGCGCACACAAAAAATACACAGTCGCAGAGTCTGCTAACAAGCCGTGCCACAACAGGAAGCGAGTGCCAAGTAGGTCAATAGCTGATGCTGGGTAGTCTGTGCGTGTATCCGCCATGCCCCGGCCCCTGCAAAACCTCGGCCAAACACATGACGACAAAAAACAAACAGACAAACAAAAAGAAATCAAGACCAAAAGGCGAGGCTGTGTGCTGTGGGCTGCTTTGCAGTGGGACAAGAAAAGCAGGGCTTCAGTAATAGTGTCATAGCTCTGTGATACGCTCAGCTAAAAGATTACAATCTGTCATCAGAGACTGAGCTTAGATAAAATTCAGGAACAAAAACAACTCGCTCGGCCGTGACGCCACAGAGAACTGGCGGTCCTCAGGTGTGATAAGCACCGCTGGTTCTGCTGCGCACTCCAGCTTGCTCATTAAAAAAGAAAAAAAAACTCTATAAAAGGTTCCAGGCTGCTGATCGCGAGCTTACTAGTGAAGATTAGAAAAAAAACAAAAAAGGATGAGATGCTTTTCCACTTCCATATGGCCTAGTGTCTGTAGTTGCAGTCAATATTAACAAAAGCTGTGGTGGACATCCACAAAAACACAACTGGGATTGTCCTATCTAAATATCTGGGATGTCAAATCAGTTGATAGTTAGCGGTTTAAAAAAGAAGAGGAGCATCACATGAGTTTACAGTGATCCACACAAATGCAAATGACATAAACTACGACAAAAAAATAACTTTATACTCGCATGACTATAAAGCAAAAACTATATAGTAATTCCCACCTAACAGATTAGGCTTGTGAACAGACTGCATCATGGAAGCCACTTCTTCTTCTAGGAAGGCATGAAGAGAGACAGCGATACAGACTGTATGTTCCAGAGTCATTGTAAAACAGAAACGCTCCTTTACCAAGTCTGCCTTTAAATTCTTACAATGCACAGTTATATCATGTCAAGCCTTTTTTTATGTTCTTTTCTGCTCGTGCCAAACAACTGGTGGCTCAATTAAAAATGCTTCCCAGCCTGGTGTACATTAAGAGCAGCCTGCAGGGGAATTTTTCTCTTCAACTGTCAGTGTAGCTTATTACTAAACTTGCCTAGTCGTTTTATGTCACTTTTCCCCTGAACTATATGTCACAAAATGCTCCTTTGTCACCGTGTGATCTCCCTGTTCATGCAGCAGTTCGTGTAAGCCGAACCAAAGAATCACCAACAGGCTGTTGTGGTTTAAGGGTGACATGATGAAACACGCTGCTTGACAATGATTCAACTTCTGTCAAAAAAAAAAAAGTCAGTACATTCTCTCCTGTGAGATTGAGTATGAAAAATATAACACTTGAGAATAATTGCACAGGAGAATGTTATCGCTACTTACTTCACAGACGATTAAAGGAGAACAAGAAAAAAAAAACTGATTGTGTTGTGGGGTTGAACTTGCTGTGAGCAATTGTCCGCTGCTCATTTCAATTCACCGTGACTGTTATTGGACTGACAGCTCCTGTATGCCTCATGTGCTACTGTATTTCATGTCTTAACGGGCCATCCGGCGGGAACCAGCTTGGCTGCCATGTTATCTGATCGACCTGTCTGTTTTTTAAAATCTAAATTCAAGTCAATCAAATGTTGGTGAATGTGAAAGACGACTCCTTAGACTTTCTAATATGTACCAACATTGACTCGATGCAGCAGAACACATCTAGTTATTCCTGATATTTGTCAAAATGTGAGGCTTGTATCGCTTTCTTACCATATATTTCTCTTTTATGAAATAATCCATGACATAATCCATGTTTTGATCTTGTATTTGCAGGCATCCGAGTTGGCATATTCCCCCTGTGGGCAGTTTGAAATCCGACTGACAGTCAGAGGCTGCGGCTATTGCTTTGGCTTGGCCTGATCCATTTCAGAAGGGACCACAGAGGCCGCTCCTCACATTGCAAAGGCTCTCATCCCTAACTGTCCCGCTATTGCTGAGAAATACAGAACTGGCCTTCAACAACGGAGTTAAATCAAAGCTCTACTGTCCAAAAGAGCAGCTTGCTGCATCCATTTCCTTTTGCAAGCGTTTGCTGGAAGCACACTTCCTGAAAGAGATCACACCAGAAAGTGGACTGGCCCTTCTGGCTTTTGCCCTAAAAATACCAGATGGTCGGTCTCGGCCAGGCCGATAAACACAATAATCATTCCAAGTCGTTGCGGGTAGCGACTGATAAATCTCTGCAAATCCTTTGCAAATCTGACCATCCCTGTTGTCCATCCAGTAAATTGTGGGCACAACACAGCCGTGTCAAGAGAATTCAGAAACAAGGTGAGTGAGTGCAGCCTGGTGAGGCGGAGGCCTCTACCGGAGCAGTGTTTGTGTCTGAGCTCAGCCCTACCTGGACCTGCTCTCCCCGAAGAGAGTCGCTCAGGAGCGGCTCTGCCGGCGGCGTGTTTATGGTGACCGACTTCTCCGAGCGGCTGTCTTTGCTGCGTGACTTGTGGCGCTCCCGGCTTCGCTCCCTAAAAAAAAAAAGAAAAAGAAAAGCCAGACCAAAAGAGAGAAAAAAATCCACTTTAGTGGGTGCTTCACGGCTTTAAAAAAACTAACAATTGCACAGATTTGACATCCCGCAGGGGCCCTCCTGCAATGTGAGGTTTGACTTTCAGAATCGATCCATCTCTTGAGATCGATTAATCTCTTTGAGATTAACCCATTAGCTGCTCGCTCTATAAACCGGCGTCCATCATGGACTTCCAAGCTCTGGGGGCTCGCTGAGTGACCGTAAATCCCACGTGAACTCTGCTCCACATGCATCCCTTTCCTCCTCGTTCCCTCCATGTGAGCTGCAACATATGAGCTCCATTAGCCGTGCTGACCCCCCCACACACACACACACACAAACACACTCGCCCCCGCCTTGCAATTACAGCCCTAATCCTGTGTAGAGCGTGAACGGCAGGTAACCCCATCCCCAGCCCCAATATCCCCGTCGCCACATGGCCCAACGCCAACTCTGTGGTTCCATTACCAGAGAAAAGCTCCACAGGCTCAGATAATCCCTCATCTGTCTCCTGCCCCCCCCCCCCCCCTTCGGCGAGTCAAGAGTTTCAGCACAGATCATCATGCGGAAAAGAGCAGCCAGATAAAAAATACTTTTGGGCCATTCAGAGTCCATCCATTTCTTGCCTCGTTGTGTTGCAGTAATCGCTTGTGTTTGCTTTTGATTGTTTGGCCACACAGCACAGGGACAGACTGGCTGTTTACTGCCACTTTGAAAGGGCTTTTGCACACTGAGCAAACACAGCCAAACATCAGGATTCATCTGTAAAGGATCCTAAATTGAGACGGCAGGCCAAAAGATGCTGAATTGTTATCCATTGGGGGTTTCCTCAACTTGTTAGACGCAAATTAGAAGTATCGTTGACCTAAAAATACTGAATCATTGGCAGTTGGACAGTAAACGCAGAATAATTCCTGTCAAGGTTAAGCAAAACGCGGTGGCTTTTATGTGTCATTTCATCGTAAATCTAACAGAAACATAAAAATAATCTATGAAAAGTCTTAAACTGGGTGAATACAACCAATGGCGAGGAAGGCCACAAGACATAACATGACATGCTCTTGGATATTTAACAGAAACCAGGCCAAAATGCTGATGCAGTGTGCAGGAAAAACACTAAGTATCTTTTAATCGTGGAAGAGGCCACATGCTGTTGATTAACTGAGGTTGGATTGACCTCATTATAACCCTTTAATGCCCTCTGTATCTTATTTAATACATGCGGGTTTTTTTAGATCTCTTGCATCTGACTTATAGCACGGTAATAGATGGTATAATATTTAATATTCTTTTAAAGGGCCAGATACAGACTTCGGACTAAAAAAAAAAAGTATTGAATTCCCTCTCGATTTTTTCTTGGGTAAGGCTTTGAAGGGTTAAGAGCTGGTGTCTTTTTTCTAATGACTGTAAATAACAGCCTGACAGTGAGCCACAAATGACAACGACCCAGACTCAAATGGGGCCTGTAGCTATGTTCCCACACAGTAACGCAGAGGATGTCCTGTCTGCAGGGGTAATAGAGGAAACAGCCTGACTGACAGCAGTGGGAATATGAGCGTCCTACAGAGCCACGTTGGATTTAGGTGTTTTTGCTTGAAGGGTGTTCACCAGCCTGCTTTCCGCCTCTATTCTTGTACTTCCTTTTAAGTATGGACTTGATTTCCAACAGCAAAACACAACAGAGACTATTGTTCCTGCGCACAGCAGCCCGGTCTCACTGACGGACTTGGCCAACGCGTTCTTATCTGGTAAATCCAGGACATTGGGAGGGCTGATGCAAGCCTTTAAATGTATTACCGCCGTGGTTATCGCTTGAAATATCATTACTACAATTAGGATCCCCGTCCTGACGGTTGTGCTGGCAGGAGCCGCCGCCAGCCGAAGGCAGACGCTTATTACTCTTATTAAGAGGGAGAAGCGGCCCATATCAAAGTCATCATCAAAGTAATAATCAGTTCTCTGGAGAAAAGTCTGAAAAAGGCGGCGGCTGTGGAGTGGAGCAGAGAGCAGAGTGACCAGACACAAACGAAAACTACTGCCCATTTTTCTGAAAGGAGAAGGCAGCTGCAAGTGCACGTTAAATCCAATGGATTACAACCTGCTTGGTGACTGAACATCACATTCTGAGTGGAGGGAGCCATCATTTACCAGCCGCATTCATTTGTAGGGTAACCATTATGTGTGAAGAAGCCATAACTCACAAGTGAAGATTGAAGCTGGCGTGAAGCCTGGAGGAGAACTGCCATTTCAAAGTGCAAGCTGTGTACTTCAGAGAAAGATTTTTGGCTTGTTTTTCCCCATAGTACTCTCCTTTCTATTGGTTTTAGATCCGACCTTTTGATTTGTGAGTTTGTAGTTTGAATAGTTGACAAGCATTTACCAAATGATGACACGCTAACGGAGGGTTCTGTTTGTTCTGGAGTAAGGGAGTGGTTCCTTTCCTCCCCTAGTTGGCTTTCAACTGGAAACTATCCCCAATGTCTGCACCGTGTTGCTCGGAAACATTGGGTTTACAGCTGGGTGGTTAAGGCCAAGTCATTATTGAGAATACGACTGTAGGAAATGGCTGTTCAATATCATCACCGGCCCACAATGCACTGGCCCATGACGTTTTTCAAAGAAAGCAAGGACCTTGGTAATAGAGGCAGGATGAATCCTTTAAAATGTGCGGCTCAGCATCGAAACGGGCTGAAACGCAGGGGCTAACAGACCTGAACGCAGCCAGGTAGCGGTTTGAACAGATTGGCTTCTGTTTACCATGTCCCCCCTTCCTCCAGGCTGTTTTCTCCACCAGGCGGTTCGGGGGGGGGGGTCTTCGCCTCTAACACATACACACACAAGCCTCCCCCTTCTCACATCCTCTTCCTTCCTCATTAGCATGCAGCCGGCTGGTTGGAGCTCCGTGTTGTAATTTGATTAATGGAATCTGACTTCCAGCGTGGATCCCTGAAATGGGTTTTGCTTTTTTGGAACAGCGACGACGGAGAGAGCAGCAGGAAGGGGCTCCATCAGGGCAGGGGAGCGGCCCTGTCAGCTCTCTTCTTCCCTCCAACACCTGAAGTTGAGTACGAGCACATTCTCTGCCTGACATGGGTGGGGAGGGGGTGCGGCAGTGCGGCCAACTAGACAAGAGAGGCATGCCAGACTATCTGTGGACCAATTTGGCGCCCGTTTCGCTTGGGGGGCACAATGTGGACACCTGTATGTCACAGATTTGCCTTCATTTGGTCATCTGAGCCCCAGAACTGGAGGAAAGCTTGGACACTGCCAAATGACAAGTTAAAAAAAAACTAAACAACCACTCAGTCAGCTCCATCAGACGAATAAACAAGCCGGAGTATCATGG
>JABUIW010000206.1:365049-499283 GCA_013363375.1 Menidia beryllina
CCCCCCCCCCCCTCCTCTAACCCAGCCCGGTCATTTCTATCACTTTCACACATCCAGCACGTGATTGAGATAGGAGATGTAGCAGATGGCCAGTCTGAGGATCTCAATCTTGGAGAGTTTCTTGTCCGGGGGCAGGGTGGGCAGGAGCTTCCTCAGCTCGGCGAAGGCCACGTTGAAGGCCTCCACCCGGATCCTCTCGCGGGTGGCGTGGGCGGAGCGGTACTTGGCGGTGGCCCTGCGCCTCCTGCGCTTCTCCTCGCGGCTCAGCGGCTGCTCGGACTTGCATTTGGGGCCCCGGTCGTCGCCCTCCGCCGTGTCGTCCGAGGTGCAGCCGGCGGACTTGAGGCCGCTGAGCAGGCTCTCCGGGTCGGACTGGGTCCAGGAGAGGTCGGCCTCCGCCTGGTCCGGGCTCAGCATCATCTTTACGCGCAGGCGCCGGCAGACACTCTTCTGGAGAAACCTGCAAAAAACAAACAAACAAACAAAAAAAGCATGATAAACAACAACGGAATTAATCCATTGCTCTTTTTAAAATAACTCCCCCTTTCGATTTGACTTTCGAGTGTTTTTTTCAATCACTCTTCTTTATTTAAACTCGACCCCCCGCCCGAAATACAAAAAAGTTCATCAAGAACTGTCACTGGGATTTAATTAAAAGTGTTTTCACGCACCCTGAGGCCCTCTCCAGAAATCCCCCAGCGGGTGCCCTGCTCGGGTGCCAGCTCAGGCCCCCCCCCACACACACGCACACGCACTTCATTGCATAATAACATAAACCCCCCCTTTAATAATAAATGCCACCAAATTCGAGGTAATGGTTAATTCATTACGTCTCAAGCGCTTACAAAGGAAACAAACAATGCAGAAAACCACGTTTGGTTAAGTTCAATCTCAAATATGAGCTCAAAAATAAATCTTTTGAGTCAAAAGTCATGTTTAAAGACAAACTATTTGAGTTTGATTTTTTTAAAATAATTTTTTTAACGTGAACACTCTTTATATTGTGAATGAACATAATCAGAATGGGCCATCTGTCAGTGTGATGAACACATCTGCCCGGGCCGGGAGAGCTGACAGCAGAGGCTGTCACCGTGTTGACATCTGCTGGCTGTGAAAGCACCGCAGCTTTCGAGTTTACATTTTAAGGCACTACGAGGGAAAATTGGAAATGTTTTCTTCGCCACAGAAAAAAACGATTTTAGCCACAAACAAACAAACAAACAAACAAACAAACAAACAAACAAACAAACAAACAAACAAAGCAAAACAAACAAAACAAAACAAAAAGGAAAAAAAAATCAGACGCAACAAATACGATTATTTCTAAAAAATGTTGTCCTTTTTTTTTTTTTCCTTTCGTATTCGAGACTTACCTTGTCAAAGAGTTTTGGAGGCAATTATTGTTTCTAAATTTCTCGTGACTGGCCTCAACTCCAACTTAACTCATATTCCAACGAGCCGGAGCAGCGCCAGATGTTCCAGAGGTGGACCCCTCGCAGATCTTTGGAGGGGAAAAAGGAGCAAAGTAAAGAAAAGAAAAAAAAAAACAGCAAAAAAAAAAAGATGCTACTTCTTTCACTTTTCTCCGCTTCGGACTCGCAACATGGGGAGAGCCAGAGAAAGGGGGCGCGCGTGTGTGTGTGTGGGGGGTCAAACGTCAAAACATGGAAACGTCTTCAGCTCAGCAGCCCCGGAGCCTGAAGTCTGCTGATCAGGTCGGCTGATTTGTAGAAAAAGATGCTGATGCTGATTAGAGTCGGGGGGGCTTGAGAGGGGGGGAGGGGGGGGGGGGCTCTCTGTGTGATCTCAGCGGCGCAGAGACAATAGGCGAGGTGGGCAGTGAGTGCAGGGGAAAAGTGCGGCCAGGGCTACTGGTCCATCCGCCTGTGGAAGCTGAGGATAAGGTAGAGGCGCTCCCCGGTCAGGAACCCGCGGATCGGAGGGCAGTGCATGCGCAGGTAATCCCCCAGTCTTCCTCCTTCATCCGCGCGCGGCGAGAGTCAGATAAGAGATAAGATCCAAACGATTCCGACTAATAAAGGCTCACTTCATGGACGGAGGGGATGGAATATATTTGAGGAATGGTATTGTCTAACACCGCCCCCTCCCTCCCTCTTTGCCTCCTCCTCCTCTCAAACACTCACCTCATCTCTCTCTCTCTCTCTCTCTCTCTCTCCCTCCCTCTCCCTCTCTCTCCCCTCACGCCCCTCAGCCCTCCAGGCTCAGCCTCCCGTGGGAGTTGTGGGCAAAGGGAAAGCAGAGATGTGTGCACGGTGAGATGTTCTCTCTGTGCGCGCTGCGAGTTGCCGAACGTGAAATTAAGTGAACAGCAATGAGTAGTAAAAAAAAAAAAAATACATTTTTTTGATTTTGGGAATTTTTTTTTTCAGGAAAATGATTATGGAGGGAGGTGTGTTAGTGTGTTTGTGGCTAATAACGATGGAGATCATAGGTCCAACCCCTCAATTCAGTCCCAAGTCCAACTGCCTCTATTTATATGTTGATTTGCAAGCTTTTCTTCAACTTGCTTTAAACTTTGGAAAAGAGAAAAGTGACCTTTATTTGTCAATTCATTTCTTTTGCGTGGCACTTCTACTGATCGCGTAGTTCCTCATTTCCCAGTAATTTTGTATGTTTGTGAAGCCTTTTTCCCCCTAAAGAGCTGGTCTTTGTACATCTGAAATTCTGTAATCACACGTAAATCCGGCAAAATCCAATTAAATTTAAGATGCTGGTTTTAAATGCAGGCCAAGGTCCTTGAGTTTCCCTGAGTGATTTGTCTTTACGGGACAGGGCACTATGAGATGACTTGATTGAAAGCACAAAACTGGAGTGGAAGTGAACGGAAAGAGTTTGAAAATCCTGAGGCGGAGGCACGAATGGAAGAGGGGCTCAGTTTTTGGACACACTCCATCTTTGACTGTTGATGGATGTTGCATCAGTTTTTGGTGTTCAAGCGAAGCCACTTGAGCAGATGTGAAGGGAAAAAAATGCATTTGGAGAAAGTATTAACGGCTCATCTCATAACAAAATGCAGCCCTGACTACACATTGATTTTTAACACTGTGGGTCAAGTGGACTCAGAATTCAATATTCGCCCTCCAAATGCAACCGAGTGTGAATATGATATCTTAAATATTTAAGTAAAACCTTCAGTCCAGCCATAATTTCTGTAAACATAGGCAGGACTACTGGAAATACCAGCAATGATTTATTGAAACATTTGCCAGTGTAAGCGTGCGGTCAGGATCAAAAGCAAATACAGAATTTGTGCTGTTCTAATGAGCTTTAAAGTCCAGTGACCAGTGTTATTCCTCAACACAGTCCCAACGTCCTCAGACAAGCTTTCTGTCATTTCTCTTCAGTAATAGTTCTGAAGGCTTCTCTGAACGTTTCCTTCCTTTTCAGTTGGGACCCGTTTGTTTCATCTGGTGAATGTCGGGCCGTTCTTCAAATCTCACAGCCATAACGGGATGTGGCCTTACTTTTCTGTCAGCATGTCTTTTGGAGTTCCCTTCTTGGCGCCCAAACGCCATTTGTCTGCCAAACTGTGTTACACTTCCCATAGATTCAACAACTAAAGTGTCTCTTTAAAAGTGACATTCTCTCAGTTTTTCACTGACATGCAAGCGTTTTCTATGCAATATGAGTTAAACTCAGTCAGCCAAACAGTTTTAGTTGACCTTTGACAAACCAAAAATGGTGAAAAGTAAATGCGCCCTCTAGTGGTAGAGAGAGCAACTGCATGTCTGTCAGAGACGGTACTGTGGAGGAAAGAATTCATTTCGGTCCCAGCTGTGATGTTGTTCTTTATCCTTGACAAGAAGTTTTTATTTCTAATCCCAGGCAAGTCATGTAATGTGTTGTTGTTAGATGCTATTCGGGGACTAGTAAAATGGCACCTTTGAAGGTGTGTGGTAAAATAATAGAATATAGACCGAAGGTGTTTTCGAACCCTAACCATTTTTTTCTATTTACCCGTTAAGATTTTATGCTTGATAAGCCTCAAACAAAAGCAACAAACATATCTTTGTAAAGTGGGATAAATATTTAACTGAGCAAAGCCCACATGCGGAGAAAAGAACAAACAAACAGGAAATGAAAAACGGCCAGTGGCTGAGCGGCCTGCTCACGAGCAAACGGCTAATGTTTGACGCGCGTTTTGCGGACGGAGAAAACGAGAAAGGCTCCTCGTGCTGGGTCTTGTCCTTTCCCCGCCTCCTGTTGTGCCCCCCCGTGCCCGGTGGCACTACCAGCGCCGGGTCACGGGGTGGGGGCACCGTTCCAGAGCAGGAGCAGTGGCCAGTCGGCTGGGCACTGGCTGCGCCTAACGAGGTGATTAAAACGATAAGGGGAAGCACGGATGAGCTGCCGTGGCCCGCAGCCACCGCCGTGTTCACTGCCACCACACACACACACACACACACACACACACACACACACACGCTCAGCAGCACATTCTGTGAGTGAGAGACAAGTACTACTACTGCACCAGAAGGACAATATCAATGAAAACTCAGCGTGTGTGTGTGTGTCGGTGAGTGGGAGTGGGCGGGCGACCTCATGTGTGAGATGACGGACAGCTCGCCTTGGGCTCCGGCCGGGTCCTTGGAGTGGTGTGTGACACAGAGAGGCTCACAGCGGGGTGAATTGGAGACACGTCAAGACCAGGAGACAGAGGTCTCCTGACAGCTGGAGCCCACGGACACACACTCGCATGCACACACACGCACGCACACACCGCCCTAATTGCTCCACGTGCAGCAAAAGTGGAGATCGCCTGTTTGCGGTGGTCTGCGTCAGTCGGACCCCTCCTCAATCTGCCAGGCTCTGGGCCAAAGACACGAAGGACACCTCCAAGGCTGTTTTGTTGGTGCCTGCTGCAATTACATCCCACAGCTGATGTACCGACTCTGTCGACAGGCAGCGCTCTGCAGGGCGGTGGAGTCGCAGGAGGGCTCTTAATGGATGTTGTTTAGTCACAGCGCTTACTCTTGCTTTAACTGATTTCCACGAGCCGAACCCCGCGTCGAATCCTGGCTCATGTTTTTTCAGCAAAACGTCTTGGATGGGCGAAAGCGTGCAACCCGGGTGCAACTTTTTTTGCACATTATCAGGAGGCCATGCGCTGAAACACACTGGGGATAGCCTAAATCTGTGTCCTAACTGCATCCCAGTTCACTCCGTTCAGAGCCAATCGACTCCCCCGAGCAGCTTTACGTCTCGTTTTGGGTGAATTATGCAAACAATGAAATTACCACGACACAGGAGGCAATGATTAAGAGAGCAACAATGGACAGAGACCTACTCTGGCACAATTGCACATTTTCAGCTTATTTGAGCTAATTTTAATGAGAAAGTAGCTCTGAAAGTGGCGCAGATACTTGCAAAAATGGACATGCACTCATACTTCTGCCTCCTTGTTGTCAAGTTCCTCAGGTGCGAGACTTGTACTGATTTGTAAACCGCAAGGACGCAGCCTTTATTTCCAGGGATCTTCGTTGATCAGTTTTGGGGTGAAAAATCCCTTTGAAAATATCCGAAGTCTTAAAACGAGTTTGGTATAACAGTCAGCGCCCTTTTTACTGTGGTTCCCATAATCATGCTCGCAGAAATAAGCCGCTCAGTGATTCAAGGTTGTGATTATTCTTTTGCCTGTCTTATATCACCAGCTGAGCCCTAATGCTGTGGTTAAATTCTCAGGAAATAATATGCAAATGTGAAACCTTTGTGGGGAGATAACTGTTACCTAGTGAAGGGGGGGGGGGGGGGGGGGGCTTCCAAGGCTGCAACCGTGTGTGGTTTTCTTGTAGGTGGACCTCATTTTGAACAAGCTGCCAACAAAAAGTCAGGAAGTGATGTCACTCTGATGAAGCGTCTGTGATGGAGTTATTTCTCCAATCAGTCAGGCTGGCTGCAGACCCCACGGTTGTCTGAGCCCGCTTGTTACAACAACAGCGAGAAAGAAAGAAAAAGAAAAAAACCCACCTTGAACTTGTGTGACATACACCCACCTGTCACCCATCAGGCTGGAGAGGCACAGACATACACAGAGACGCAGGTTTGAACAATCCCGGGGAGCAGTGGGACGGAGCTGTGAAATGGGGAGGATTAGTCACTTTGTCAGGAGATGTATGAGGCTTCTCTCAGGTGGACGACGAGCCACAGGGGGCATTCGGGAGAGGAAGAGGGGAGCGAGGGGAGAGATGAGGCCAGGAAGGGAAGACAGAGGAGCAGACAAATGAAAGTGTGCGAAAATGAAGACAAAGTGTGTGCGTGTGTGTGTGAGCTTGTGTGTGTGTGTGTCTGTGTGCGTGGGGGGGATGACGCCATTTGCAAAGACTTTAGAAAGATGTCGTGACGAGTGATCGTTTCTCACCAGAAATTCCCAAAATTTGCTAAACCCTTTACCTCCTCTCACTTTGGCGTCCCTCGCACTCCCACGCTGGGAAACACTTTGCCGCTGAGGGGGACCGCCAACTCGCCCGTGTGTGCTGCGTTCTGCCTTTTATTCCACGGTGCCGAAACAGGAAACGGGCCGGCCTGGACCCCGGCCTCGTGCGTGCGCACGTGTGTGTGTGTGTGTGTGTGTGTAGACAAACGGGGAGGGGAAGGGGCTGTCAATTCAGGCCTGAACAGGAGGTGTTGGATCCAGAAAGCCGGGGATCCCATGTGAGAATGTGGCCGTGGCAGGCCCCGGCACCATCTGTGCTCCCAGCAGGGCGCCCAGCGCGTTCGCCGCCACCCAGACACATATGGACACACAAAGGTGCTCGCTCCCCCCCCCCCCTCCCCTCCCCTCCCACGGATGTGCAGCCGCACATACGCGCTCGCTCACTCGGAGCAGGGGGAGGCCCGCCTGGGACAGGGACAGCGCGAGATGAGAGGGAGGATGATGAGTTTGTTGATTGCGCAGCGAACAGGATGACGGTGTCTTGGTGACATGGCTGATGTAGGTGTGATGACTTCAGAGGCTTTATTAGTCAGCAAAGCAGCCAGCTGTGCTTTGACAGTCACACAAACTTCTGTCTTTAATTTTCACTCCAAGGGCACCTCATTTTTTTTCTTTAAAAAAAAAAACCTTGGCATGAAAAACAGGTTCTTCTCTTCTAAAATTGATCTTTTTCAGAAGTTGGGGGTTCCTCTCCTCTCCATCTGGTAAGGCTTTATATTTACAGTGCATAACTAAATCGGGATAGGTTTTCTCATCAAAAAAACAAAAACCTGAAACTTACTTTTGGTATTGTTGCCTTTAACTTCAAAGAACACAAAATACATAGCAACTGTAACCAAACGCCAAGTTGGAAAAGCATATTCGCATAGAAAACAAATTTCAAAAGAAGAATCGGCTCTACTTTCATCACCTTATTGGCAGGAGTAACTCAAACTCTACTGTATCATCCCTCCTTTTTCACTTCTCCCAATTGGGCTAGTTTAGGGTGAACAAGAAAGCCACAGACCAAAAAACTTGTAGCATTTAAATTGACACACATAGAGCAGTAGTTGGACAACGACATATTCTTTTTAGATTGTTGTTGTTACCATCCTCCTCTGGTGAAAAGTATTTTGGATCAAACTTGGGGCATAACACTGACCCTAGTTTAAGTCTAATTGAACATATACACCCAAACCATAACCTTAGAGTGTGTTAGTCTTTGATTAAACATTCTTGTTTGTATGCCAAATTCCCACTTTTAGTTAGATTAAGACAATAATTAGACATCTTCTGACACCGTGTAAACATATTAACACCGCACCGAGAATACCAGTTAACCAATCTGATAATTTCAGGGAGGAAATATTGCAAAGGCCGTGATACACAGATTAGAGAGTTATATCAACATTTTCCTCAGACACTGGAAATCACAAGGGGAAATTCTACATGACTAACATCATGATAAAGGCATTAACTTAAAAAGCTTTCTCCATGGCATACACCATCCTCAAAAAAAAAATTAATTTAGTGCCAAGAGAGGTTTAGAACACAATTGGCCAAGGTGTTAATCAGGAGAGCAGGATTATTCTAAAACCATGATTAAAGAAGAAAAGTGGTCTTTTCAGCCAGTGCACTCATACTTTGAAAGATATTCACAATCTTTTGAGGACAGCATAATTGTAGAAGCATAGTGAACAATCCAACGTTTGTGAATGAATACAAATTTGGACAACATTTTCTGTTGTATTTGAGCAGGAAGCAAAAAAAAAATCAAACAAAAAGAATGCAATTACAATTCTGATCTTTCCAACGAATCTATGGTTGCAAACCATGGATACTTAACTATACACTTGTTTGCTTCCCCTGCAGATTTGTTGTCTTCTTATAGGCTCACCAGAAAAAAACAAAGCTCTGGGTTTACAATTTTTGGATTGTTTTCATTTGGTCATTTCTTGGTTCTTGTCCCTTTCGTTTCATGTAATTTATTCTTCATTTTCTCGACTGGATAATTCCAATTCTCTCATTTCCCTCTACCATCACCTGCTCATCTGATCGCCATGTGAGAGCCACAGAGTCATTAATCCAGTACTTTCCTCCATCTCTCCCTGTCTCATCCCACTCTGTTCCACACAGTCTCCCATACTTCTTCCTCCTGCCTGCTGACCCTCCTCGCTTGGCCCCCAGCCCTTGTCGGAAACTGCACCTGCCTCATTTAAGGTGTTTGTGAGCTCCCCCTCAGTCACCCTGCACCTCCATCTTCCATAAAGCAAGCAGCCTGCCGACCCCATCTTTCTTTCCCTCCCTTTCGCCCCTCTGTCCTTCCGCGTAGGGCCTCCAGCTGGCTGATGAGTTCATTAGACCCAGAGCTCAGCCAAGGAGCACGCCAGTGTTTGGGCCAAACCAGGAGGGTATCAGGGGGCCCCTGGTGGCCACTGGGTCCAGGCCATGGCCATTGGAGCCGAGTCAGAAAAGTCCCAGAATGTCCCACATGTCGATATGCGGGCTCTGTTTATTCTTGGAACACAGAGACAATTATTTTGTACATTAGCAATCTGGTTTGGGACTCGTTTTTTCCCCGAAACTTCAACGGCGAAAGCGCGGGGCGTTGTGGTGTAAAGGGGTCCACATAAACAATAGGGGAAACAGATTTCTAATAATCCCCACAGGTTGCAGTGACATCTGGCCCCACACTTGAGCATTGGCTCAATTAATTCGGAAAACACAAAACAAAAAGCGCCAGGGGCAAAGATCTGGGGGACTTAACATAACGCTTTGCATGCGGGTCTGTGCGTGTGTGTGTGTGTGTGTGTGCGTGCATGTGCGTATTGATTATGGCATTTGATCAAGTCAGCTGTGGTGTGCATGTGTGAATTTAACTCAAATTAGTCAAGCCATCCAGCTGCCTTTTGAGAACGGTGTTTTTTTATTAGATTTTTTTGCCCTCATAAATAGAAACAAAAAACCGTAACATCTTCCCCGCAGCCTCGCTACATTTTGCCATTCCCTCCACTCTCACCTTTCCCTCCCTCTGTCCACTGCCTCCTTCCTCTCAGCAGCGGGTCAGCTGAGGTCGGGGCCTCCGTGGCTGGGCTCAGGTGTAGCCTCAGCTGGGCAGGATGGGTAAAGGATGGATAGAAGAGGGAAGAGAGGGAGAGGAGAGGAGAGAGAAGAGAGGAGCAGCGGTGAGGCAGCAAAGCGAACCAAGAGGGAGTCCATCGAAAAACAAGAAACAAACACGTGTGTTCACGCAAATAAAAAGCCGCCCGACCCCCCCACCGAAAAAAAAAAAAAAAAACAGCTTTGTCCCTCACTCCCTTCTCTTCTACACCTCCCCCATCTACTCTCTTCCCATCTTTTCCTCTCACTCTTTCTCTCCTGGGAGATGCCTGGCCGGGCTTGGCCTGAACGCCATCTGCTGCATAATGTAACGGGATGGAACTCCAAATCCTTCATTTCCACTCACTGGCTGTCATCTGTGCGTGTGTGTCCACTCGTTCAGTTGTATGAGCTCACGCACCTTGATGGGGTGTGAATGTTTGGACGCGCGTTAGATTTCATTATACGGGCGTCGCCGCGTCATTCCATCCGGTGATGATGCTGAGTGACGGCTTTGATGGAACAAAACAAAAAGTTTGTGCCAAACGTGCGTGTGCATGTGTGCGTGCGAGCTCTTTCAGGAGATTATTGCCGTGCTGTGAACTTGCAAATCTGGTAGGGTAAACAAACTCTTCCTCACAGGCAGCACCACTGATCCATTTTCAGATGTAACAAAATGTCTAAATGGAAACAGTCTTTCAACACGAGCACTTGGGAAATCGGGCTGAGGGTGGCACCCTGCCAGAGATGTCCCAAATTTGCTTTTTGTTTACAAGTTAACACACAAAAGTGCACACACACAGAGCCGTGTTTAGGCGCCCCACCCCTCACCACCGCGCTGGTAACCTGGAGGTGCAAGGAGTTGTCCCTCCAGGTCCCCGTGGGGCCACTGTGAATTGGGGGGCCATCTGTTTTGTGGTAATAAGCTTTCCCCTTCATTCTGCTTCTCTTGTTCCCTCTTTACTGTTCCTTCCTCCTCTCTGCGTTTGGTTTGCATCCACACATGTTTCAAAAGGTCCTCCCAGAATCCATTGAACAAACACGCGCACCCGAGGACGCAAACAGACAAAGATCTGGCACGAGAGGTTTTGTTCCCCCTGGACATGAAAGCAAGCCTGAGCCCTCGGTTTAAGGGAAAAGAGACATAGCGAAATATCACAGCGTGAACCCTGAACCCTGACCAGCTATCCATGGCTGTTGACACAAAGAAAACATGACACATCCCTTCTCACATTAATCCCATACACTAGGCTCTCGTAGTTGCTGTGCAGGCATTCAAATCTTCAGTTCTTTTCAATCCTGAAGGATTCCACAGCTTCAGGGCGACAGCAAATATAAAACCCGGTGCACGGTACATTTATGGAACTAAACTAAACTCCATACGCCATGCCTACTCCATGACTCAGCAGCCTGTAGCATGACCCGATTTCAGCCAAGCTTTAGCTGTCAGATCGATGGCCTCGCATTTGACTAACGAATAACTTGGCATACAGAGAGGTTCACGGGGGAGTTCATGAGTGACTGCAAGGTGCCGAGCTATTTAGGCTCCAAAATAAGTCCAAACCATCGCCCTCCCGCAATGTCGGACAGTTGGGATGATGCATTTTCTGCTCATTCAGCAGTCTTTCTTCTACTTGTTGGTTAACGAAGGCCACTGTGCTCAAAAATTGAAAGGAGGTACCAGCTGGTCCTAACTTACACAAGTAAAACTGAAAAATGGACAAGAGAGTGAGGGGCCATGTGCGAACACATCCAGCATAAATTTGAGACTCCTGGTGAGTCTGAGGGTTGATCGGCGGTGTTATTAACCAGACTCGGGCATATCCACTAACTCTCAATAAAACCAATCACTATAAAAAAGACAGTGCGTCAATGCACATCTGTGTGCAGTTTATTGCACTGATGGTATTGGAAAAGGTTGCCTTTTACTGCCATATTCCAATGGGAAGCACAGCAGAGGACAGCACAAATGCTTATTTTGTTCAAAGGATACTGTTACTGTTATTCACTTTCACAATTTGGGGGGTGTAGACACCGAGCCCTGCTCGGCTCGACTCTGCTTGTTTTTTTGCATTTCCGTAAGGGTTTGGAGCCTCCCAACCAGGTGGGTGGAGACTGCCGGTTGCCGATTGGCCAGGGAATCACGTGACTGGATGAATCATGAAAGCGACACGTTCACGAGAACCCCCCGCCCATTTAAAAAAAGTGGCAAGGATAAACATCTGATTACATCAAGTCCATGATCGCCTGCCAGTTATCCAAGGCTTGTGCTGTCATGTCGTGAACAGACCCGCTCAGGGCTGACTATGTGTGAAAACCTGTTGAACCTTTTTCTAATTGTATTACTACGCTAACTGAGGCCAGTGGTTTATTTAATCATTCCGCTTTCTGACATCGGGGTGAACTTACTGGGACATTTACTCCCTGAGACTTGCAACACGTCCTCCATGTTTTCCACTTGAGATGAATCCTTGTACAGTGATAATTTAAAATAGGTCTTACACCCACTCCCATGTTACCATGCCACGCTACCCTCACTTCTCTGAGATCAATGCTTGGCAAACCTCTCTTCAGTCTAACGTGAATATTAAGGTGGACTTGACTTTTCAGACCCTGCCTCTGTGCTTTGGCTTTGTTTTTAATCAAACAGAGGATGGTGATGACGACTTTCATTTTGCCTTACAAATAAAGCAGTAAAACGGAAAAAAAGGTGTAGTTTCCCCCCCCCCCACACACATTCGTGTCTTTCTGATGTGCTTGTATCACCTGCATTGTGTTTGTCAGTCCATTTTGTAGCTCCCTGTGATGGAGGGAAAAACCCCACTCATTTTATTCTGCCAAAGCCCTAATCGTGATGGCGAGCCGCCCAAGACCACTTAATTGTAAAAGTTTTTGTGAGAAGAAACATTCGGTATTAGTGGGCACCAGATCGATCAGAATAGTTGCCATGGCTACAGTGCAGCGTTACAGGGGAGAGGCTGGGATGGAGGTTGGAATGGAGGCTGGGGGGCAGTGGGAAGGATGGTGGACTTGAGTCCCACGCCATCTAAACACACGGACATACATTAACACAGCGGAGAGCGGCCCTTGAATCTCAACTGTGAAATGTCCAAGGTCCTGCTTTAAAAGTGTGCTGCTACTTCCCTTTCATTACTTATTCTGCTGAGAGCTGTTACTGCACAGAGCTGTTAAGGACAAAAAAAAAAAAAAAATAGAAGAGGAAAAAAAAAACCCAGCGTGAGTTTGCAGCTGTGTCTCCTTCTTGGATGTGCCAATTCAAAGCCAACACAACGCTTTACACATTTATGGTTCATTACAGGCTGTGCATGACAACGTCGATATGTCATCTGATATTGTTCATTATCCTGACTGTGGCATTATCCGATTTATTCCTTCCTATGGCAGGTTTCAATACAGTGATGTGTTATATCATGATTATGAGCGGGCTGGGTACCGGGATGCTGTCTGCATCTCATTGAAGCAGAATGAAGTGGATCAATATACCGGAGGGGGCAGGATCAGGGGGCTCTGCATGTTTGAGACACCGTGTGTGTGTGTGTGTTTGTTAGTGTGTGTGGACAGACAGCCTTGGGAGATCAGTGTGCACCACCGCTCGCGGGCCTCTAACAGCATGGCTCTTTCAGCTGTTTTGTGGCACATCTGCATGCACAAGCACAGACTGCTTTGACCAACGTTTAGGTGGAGCAAGAAACCTAATCACACAGTATATCAGCCTTCCGACCGCTGCCTTGCAAACTTCACGAGGCTATATCTCTTCTGCCACGCAGCAGGCAGGCCGTCAAGCAGACGGCCCGGAGTCGAGCAGCGACCCGCTCCCATTTAAGCGCAGATTTACAGGCCGGTAGGCGCCTTTTTCGGGATGCGGCCCGGCATGGCTGGAAAGAGAGCTGCCACGTGAATGCATCTGTTCTATCAGCCAAAGGGCTGCAAACAGGCTCTCGGGGATCCTGTGATGAGAATGTGAAAAATCAGAGCACTGTGATAGCTCAGGTGATGTTTCAGTTTGTTAAACGATAAGAAAACCACAGGCAAACACACACACACGCGCACACATCCATAAATGGAGAGAAGTTACCTCATAAATGCAATAATTTAATGCATCATTCCCCCCTATTAATCCCAACTTCTGTCTTTATCCGGATTCTTGCATTAAATGAAGGGGCTGCCACATGCTTCCCCCCCGAACAAAAGGAAGGTTAGATTTATTCTTCATTTGGGGCAGTGTGGGTGGCGGTGGAGGGCTGTTTGGTGTGGAAATGGGGTTGGGGGGGGTGAGAGGTTTATGCATGGGCATAACCCGGCCCCTAAAGGAAGGCCCCCGCTGCCAGCTGCCAGCCATAATTAAGCAGCCCTGCCGTGTCTATCACTGATTATGTTTGACCTGGCTAATAAGGCGAGCGCGTGCCACCTACGTGTGGCAGGAGACCACCGGTCTGCGTCACGGCGTCTTTTGTGCTCGCTCAGATGAGGTTATTAGTTTGATGTATTACCGATGACAAAAATGAATGTGTTGCCCAAACATCAGTTGTTGCGATCCTGCGGCTCCTCAAATGATGTATGGCAGGATGTTGGGAATACAAATTAAGGCTCATGTCAACCCCTAAAAGCCAAATATCCACTTGCGATGTCCCAGTACTCACTGGTCAGCATAGTCTGTGTGCTCTTTGTTGTCATTTTAACTACTTTTGCCGGTGAAGGTGTAACTTTTTACAAAGGTTCTATGTCTTTCTTGGTGTTAGATGTTCAGTTTCTTCACAAAGAAAACCAACTGAAATCGTGTGGAAATCTTCCTTCCCACTGCTAATGTATCAAATGTAGCCTTTTTTGCTGCTTTGCTATTATAGTTACAGAAACCATGAAATTAATATATTTCTAATGTAAAATAAAGAAATCTCAGTTATATATTGCCATCACCTCTTACAAAACCCACAATCCCATCTACACAAATCGGAACAATTTGATCTAAAACAGTCAGGGCAGATGTTGTCAGAATTATTAAACTGCTATCTTGATAAGATTCACGATTATATACAGTAACCTGCTGAACCAGCTAAATTGTCTGTAAGAGCCTTTAAGTAATCATTTCAGCACAAAAAGTTTCATTTCAAAGTGTCATTTTTTCCTCCCAAATCAGTCAGTTTGTAATGCCTGAATCGTAAAACAACATCTCAGTTTAACTTTAACTGAACTAAACATCAATGTTTTTTTCTTTCTGATGTGGATAAACTGACATGAAAGATTTTCAACTGTTCAGCCACAGAAATCTGTCACCCGTAGGCTAAAACAAGCATTGCTCTCATGATGCACTCCATTGTTCTTTTAAGTCATTTGTTCGTCCAGGAGTCCACCGGCAAAATAAATAACGTCTCACTTTTGCTACACTGATCGCAAAATGTGTGCATGACTGATTAATAAACAACACAACTCCGCTTATCAATCAAGGATTGAGGCTACAGATCGATTTAGATCTTTCAAACCAGTCTGACTCCACCCATGTGGAGCGTGTATTGATGTGTGAAGTTGAAGCATCTTTTTGATAGTTTATTTCAGAGGTTGCTTATCCAAATTGAGATCTGGTCTTATCAGCTCATGCTCTCTTGGAGAATGCATTATTTTCAACAGATTTTAGGCACGGTTAAAAGAGCATAGATAAATCTGTCAGCAATGGAAATAATTGACAGTGCAGGGTTGCCATCGGATGCGATGTCTTGTGAAAACCTGCAGGTTCGGCAGTGTTGGTAAGTACACGGAGGATAGCTTTAATACTGATATGAGTAAAGACCACTGTCTCCCCAAATGGCAGTCTCCGAGAGGGGTATCCTTTAGTAACCGCCTTTTGCCTGCGCGCACTCCAACACTGCAGCAATCAGTATAAATTAATAATAAGTAAATCAAAGTGCTTAATTTAATGGAGGCTATAAAAGATTAATACCTGACATTATCCAAGCTGCTGTGCTGTTAGGGGAACCACCCATGCCTGAGGTAAACCAATCACATTTCTATGAATATGACATTAGACACATTGATGTGATGTGTTCCATCAATGTCAGCCTGTCTTCAGTACACCGGCTCTGGATAGAAAGTCTGCTGACTGTGACAGGTCTATTTCTGGCTTTTTTTTCTTTTTTTTTCCTTATTCCCTCCCTTCATTTCTGGGTCTAGAGGCGAGAGATCAGATCAGGGTGGAGGAGAGCTGGTGTTTGGCCTGAAGGGCCCTTGGACACAGATTCTGTCATTGTTCCACAGCTGCCACCCCCCCCCCCCCCCACACACACCCCCCCTCCTCCCTCTCCTCCCCTCCATCGACTCCAGTCGGCAGCCACCCTCACCTTAAGGGCGTCCCCTGCTACCCCGCCTCCCTAATGAAGAGTGACACGCGTCCGGAGGATCTGATCTAGTCTGAAACCGGGCCCTTGCCTTCTCTGTTTTGTCTCCTATTATTGACTGTGGTGGCTCACACTGAGGCACCGTGATGAGAGGGCTGTATACCCGAGAGGCATTACTCCCAAATCACAGGATTGGGTGTGGAGGGTGGCCCAAAGGGCAGATGCAATTGTATGGATTGGTGAGGACCTAATTGTCTTTATTCATGAGATGTGTGATTGATATTAGGGAAAAATGAGACACTCTAATTGTTCTCGTATGAGGAATTTCTTACAGGCCTGTGTGTTTTGTTTGGTGTGTGTGTGTGTGTGTGTGTGTGTGTGCGTGGGTGTGTGCATGAGTGTGAGCACACTGCTGGGTGAGATATCAAACTGACATCTCCTGAAGGGCATCTAGGCAGTAGTCTCCCGACATATCACTTGAAATAATTCACATGGCTTTGTTGTCCTTTCTGACAGTTTTTTTGCCTTTATGGCGTCCTGAAACAGCAGATACACAAAAATACATCCAACTAAATGGAAAGCCACTCTTTTCCTCAAAGCATGTGGTCCTATGTCTTTCCCCTTCTGTCTCCATCCTCAAGTAGCTTTGAGGGTATGAGAGTAATCTCTGCAGCATAACGCCTATTCCGAGAGTAAAATCTTTCCCTGTGTCCTCCATTTAATCTACAGAACATACTCCTGATGTGACAGTAGCATGAGAAAAGCGTCATAGTTCACACTAACAATAATTCATAAGAGCTACACATTGATAAACACAGGGACAAAGTCAGTAGTTCACTTCTACACCATGGCTTCATTCAGCTTTTGAAAAATAATCCATTAGAAAATCATCGTTTCATTGTTCAAATAAATTAAAAGCAAAGAGTGAAGATAAAATACTTTCAGTTGTAATATGACTCCCTTCTTCTAGAAGACAATTCAACATTGTAGAAAAATTTAGAAAAAATCTGAATCACAAAATCTGAATCACAGTCTCTCCTTGTTTGGTCCATAACTCGGGTGCTTTTAGAAGACCGCTACCTGAGGTAGGAGTGAACGTAGGAGTGAATGTGAGTGTGTGTGGTTGTGTGTCTTTGTGTTGCCCTGCAATGGACGGCCGACCTATCCAAGCTGTACACCGCCTGTCAAGGTCCCCGTTGGGAATGAGCGGTACAGAAAATGGATGGATGGATGGAAATCCTAACATTTTTTCATCCATATATGCACAACACTAGAACTGCTTAGGAGGCCATACTGTTTTAAATCATTGGCACCGCTTGATGCTAATGCCTCATCCTCCACGTTTACAAGAGCCTCAATGATACTTCTGGCGACATGCATGGTGGGAAAGTGTGTTGCTATTTAGGAGTGTTACTTAAAGTGTTACTTAGCAATTAAGTGTGCCGTTTCCATTGCATCCCTTTCTACCAGTTATCAATGATCTCATGTTGATTAAATTGTCAAATCGAGTAAAAATATCTCAAATTTCCCCCAAAATGCAATGATTTAAAGTGTTGCTACTGATTTATGATATTTAGAAGTTGAATCTAAATCATTCCTTATTAGACAACCATTGCTCGGCCCCTCGTGAGGCATCCCAGTTAACCGTCATCAAAATTCTTGAGGGAAAACACCTTGAGTGGCTCAGGTAAGCGTAAATAAATGTGTTTGTGTGTTTATGTGGGTCATCCCTCACACCTACGTGCTCAAACCCACACACACACACACACACACACACACACACACACCGCACGCATGGAGATGAAAGCATGTGTGAGTCCGTTTCTGCAGGTGTGAGCGACTACAAATGTGCATGTATGTGTGCACCCACCAGTGTAATGTGATAAGCTCCAGCAAAGCACATACCTGATGCCATTAAATGCAATTTCCCATGTGTGTCAGCCAAGCCATTTGTCAGCTGCTAACACTGCACGCTTTATTAAAAACCTCATCCGCTTCAATTAACTGAGCCCGCAAAGCAGTTTAACTCCACTCTAATCCTGTCAAGATGTTTAAACAGGCCGTATGTACAGTAGGTACATCTTTTCAAAACCTGTCAGTGAGTTTTTCAAGTCCTCCCCCTCCTTTTCTTTTTGGTTACTGGCTCGTTTACTCGTGGCTTTATGTCGGCGTCAGGCTCAGGGAGGTGAAAAGGCAGCGTAAGCATTTTGCTGGGAACTCAGCAAAGAGGCTGAGAGAATTGAACTCCTTCTTTCCCTAAAAAAAAAAAATCCCTCTCCTTTTGCTACATCTCACTTCTCCATTTATGCATCAATCTTGGCAATCTTCAAGCTGTTTAATGGTAATCATGAAATTTCAGCATGCAACTGTGAAGTGGAGCTTTGATTTTTGCCCAGTGGCTCGCAGCTGTGTCCCTCCATCGTTTGTCTCTGTGGTTAACTGGGATGAGACTGACTGGAAGCACAGGAGCAATAAAGGCAATTTTTCTATCGACACAAAGTCGGAGGGGAATTATTTGCATGGGCTCTAAATTCTGTGCAGATTCAAGAAAAAAAGCATTTAGGAACAACGCTCTGTTTTCCAAGCCCTGTACAGCTCAGACCCCAGAGCAAAGGTTATCCGATAAACCCAAATTTAGCCGTTTCTAAGGTGGTGAAGTGGATGAAGCGCTGCCCCCATCATGCCTAGTGCCCTTTGTGGAAGCCAGTGGGACAGAGGTTTAATATTAGATTGCTTCAGTTGGTCAGGTTTAGGGTCAACAGCCTGATGTGCTTAAAAATGATCTCAGCCGACCACTTGAAAATAATGAATAACCAGGTTTTTACATTAAGAAATTCTCTGCCGCCCTGATGGTTCGGGGAGTCTCCAAGATACTGCAATGTTGAAAGTCACCAATCTCTAATAATAAAAGTGGGGTTCAGGGAGCACGATAAAACCTTGTTGTCAGAATGAATTGGCAGTAAAACCTTAAGCCCCCCTCAGAGTTATCTGGAAAAGAGTTCAGGGTACAATCTGACTTTCCAGTAAAATGGCAGGACAAAAATGTAATTCGAAAAAGTATAAGAAAAGACCCTTGGAGGTGTCGTGGTGTCCAACTGTAGAAACCCCTACTTGAGTTAGCTTGTGTGGCCAATTGAAGCCTTATCATTTTACTTTGACTGCAGCTCAGCGTAGAAGTGATGCATCAAAACCACTTAAGAGGAACATTATTGTTTAGAAAGCTATGCATTGACAGAAAATGACAGCCGTGCTAATGACCTTTGTTATCGAGAGCAAATTGAATTTCTGAACTTTTGAAAGGGGAAATTACATCTTAATCATCACTTGAAGCAGGACCTCTCAGATTATGGGAACTATTGCACATTCATGGCTGTCCTGTGGTGTTGACACATCATTTTCACATATTACACGCATCCAACACATTAAGTCTATCACTGACATCCAGCAGTGATCTTCACTCTTCACTCTGGAAGGTGGGATATACTGTGTATGTATAACCCCAAAATGCCATCTTGATATACAGTCCATATAAATCCATTCTGGCAAAACAATTCAGGATATGGCTATGCAACACAAGAACTATAAATAGTTATTTGGAAATGAATGGATTGATGATGCCAAGTCAGAAATTGGCTAACACAGCCAGGGCCGTCATTAAAAAGGTGAAGGAATGTTGGGGTCTTACTAAGAGATCAACACGACAAATCATACAACCAAAACTAAACCCCAAACTCTGACCAAATTGTAGCTTTGACATTTTCTAAATCAACCCCAATATAATATTTTTTAAAACCGTGGTGACTTGTAAAGGGGGAGGGAGGGCCTGAAACAAAATTAAAACCTGGCAAACCTACCCCAAAGGTCTATTACTGTCTTCCCCAAGGATCCTACATATGCTCTTAGACTTTCTTCCATTCTCTTTTTCACACACACACACATGCGTTTCACCGACACAGCCGTTTTCTCTGACATACACACACTCTCGGTCATGCCAGCGGGGATGTGATGGTTAGCATGGTGCTGTCACCAGGGGATCATGGGTGGGGTTTGCAGGAAAGGGAGAGGTGTAAATTGGGTGAGCGCTGGGTACAAAGCCCTCTGAGTGAAGGCTTGGTACTCTTCCTCATGATGCTTTGTCACTCACATACACACACACACACACCCCAAGAGAGACAGGTGGTGGGTAAGGTAAAGAGAAGCACTTTGGTTCAGCTGTCTGTGCTTAGATCAAGACTGAGAGCTTTTTCCATGTCTTTCACGGCTGCTCTTTCACCTCTCTGCTGTCTTACTCTGTTCAACACACAATCAAACACTTGATTAGATTTGAAACACACGAGAAGAAGCGTGTTAGGCAGACCGGGGGATTGGAAGTCCGGCACCAAGATGGGAATTCGATGGTGCCGACCACAAGTAAACAGTTTATGCCATAATTTCATGTCTATCCACTTGACGTAGATGAAATTTGAAAGTGTAATCAGCGGAACGAAAGCGGAAGGCGAGCAGGTGTGACTTTCCTTTGATCATAACGGAGACCAATTGCAATTAGGCCCAAAATGGCTTGACGCCGGTACCAGGGGGCCGTTTGCAGATTATGTATTTTTAATCAGAGTTGTTAGCATCTGTGATGGATGCCCGGTTCACTCATACCAACATCTGATGGTGTAGATCGCGTGTGCTGGCGGTGGATTATCACCATGTGCGAGCTGTCCATTAGCTGCATGAAGAGTTGCTCATCTCATCTGACACACTACTACTTCGTGGAGATTGCACAAGGGGGCTGCGTTGGTGAGGATTCAAGGTAGAAAACGAAAAACTAAACGAAATATAACTTACGTTCTCAGTAAGCCTATGGAACTCCTTTACAGAAAACAGCTTTCCTCAATAGACGATAAATGATTCATTGTTATGAATGCCAAATTAATTGTTGAAACAGAAGAAGATGTAGGAAATGGACCATAGAAAAAGCAAGAGAAGGCAAAATAGCAACAAAAAATCTGTAGCAGAGACTGACAATAAGTCCAAACCTTCATGCCTAAAAACAGTAATTGTGTTTGAATGTAGTCGTACAAGTATATTTGCATACAGATATGAGGTAGATCAGCCCCTTTGCTAAGTTGAATATAAAAGAAGGTGAAAAGATGACCAAGATTTACCAGTTTTGAGAAAGCAAACTTCTCCAACAAGCATCTCTCCATTTCGATCTCCTGTCCTTTTTTTTTTTTTTTTTGTGAATGCAGTGTACTATTGCATCCAAAAACTGTTTATATAAATGCCTTTACACAATGTTTTGCCTCTGGGTCTTTGACTATTTATGCATTGGTTTAAAAGGGGCTTAATAAAAAAAAGATTAAGAATATGGACGACCTATATGTTCAAACTGTTTGTCTAATTTCCAGCAAAATAGTCATTGCACAGCCTCTTCCACACTTCTCAGGACAATATTATCTTTAGCTGCGATATTGCCCTCTGAGCTGATGTGTCTCGATAAGTATGTACGAAGTTAATAGAAATGTAAGATTTCTTTTGAGGGTCACCCATTGCATTCCAGTTGAAATATGCTTTAAAGCCTCCTCACAGGGAACCCGGCAGGTGCACTGTCAACGGCACGGCAACGTTTTTTTGTAAATGGTCCCAAAACCCACCCCCCACCATTAAAGCTCAACTTAAACAGTTTACCTCAGCATAAATATTCCACATTTACAGGGAATAAAGTCTGTATTTGTCAGCCCCTGCACATGTCTGTGTGTGTGTGTGTGTGTGTTTGTTTGTGTGTGTGGCCCCTAACTCGACCATGTGCTAACCCCATACAGCTGCAGAGTCCCCTTGAGGGTTTGTCGCACAGGCAACGGAGGAAGGGCAGAGAGAGAGAGGGAGACGGGGTGGGGTGGGGGTGCACTGAACACTCATTTTCATGCCGCACAGTTCTGGCAAAGACATTGTACACCTCTGTGGTTGTGTGTCTCTAGTGCTATTGCTCAATCTTTTTAGGCCTGTCAGTTAGGGTTTTCATCAGAGAATTCTCCAGGCGCCGAGGTTGGGAGGCTGATTGTGTACTTCGGTGTGTCAGAAGTGTTTCCTCTGTGTGTTAATGCATGCACGCAGGATACGGAAAAAAAAAAACAAGTTGTCTCTTCAGCAAGACGGTTGAAAAAGAAAATGTGATTGTTTTCTTGATGGTACATGTCAAATAAAATACAAAACTCGCTCCTAGTCTTCATCTGGACGCTTTAGCTGAACGACAGCCTCAGTTGTGGTGAGATTTGTGGGTTAACGTCTCCGTTAGGCCGCGTCAAGCCTTTTAATTTCCTCCTACTTATTGTGAGCGCAGCGCAGCTCCAGAGTCCAGCCTGGAGACGGCTGCGCAGCAGCCAAGGAGTATAGGGCTCCTCAAATATCCCTGTCAATCAAACTCTGTTTCCTCTGAGTGCGTTTTCTATCTGTCAAGGGTCATAGAGAGTGAGGATGAGACCGGTCCCTCCCCGCCTCCTCCATCTCCTCCACCCCACTCCCTCCTCTCCTGCTCCTTAGAGGTGTATCTCTACCTTGCGCATCACGTCTGGGCATGACCTGTTGCTAGGTAACCCTGGGTCACAGCTGCACACTATGGCAGACCCTTTTTTTTTTATTTATCAGTGAGTTATGTGGGAGATGGGGACTGTAATTTATTAGTTTGATATTGGGCCGCCGTCGCAAGTTTGGGATTGTAAAAAGAAGAGACGTGTATAGCTCATCAAAATGCTCATTCTGATCCCGGTCCTCGGTCCGTTTAAGAGATTCACAACAGAATGGGATCGCAACATTATAAATTCATCTGCTTTTTGCTAAAAAAAATCAAGCTTCTACAACAACAAAGCCAATGATAATGCACTTTCCATGCTGGTAATTGAACAGATGTGGTCAGTGCTTAGAGGACAGAGGAAAAGGAATTCATCTCAGTACAATATGAGACTGATTCATGTCCAAGGATGAAGTGGGTGCAGACAGAATAGTGTTATCCAGCTTTGTAGACAAGACTGAACCTACCACTATGGATTTATTGCAAAAAAAACAAAAAGCAACCCTTCTATCAGACTGATCGAGTTAACACAAGTACAAGTGAATTTTAACAAAAAAACAAAACTAACACCCAAACATAAAAGAGAATTGTTTTGATAAGATCTTCAGATGTAATGAAACTCAGCAGGACATTTCTTACTTGAATGAAAATGAGAATGTTTATACAACTTTCATGTCTGCCAATTCATGCAGCATCTCGCAGGCTGCCGTCATTAAAATAGCAGCTTGTTTTCATTATTGAGTGCAATGTCATATTTTTATAATTCACTGAGGTTTCAGCCTAGTTGTAGCACAGCTCCCTTGTTTTATTCAGTAGCTGTAGTGACAGTAAACGTTTTATCTAGTTTCCGCCATGGAAGAAAATTCAAAATGATGCTGACACAGAGGAACATGATTTCAAAATGTAAATATGAGAAAGGAAAAGAAAAGGGAAGCACCTCTTAAAGTATTAAACAGGGTGAAATAAACCCAATCAATCCTTGACAAATTTCTGATTTCATATGTTGCCCACATGCATATTTCACTCACTGTAAGCCTGACGCTAACCCTCTCACAACCATCTGTCGGTGACTTCTATTTAACAGTGAAATTATGGAAAAACACCTTCCCAAAACAAATATATGGTATGCCTGACAAGCCGTCTTCTGTGCACCTCTGCTCCCTCCTCGCACACCAGCTTGGTCTCTTGATAAATAATGAAACAGAAATGAAAGGAAAATAATTCTAGTCCTGCAGGTCGACACGCTTTGCATACAGTTTTCTTGTACAACACCCAAATACAACAAGTTATGGAGTCAGTTTTTTGTTCAAGTAATGTATTCACACCAGTTTTATAAAAAAAAATCTCCATCTGAATGGTTCTTATTATTTCTTTTTGTCAATTCACCATCTATCTATAAATGAACAGGTACCTTATTTCTAAACCAAGTTATGGTTATGCAGATAAAAATGAACATAACTATAAAATTAGGAAGAAAAACAAAAATCAGTGCTTTAGAATTTCTTGGAGAGGGCAGTTTTCCAGATTGCTCATCCCTATAGTATTTCTACAGTTTAAAACTAACCAGTTCATTTTATATAACTGACAAAAACAGGAACAAGCCCAATCAAGACTTCAAATGATTGATTTGTGTCCTTGAAGTTCCATGAGCCTCTGTGGGAAGGCATCATACTTGCCTATGCTAAGTGAGGGCAGCAAGAGGACATGTCCATTCACCCTGGGTACAAGCCATTTCATGGAAGTAAGAGGACAAAATTCTGAGTGAATGCAACAACTAACATGGCGCATCCATTAAAAGACTAGATCTGACCTTTTTAAAAAAAGCATTGGGCATACAGTGAATGTGAAAAATGTACGGATTGTAATTCACTGCTGGCACTAGACTGCTATTTGTGTTGACCAAGTTTAAAGCATATATAGAAAGTGGATGAATGATTTCATGTTGCATCTCCGAAACACGCTGTAGGAGGGTATACAGCACATGCTATAGAGTGTGGGAGTGTCTAGCAATTTTCTTTTTTTCCAGCTCAGGGGAAATTTTCCTCATGAGCATTTCCACGTAAGACAAGACAAGATGTTGTTGAATTACTTAAATGCAATGTTCCATCTTTCACACAATAAATATATAAAATATACTAAAACAATTGTGTTATTCCTGGTCTAATGTAGTCAATCGGATATCCTAGCTAGGACTGGAACACAATCATAGTTATGGTTGCTATTGTTTTCAACCCCATTGAAGGATGTCAGCTGCTTGTTTTGGCATTACTGGAACTACGCATTTAAGAAGAAGACTGCCAAATGCTGTCCACTTCACCCAGTGTTGTTGTCGTTTGTCGGATGACATTTTACACAGAGTGACTCCGAGCGGTCAAGCAACCCTGCACAGTCCAGAAAAAGAAAGGAACCTGTCCAGGAGACTTTGCTGATGGGCAGATTGTCCAGCGTCGCTGTGTAAATTCATCTGAGATAATGCAACGTGTTTATTTTGGAGGGTAGCACAGTTTCTGTGTCACACAGCCAACGTTTTGACTTTAAATGACTGGACATTTGAGAAGTATCACAGCTATCAAATGAAATGCAGCCTTTGTTGGTGTAAATGAACCTGTTCTAATGTTAACACAAAACAATTTTGTTGTGTATAAAAATAAAAAAAAGACAGGCCTGCGTTGGATAACAAATGCAAACTTGTTTTTGAATGGTGACGACATTAAGAGCCTGGATTAGATTTGGGATTATTTCTAATGTTCATTCAGTTCTGTTCGTTTACACATTCCCTCCTTTTGCCACTCAGTTGACATGCGATTGGTATGTCATTTTGTGCAATATACTGAATAGAATTTTAATATTATCAAATGTAGTGCTTGATCATTTCTGATCTGCTTTAGTGTGTCAGATAAAGACTCTACACTTCATTTGATACAAAATTGTGGAACTTTTCCTCTCTTTTCTTATTTTTTTTAAGTGACATCCACTTCCATGAAATTTTAAGACCGACTGCTGCTCTCTGAGAGACTGTTTGTGTCAACAAGGCTTTGTGGGATGTTAATTTGGGATGCATCTGTTGCTGTTGACTCGGCCTCACTTCTCCACCTCTGCCCGATGAAAGCTCGCCGTCACATCCCGCTCTCACTCGCACCCGCTTTTGTTAAATTCCTCTCCCTAATGTGCGTGTGATGAATATTTTTCAGATGCCTCCTCCAGGCCATAGCTGATCAAAACAAATGCACCTGCACTTTTATTTTTTTCTTCCTCCGTGCAACTGCGAGTCCCCCAGGACGGGTAAAAATTGACTCCCTGGCTTCCTCCGCCAGGCAATTATGTGCCATCTGTTCCCATCTTGGTTGTTCCAGCTCGTTTTGTTTCTGCGATTGTTCGTCTAATATTGTGGGCCTGAAAGTGTTAGAGCGGATGTGTAGGGTGGGGGGAGATAGGGTAAGAGCGGAGGGGGTAGATACAAAAATGAGGAGTGGCATGAAGAGGAATTAATCGAATCTAACAGCCGAACCAGATCTTCCCCTCTGAAAGGAGATAGTCCCACTAGAATGAGGACCATTACCATATTCATCATCTAATATTGCTTTCTGTATGCAAAGTGGAAGAGAAGAGTGCAATATGACTTTCTTGACCGCCTTTCTAATTCCAGCCATGGAAGCTCAAAGACTTACTTTTTAATTGTTCGCTTGCAACAAGTCCACTTAGTACCTGATTTGCTGTGTTGCTACCGTTTGTTTGGAAGTGGTAATAAAATCCCATTAGCTTCCCTGCCATCTACAGCACAGATAAATATATGTATGTGGTTGTTATCCTGCCATGCTGAATCGGATTATTGTTTTGTTACAGTAACTATTGGGCCCATTACTCTCTGCCACACAGACAGCCAGCAAGCAGGGTGGAGATTTAATTGCAGTGATGTTGCAGGCGAGGCGAGCAGCTGGATTGGAGAGTTTTAACTGTGATATCAATAACGGGGCGCCACCTTAGGCTGCTATAATTTTCCATCTCTCCTGACAGAGCAGAAGATGGAAATAATCAGTCACAACACCAGCAAGACAGCCTGTAGGACCCCGCGTGACATCCAGCAACACTGATGGCTCAGGACCCATCTGTGTCCAGGGGGGCAAAACTCCCCGTGTGTGCGCTTGTGTGTTTGAGAGAATACGGGGAGATAATTGGTGAGAAGATGCTAGACATCCTCAAAGAAGCTTCAACTACTCACAGGCCTTGACAGTAGATACCAAAATCGATTTCATCGACGGACACCAAAACCTTTGCATGTATTCCTTCAGTCTGAGTCAGATTGGTGCCATCTTCGTGAAACAAATTGTTCAAATGTGTGCAAATTTCCCTTTCATTTGTTGCGTGTATTTGGGAAAGAAAAGTCCGTTCAGTTTCTGGGGGAGAAGCCAGTAGAGTGATAATAGTCTGTGGAGCGATAATAGAATGCACATGCTTGGCTCTTAATCATTTGAACATACTCTAACTTTTCCCCTTTGTAGTTATTTAATTGATTACCTCTGAGACGTCTTCAGCCTCCACGCATATAGAAAGTAATTTGATTTTTATAACCGCAATTAAATAAACCACGGTTCCATCACAACAAGGAATTTCAAAGGACTGATGTCTTATTTTCTTGCCTTCTCAAAACGGGACTCTTTCCTTGCTGCTTGTTGACAGCAATGATAACAAGAGAAAATTTAGGGGTGGATTTATTTTCTTTCTTTACATTTTCTGTCAAAGGGTTCGTATCATCACTCTCAACAATTCACTGATGTTCTCTCTTGATCCACCTTATCTAACTTTTGCCTCCTTTAATGCCAGAATTGGACCAATTAGTGTGTCCAGCTGCTTTGAGATCCAAACAAAAAAACAGAGGTACTTGTGTATTTTCAGTCGCTGCTGCTAATCCCTGGAACAACCTACTGATTCCTATAAGTGGTGCTTAGAACTGAGAAACTATCACGATGCTCTTAAGAATCTGCTTTTTCTTCCTTGGCATTTGATTCAAGTGGATCCTACACTTGATTACGTCCACAGTGTTTCATTGCGTCTTAATTGGATTGTTAATGCATTGCTCTTTCTTTTTTTTTTTTTTACTTATCAAGTGTTAAACAATTTAACTTTAATATGCACTTTCTAAATAATTTTCATTGGGGATGGATGGATTAACACAAAGTCAATGCAGCATCCTTGATTTGATTCTTTGTCTTTGCTGACATCTAGTGGTCAAATACAGAAAAGACATCTACAGGGAAAAGGTACCAACTGCACAAGTTTTTTGTCAATTGACACACAAAACTAAAAGTATTTCAATTCAAAATCTTAAAAGCTTATTAATGCCAGTCAAAGATCGGTTATTGTACTACTTTTACTAATTTGAGATGAAACATTCATTGTTTTTATCTGCTCATAAAAAAAACTTGGGATATCAGAATATTGATAGCATTTCCAATTGGGTTTGAAAGCATAAACCCCATTTGGCCTATCATCCATATCAATCTTCCGCATACCAAACACTTACTCATTTCTGGTATTTACAGCAGAATTACATATTTTTTATTTTTTTGGGAGTGGTGCATACATTCAGCTGTGCCAAGCGAACGGTACAGCAACACAACTTGTAAAGAATAAAGTGAGTGACAGTGGGAGGGAGGAGGGTTGAGTTGGATGTGACAGTGAGAGGAGCAGGGAGGAAGCACAGAGCAGAAGGAGCCACTGACGAAGCAGCACACACCCTGAATCAAGGTAAGACCTACTCAACTTTCTCAATTTTTTTAGAGCTATGCAATACATTTCATCGTGCCTTTGTTTAATGTAATATGCTATTTTCAGGTGCGCCTTAAATTCAGAATAGAAACTATATCATAAAACCTATTTCAAAACAAAAATAAAACTTTAGGCAATTTGCAGCAAGAACATTTCAATCGTTCTTTTTTTTAAAGTTTACTGACCAATACAGGTTAACGCAACCTTCATTTTAAAGAGGTCTTGTTCCTGTGCTGTTACCCTCCCTGGTGCAGCCTAAAACGAATAGCTCCATTGTTTGTCTCTGCCATGCTGGAATGCTCTTGAACATCCTGCATAATCTTCTCAATTATGAATGGAATCATCTATGCTATGGTCTCAGCACCTCGGCAAAGGGCGCTTGGTAACTTGGCAACTGGCGCTTCTCATTCAACATTAAAGCTGGGTAACCTGAGAGGATCCGTTGGCATCGCTCCAAAAGAGGGACAGGGATTTGTTATTTATTGACATGTTTTCCACAGTTTTTTTTGCTCTGACCAATAAATGTTTGCTTCTTTACATACACTTCTTAATCTTTATTTTCTTCACTTCTAAATTTAAATGCAAAATTTAAGCCATTCTGTATAACAAGTTGATCGCATCTTTAGCATATATTTTCAAATGAGGGAAACTGACTTTATCAACTTACAGTGAGAGGTCATATGTTTCGGGGGGGACTGCATTGTGAATATCTGTAGGTAAGCTGACACGTCCTCCCTTTTCATACTTGTAAAAGACTGTGCTTGGCTCCAGATGGTTAAAAACAATTAAGTTTACCTTGTTAATATATATACTCATTTAATTAAATAAGCCAATTATACCTGCCCACAAATGAGCTGACTTGAAGTATATGACCTTTCTCCTGGCTCTTATTTAAGTCACCTCTGGTTGAAATTGGATGGAATATGGAGTTTGGTTTCAGTGCTTTCAGCAGATAAGTGCTGCTGTTTTCACCAAATGTGACAATGGGGGGTCTGTTCACATTAGGAAGTTGTTATATGAGACTGTTGGTGTTTCATTAGGGAAAATAAGTCAAGTGGTTTTAAAGGAAATGGCTAAACAATCCAAACCCAAGTTTTTTGTGCATTATTGTTTCAACAATCATTTAAAATGGCAAAAAGCAGAAACTTTCTTTGAAATCTAAATAATCTTTAGGTATGGGTATACAAACTGATGGAATGATTAGAGGCAACAGTCTTTCCATTGAAGATAGACTTGAAAATGCCTTTGCAAAGTGAGTGTTAAAATCGAATTTAGGACATTCATTGTCGTACTGATTTGCTGTTGCTAACAGAACTGAAGTCTGAATACAATGTTGACCTCTCAGAGAGAGAATAGTGGTTACCTGAGACCACTTTAAAGTCTCATGAGAAACTAAATATTGTGTTGGAGGGATAAAGTTGCAGAGAAAGGGAGCCTGTGTCCCAGTTTTAGAGAAGCAGCAGACATGCCTCAGTGCTCACAGGATTGACATGGTGCAGCTTATTCAACAGGTAGGTCAAGTAGTTTTCCAGGAAGACTGGGGCATCCATTTTTAAACCAAAAACAAGATGTTATAAGAGAAACTGTTTCAATCCAAGGAACTTTATTGCTAACAATCTTACAATCAGCAATACTCTGAATTTTGTCAATGTTTGAGAATGAAGTTTAATGTAGCATTTATTCTATGCTGCATGTCTTTATTCAAAGTGGGAGTTATATATATACATCTATAATTTATTTTCTGTATACTGTAGATACTACTTTTAACTGCATTCATTGGCAATAATTTCCATATCTTGAGGAGTGATGAATGAAATCTCAGTTGTGTTTCTACTTTTTTGTCATGCAGAAACAAAGGAAAAGAAGAAGCAGAAGCCTCATTTAGCGGACCATTTCCCACTTTACCATTCATAATGCTGCTGAGGTCTCTCTCAGAAAGAAGAGCCCTCCCTGGTTTCTCAGCCTTGCTGACTCCCAGTCCACCAAAAAGAGATGTGACTTTTTCCCCTGCTTTAACTTTCAGTCGAAGGGAGTCCATCTTTACACCCACTTACACCCAACCACTTGTAACGTCACCACCACCATGGGTGACACAGGCGCTTTCAAACTTGGACAAAGGAGAACAGGAACTTCTGAGCCTAAGGGAGCAGCAGCAAGCTGAAGTGGAAGAGGTGAACCGGGAACTAGACAACGCTGCAATTGAAGCTCAGCGAGAGGAAAGGCGCCTTCTAGAAAAGGTTGAGCAGGACCATAGGGAAGCCCAACGATGCCTGAGTCAAGTAAAGAGGGAGAATGCTGCCACTGTGAGAGTTATGCAGTCACTCGTTGATCAGCAACTCAGAAAAATTGGGCAACTAAAGGAACAAGTTCAAAGACTGGGAAGTATTGCTAGTGAATCCAACAAAAATCAGCTTCAACGAGGCGTGGCAGAGGTCACGGAACCATGGGAAATTTCTCTAACACTGAAGAGGGTCAGCTTCTTACCAGGTAACCAGTCCAAAAACTTCAGTTTTGGGGAAGTTAGAGTCCGTGAGCAAGGTAAAACATATCCAATTGGTGTCTGTGGTGTCCAGGGACAGAAGTGTGCCCTGCACTCAGGCGAAAAAACATTTTCAAACATAACCCCTTTCGAAATCATAAAGGAACCTCAACCAAGCAGATATGGGCAAAAGTGCACTTCAGCGGAAACCAATAAGGCCAACAGCGGAAATGTGCGGCTTGTCCGAAAACTACACCTGGCAAGCTCCACAGAAACTGAGGAAGAGATTAAACAACCATCTCCCATACAAAGACATCGTGGGATATCGGAGTCTTCACATGATGAAGATGGGGAATCTGTATGTTCAGACACACAAGGACAAGACCTTTTCCTTGCTATTCCACCAGTCTCGAGCCAAGGAGAATCAGAGGGTGATGACTGTGATGACAGACATGATGGACGTAAGAAGCACAACAGACTGAAAGGTAAAAGGAGGCAAAAGTCCCTTATCTTGGTATCACGTGAAGAGCCATCCTGCCCTCTTGAAGAAACTACAACAGTATCTCCAAGTTCTAATTACAAAGGTTCGTTGTCCGGGCAAGATCTTTCACCAAGGTATATTAATCTTTCCCCAGAATCTACGAAGATAAAGATCTCAAAAGGCTCGTCGGTAGATGGTGGAAGTGCTTCATCTTCACTTGACAGTGAGGATACCTGCTATACCTATACTGTGAACACCCCAGTCAAAGTGACTCTAAAACAAGATAACTGCCATTCAGTTTCTACTGCTGACCTCTCCAGTAAGCTACGCGCAGTAATTAATAGTGACAAGACGGAACACAGACAAATCAGAAGGGTGAACAGAATGCGTCTTGCCTCTGAACCCTCAATGTTTCAGCAAGACCAAAGAAAAAACAGTATAGAGCTTGACAAGAATCCCACATATTCTTGTGAAAGACAATCAAGATCCCTAACTCGTACAAGCCAAAGTTTAAGTGTAGCCCCTGTCAGCCGGTCCTTGTCAATGTCAGCCATTGAAGGTGACAAATTACATCAAGGCACAGGATCACAGCGATGCAATCAAGACAAGAACAAGACTGATGGATCAGCAATGAGGGACTTGACGGAAGAGGGTGGTTCAACTGCGCTTCAGTCAGCTTGTCTGGTTAAACAGTTTGGAAAGCAAGGATCAGGCCGTACTGACTTCAACCTGCCAAGTGGTGTTCATGCAACTATTAGAGGGCAGTTGTTTGTGGTGGATTGTGGAAATGCTCGAATCCAAGTGACAGATCTCCAGAAAAATGTTGTACAACAAGTTTCCCCTTCAGGATCAGATCGGTCATCCCGTATCTGTAACTACTTCGATGTGGCTGTGAACTCGAAAGGCCTTATCGCCTTGACCTGTGCAGCAGAACGAGCTCTGTTGGTGTTTAGTCGTCATGGGCGACTTCTGCAAACATTTGGAGGCACAATGATTGGCTCCACCAATGAAGAGCTGGATGCCCCTAGAGGAGTGACTGTTACACATCAGGATGAGTTCTTGGTTGCTGACATCAAACGTGGAACCTTGACTGTCCTAAAACTTGACCCAAAAACTGGAACCAGGCTGGAGCGCACAGTGGTTACCGGATACCACAGACCCTATTTGGTTGCAGCCTGTCTCACCACTGGGCTCATGGCTGTATCGGAACGAGGCAGTGATTCCGGACGTGTTCCATGCATTCGAGTTCTGGAACCTGGCTGGAGCACAATCCGAATTCTGGGAGTGTGTTCTGGCCTAGGGCCTGTCTTAACCTGCCCCTGGGGCCTATGTATTGACAGCGATGGAGATGTGTTAGTTGCAGATTGGGGGAAGCAAACGCACAGTGTGCTTATCTATTCATCACAAGGCACTGGTTGGCCTCTGGTGACTGACAACCTAAGTAGTCCACGGGGTCTGGCACTTCTCCCTGATGGTCAAGTAGTTGTATCAGACAGCATGAATCATTGCATCAAGATCTATCGCTACAAATGAAGGTCCAATGATGGTGAATATGGAGAAAAGTAATGGCTATTTTTCATTTGAGAAGGTTAAAACTGCATATTATCCCCTACCTTGTAACTTTCAATTTGATATGACCATGCCTTGATCACAAAATGAGTGAAATCATCATGATTTTCTAATTATGTTATCAGTAATGTAGAAGATTACATCAATAGTTTTGGCATGATTATCTATTTTTTGTAGCTGGTAAGAACCCTGCTGTGATGTACTTATACAACCAACAACAATGCAAAAGATTCTAGCGCAAATAGGCTGTACTTACTCCCAAAGATCTCTGGCCAGAATGTGTAAAACAGCTTTAAAAACATTAATGTAACTAGAAGTACTATAACATGCTTTTTATGGAATACAGTATGAAGGACCTCAATGCTTGTAGCTTTGATGAGATTTCAGGTTTTTGTTTATCATGTTCATTGCAGGAAATCGTATTCATGATTTCAGCTTTCTAAATATTCATAAGCTCAAACTGTGTAGCAAACATATGCTTTGGAAGTGTTTCTCTTCTGAATGAAATGCATTAAATATTCATTTAGATCAAATTCTGCACAGTTTTGTTGTCTCTGAAACTTTGTCCATCCACTCGAAAAGTTCATTAGTTTTTGGTATATTTTTGCAAAATACCCAAAATGTCAGTAATTCGGGAAAAGTCTCTGAAACAAACACAAAGTGTAACAAAGGGAGCACAGGGGTCTCGATTTTACCGACAAGGACTTGTCAGACAAACACTCAGTATAATATTAACTGAACAGATCAATTCTGATGTTCTTTTGAACACAAAAGGGAACATAAGGCTACCGTTTTTCGTCATAAATGATGAACACACTTATCATGAATGTGTGACACCTGTACTAAACATTCGGATGAGTTAGGATGACTTGCCTCATGATGAATTATTGTGTAAAACTTTATTTTGAAATAGCCAAATTTCCAATTTTGCTTGTGAAACAAACTCATGGACATGCGTATTAGCAAACACACACGCACACGAGCATACACACGCACGCATATATTTAGTTATAAAGCTGTAGCTTCAGCCCCTGCAAAGCCACACTTTACAGCTCTGCTACAGTGTGAAACTTCACATCAGAGGACTTCACCCCGGGAAAAACATGGACCTGAACACCAGAACTCTGCTTCTGTGCTTAGCGTTTGCCCTCACAAGGGCAGCACCACTGTAAGTACAAATTAAATAAATAGTATAATTGAAATCCACTTATCTGTATGACCTTCAAAACCATAGATAACAGGAGATTCGTTTCTGCTATTCATATCACAGCGCTCCAAACATTATCTTCACATAATTTTATCCACTACAACAGCTTTAGCCATTTCTTCTTAGTTTTTTGTTCCCAGTTGGATCAGAACTCCATGAAAAGTACAGAATGTGAACAATCAGTTAAAAAACTCTGTTTGCTTTTTTCACAAAGGTCACTTTGGATCGATTAAATAAAGCCAAGAATGTTTGATCTTAGTGCTGTGTCATTGATTTACCAGTGACTATACAAAAATGTGAAGAAAAATAAAGCACATATAACCATTTAAAATTTTCTTTCAACCATAGGCAGGACTCAGCAACGGATGGTGAGTATGCTATGAAAGGTTTTGTGCTTAAATCAACACATTTGTAATAATGTACACCATTTCTTTAATGACGTATATCTAAACATTTATGATGTTGCACAACGCCACTTTTTTTAATAGTAATAAATGTGTTATTTCTTTCCGGGGACAACAGATGGTCTGCCAGACCGATGTTCTGGTATTGAGTTTGATGCAATCGCTCCAGATGACAAAGGAAACACTTTTTTCTTCAAAGGTATGGTAAAACTCGTAGTATCTTATCTTGCATAAGTATTAGCAATAGCCTACCTTTTTCTGTTTTTGATACTCTGAATTTAAATCCCTAATTCAAAAGTAATCTACTGATGTTTTCTTCATAGGTAATTATCTGTGGAAGGGCTTCAATGGTCCAGCTCAGCCCTCCAATGAGTACTTTAGGGATCTGATTGGTCAGGTTGACGCTGGTTTCCGGATGCACAGCACCAATAACCCGGACGACCATGATCACGTCTACCTCTTTGTGGTATGATTCAAAAACACCTTCTGTTATGCTTTCAAATCTTGGTTCGGTCGTTCCATATTGTTCTCGATGTCACCCCCAGGATGACAAGGTATACAGTTACTTTAACCAAACTCTGGAAGAAGGTTATCCAAAAGGGATTCAAGAGGATTTCGCTGGAGTCCCGACTCACCTGGATGCGGCTGTGGAGTGTCCCAAAGGCGAATGCATGACAGATTCTGTTCTGTTCTTTAAAGGTATGCTGGCATTCACTGTAAAAATTCATTCATACCTTTGGATCATCCGTTATTGAAATACATTTTCTAAAAAAAAACAACAGTTGGCTATATTATGAAGAAAAAGTGGGCCATATTAAGGGGAAGAGACCAGTTGATTTTCGTGTATTTTACAGCATAAAAGTTAACTGAAAACAATTAGCTAGTTTTAGCTTGTTGTGTTAATTGTGTAATGAGGGATATGAATACACAACAGATCAGATTAACTAAAATACTCAAATGAACAGAGGATGTCATTTGAATTAGTAATAATTTTAATCTAATAATAATAATCTAAGTAGATGATTAGATCTTCAAGCCTTCTTTTCAACCAGATGCATTCCCCTTTTAGGACAAGATGTGCATGTTTATGATATTGCCACAAAATCAGTGAAGACCAAGACATGGGCCCAGCTCCCTGCCTGCACTTCCGTTTTCCGCTGGCTGGAGCACTACTACTGTTTCCATGGACACCAATTCACCAGATTCAACCCTGTATCAGGAGAGGTGAACGGCTCCTACCCCAAGGATGCACGCAGTTACTTCATGCGCTGCCCGAACTTTGGTGAGATCTAAGAAAAACAAAACAACAACCCTCAACTGTATCAAAGTATTCCATTAGGATTGCTATGAACCTGACAGACTGATACTTGCTGTGTTTGACCGCAGGTCACGGAGGCGATTATAAAGGCCGAAAATGCGGCGATGTGAAACTAGACGCCATCACCACGGACGATGGAGGCCGAACTTATTTCTTTGCAGGTAATGACAGACATGGAAAAACAACACATCTGATTTGGAAAATATCGCCCTTCAATACATCTCCCTGTTTATTATGTTTAACATATCAGATTTTAACCAAATATAAGCAGAAATTTGTCAGTTTAGAGATTTTTAACAAGTGCCAGTCTGACACCCCATGCATAGCAAAGGGTCTCAACCATCTCGTACGGTGTTTGACTTGATCAGGTCCCATCTACATGCGTCTGGACACTCGCCGCGACGGCCTGCACGCCTTTCCAATAACCAGGACGTGGAAAGAAGTGACAAATGGCGTGGACGCTGTTTTCTCCTACACTGACAAAATCTACATGATTAAGGTGAAACTCAAAGGAAAAAAAAAAAAGAAAAGAAAAAGAAAATTATTTGGAACAAAAGACAGAAAAAACAAACGGTGAAAATATTCTCTATTCTACTAAATATGTGCAGGACAATCAGGTTTACATCTATAAGGCAGGTGCTCACTTCACCCTGATTGAAGGCTACCCTAAAACGGTGGAAGAGGAACTGGGCTTTCAGGGAAAGGTGGATGCTGCTTTTGTGTGTCCAAATGAGCACACTGTTCGTGTTATTCAAGGTAAGCTTTTGAACTCAGGAAATGTTGAAGACCATGGTGGATATGCAACAAAAAGAGTATAATTTCAGCGTTTTCACACAAGTGATAAAGAAAGCCTCTTAACTTAAATTTCTTCCAACAGGAAACCAGATGCGTTCTGTCGACCTCACCGCCACACCCAGGGTTATAACCCAAGAAGTGCCCTTGCCCATTTCTGGCATTGATGCTGGTCTATGCGGCTCAGAAGGAATTAAACTGTTCAAGGGCCCACAGTATTACCAATACGACAGTCCTATGATACTGGCAATGGGCAGGATTGCCGTTCAACCTCAGAAGATCAGCGCAGAAATGATGGGATGTGAGGATTAAGAGCCAAAAGAGACTGAATTCATCAAGCAAGAATAAAAATCAAATGTGTAACCCAGTAAGAACAACACTTAATTGACTACTGTACTGGGGTTCAAATCAATGAGGGAGGGGTGGATTAATGTAAAAGGTAAACACAGAAATATTTATTCTCACAATCAACAAAAGTAGAATCACGATTCAGATTCAAATCCCCAATATATAAAAGAAATAAAAGAACTGAAAGTAAAGTGTCTCTTTGCAGCTTATTGCTGTCTGATTCCGATGTCCTCAAAGTCCAGTCCAAAGAGCTTAGTTTGTGTCCATGTCCGCCCAAGTGTATTCAATGTGTATGTGCTACCCGGGTAGAGTGTGTGTGTGTGTTTGTTTGTATGTTTGCTGCACGCAGCATAGATCTTATCTGCTCCAGGCATGAATCTTCAGGAAGATGATGAAGATGGAAAATCCCAGATCCTCCCTAACCCTGCCTCGCTTCAGACAGGAAACCTGGTTGGAATCGACGCTGTTCCAGAATGTAGATCCACCAACTTGAAAAAAACAATCTGCCATAGCAGGAAATAAAATAAATTATCTATCAATAATTACTGTACAGTATAATATCTCTTTTTAACTCAAGCGTAACTTATAATACTGACCACAAAAGGAATGATGAACTATATCCTGAGGCCTTAAAACCTCAGACATCATTATGTTTTTTGCCCTTCTTTTTAACAGTATTAATAAATCAGGTTACACAAATTATCCCTCATCTTTAATCAATCATGTCCCTCATTCTTATTATGTATTTCTAATCATCTCAACATGAACTGTAACACATTGTTTATATTAGGAAAACCCCATAAGTATACACGTTATGAGCATTAGCCCCCGTATAGCATATTTTTAACTTTGAACATGGCGCCCAGAAATGACGCAGTAAAAATGACCGTTCCTCACTAAAAATAATTACATTTCTAAAACACAAACTCAGAATATTAACTAGTTGCAATGTCTCCATAACATTTACAGTTGACTCCAATTGGTTTTTGCTGATATGAAAATAGCTTAATCATAAATAACAGAAAAATTACATGTCCACTAACAACGTAGCATGCTAACCAGTACACTCACCGGAGTCCTCATATAAAACAAAAGAAAGCAAATCCTCCGGTAGCAGCAGTCTGGAACCCTCTGGTAACAACTTTTGTTACCAGAGACTCATAAACATAAAAAAAACAGCACTTATTGCATCAACTTTGCTCGTGGCTGTACGTCGAGTTGTTAGCATCAGGCTCCCACCATGCAATGCTCACGTCTACTCGATTTACTACGCATCACATACGTAAAGCGCCCTCTAGCGTCTATTTCAGGCAACTACAGTCATCCTGAAACACAATTTCCCTCATAAATTGAGATATTCAAATGAAACTTATTAACTAATAGACCAAAAAACCAAATAATAGTCAGTTAACCCAAAGCAGGACTTTCATAGGGGTTATAAATGCAAGAAATGAACCCCCTTGTCTTCCATACGGTCAGGGTACCACGTACATTGCGACCCTGACAAAGCCAAGCGATGACAACCATGTTGATTATGTTCTCTACCGTGCAAAGTTTGCCCTTCAAATTTGTTTCAATTAAAACTGTGTGGGGAAGTTTGGAGCTGCTTTATTTATTCTCAACTGAATAGGTTCACATCAGAGTTTAGCCACTAGAGGACCCACTGCACAAAATAAAGTCTTAAACATGACCAGCAATGAATTGTTTAAGTGCAGCAGCTGCAGTCTTAATGACACTTTTAAGGATGTTAAGGTCAAGTACAGTGAGGTCAACTCACTAAAAGACTAATTTGGAATTTTACCTTGTGATCAAAAGACAGTGCAGTTCATTGCATCCTCATCCTATTCATTATAATCCAATCCCTAATTGGAATCGTACATTTTTTAAAACATTAAAGAAAAGACAAGTACGACAAAAATGTAGAAAACTGTTGTGTTATCATTTTGGAAACTTGTGAATTTTCAAATTGTGAAATTGCGATCTACCGTGGGGCAATTATGTACTCAAATGGAGACGGGGTGGGGGAGAAAATGGTGGTTTTATGAGATGAAGAACAGGTGAAGTCCAAATTCCTGATAAACAAAAAACAAACTTAAGTAATTTTTCTTTTACTTTCTAGTCTGCAAAAGTTATTTTTTTCTGTTTCAATTTTCGTTTTGGCTTGAAAGAAAACCAACCCCCCTTAAAATAACAAAACAAAAGTAATTTCTGTCTTTATTTATATCCATAAACAGCTTTTTATAGAGGTTAAAACAGTGGCCCAGACAATGGTCATAAAACCCCTTCACAATGGAGCCCCTGGTGTTTTCACACCCCCGGTAGGAAATGCACTAATTGCAGTAATTGTTTGGAAGATAAGACTTCAGTGAAGTGGATCAGCAGAGTCAACGTCTTTGCGTCTCCATTTTATAGGATCTTTAGCAGCCAACTGACCCCATTTTCTTGATCCACTCAGTGATCAAGGTGTTTTAGTGTGTTTCCAAAAGTAACATCCGAAACCATATTGGAGGCTTTAAATGTATAAAAGATTGCTTTGACTTGAAGCTGCATTTTACTAAATTTTACAGAGACATGAAGTGCAGAATAGAGTGCATCTAGATTATCAGAAAAATGGCTGCATATCATCCTCAGCCAGCAAGATGTGCTGCGATGCTGGGACTAAACTTGCATAGACACTATGACACTATTTATTCACCGGTCTCAGTCCAAGGACCTCCAAGATGACATTTCAGTCAGATGACATTTCTGTCAGGAAACTTTTGTCTCAGAACTCTTCCCACATAGCAAGGATGTTTCTTTTTTGCAGTTTGTACCGGATTCACTGATTCAGGACTGTATGGCCAACCCTCAGCATATGTATGAGATGTGTGTGTTTGCTCTTGCTTTTTCTCAGTAAAAACAATGAACTTTTTCATGCCACTACAATTTTGCACAAAACTGCTGCTTCTTGAGCTCTTTTTTATCTGTACCTGAAAACAGCAACATAGCTTTTTGGCACAGTAATTTCCCTCCAAAGTTATATAATGGTCTGTAAATCCAGAAACCAAAAGAAGATAAGAAAAGCACAGGACAAGGCTATCTGTGGCCTCTTTCTGACCAAGAAGCAAACACTGTTTGTAAAACATTAACCGAGGAAATAGATGGCTTCCACCATCAGAGGTAACTGCAATCTGTTTTTACATAGGATCCGTTATAATTATATAAAAAAAGAAGCAGAAGATAAGCAAAAATCAATGCCTGCTGGTAACTGATGGCAGTGACTTCAGTTCTAACAAACAGAACTTTAGACTTTGTTTGTGCAACCAGACGTATTGACACACATACTCTTTCACAAGAACTGCAGAATAAAAGTGCAACCTCTGCGCCTGCAGGTGTCTGGTCCAGTGTGAACCTCAGAGGGGACAAAGATGGCGCTGCTCCCCAGAACTCTGTGTCTGTCCATTGTGCTTGCCCTCTCAACAGCAGCACCACAGTGAGTATTAACAAACTCCTCTTATTTGTTTGAATCTTAATGCAGACCATTCTGGATACCCCTGCTAGCCAGATCCCAGGAGCACTCACTAGTTCCTCAAGGCAGCCAATAGCAATTTGAGTGAATCAACACAAACAAATAACTTTTTCTTCTGTCTTTTGCAGGCCTGATTTATCTGCAACAGGTAAATGGTCTTTTTGACCAAAACATGAAAAAAAAATAAGTATAAATTACATTCTGTATAAGACATAACCAGATATCTTCAATACCTCCTCATGCTTTTGCAATTTCATGTGTTCAGTTGCAGGTCAAGGAATTGCCGAACCACCTAAATGCAGTGAGGTTGAATTGTCTGCCATCACTGCAGACAATTCTGGCAGAATGTATATCTTTGCAGGTAATTTAAGTGGCATTTTTTGAGATCATGTGCACATTCATTTAAAAGTAAGATTAGATTGCTCCTAAAATATGGTTAAGATCTGATAATTTGAAATGCTTGAAACACGATGCAATTTGCTCCAATCAGCATCGGTGATATGTCTTCTCTGAAATAGCAGTTCATATTATTTTTATTGTTTTATCATTAAAGCCAAATTATAAAATCCTTAGGGAACGCCCAGGGCAACCGGTCTCACTGCCACTACCACCTAGAGAAGGTACAGGCTAGAGGTATGTTAATTGGAGCCTTTGTACCACAGTGTGAAGACGACGGACAGTATAAACAAAAGCAGGTCTGCATCTGTTTAAACTTTTGTTACTGAATGTCTTTATGTTTTTATCACTGTTGTCATTTTTGATCACTGTGACTTTTCTATTACTGTCTCAGCGCCATGGCTCCACCGGATATTCTTGGTGTGTGGACCCTCTGGGACGTAAAATACCTGGAACCAGCACCGGACCTGGTAGAGAATCTGTAGACTGCAGCAAACTGGGTGAGGCTCCAACCTTGTTGACAAGACATGCAATATAAATGCATGTCACTTCTGAATACCATGTGAAAGAACACATGGAGGATAGACATTAGAGTTCAGGCATTGGTGCAACCATCTTGCAGCTTCTCAATAAAGCGTAAAGAATGGCAACGATGATAACACTCTCAGTAAAAAGAGCCAAACAGTTTGAATAAAAGTGCAGATAGGAAAAAGGAAGTGTACTCTGTATGAATTCTGTAAATGTGCTTCTCATTCTTTCCCAGATGACCGTCACTGTGAGCGACACAGAAACAGTCTCGAGGGCACTGCTCCAGGTGGAGCACCTGCAGTCGGAGCCTACATCCCACAGTGTGATGAAAATGGACAGTATCAGCCAAAGCAGGTTAGCAGTATTTAAGACACATCTACCGCTTTTACTTATTGCTTTTTTATGTATGTTTTTTTTCTATTATGGCAACATCAACCTCTATTCATTTTTGTAGTGCCATGGCTCCTCTGGAAATTGTTGGTGCGTGGACCATTTGGGACAGGAAAAAGAAGGCACCAGGACTTCACCAGGTGCACCGGCCGTAGACTGCAGAAAACAAGGTGAGGCTCCAAACATTTTGACGAGCAACATCAATGCATTGCAAATCTAAATCTAACCCGAGAGGATAAGTGTGAAATGAAAGGAATGGATGGTGGGCGTCTGGCTCTGTTGCAACCATTCTGTAGTTTCTCAATTACCTGTGGGAGCCCAGCAGTATAGGATGGACACCAATCCATCCTAGCCCGAACTCTTTATTCAGATTTACTGGTGAAGTAAATCAATTTACCCTTCTATATGAAGGCTAATTCTAAGAACTACTGTTTATATGCGAGCTTCTTGCCCGTGTTTACAATATTTCTTTAAAAAATTTCCAGCTCGAGACCATTTTTCTATTAAAAAATTCTAGTCCAGCTCCCATATCTCTAAGCAAAGTCGTTTTCTAAATACCAAAAACAAACAAACTTTCCCATTCTTTCCCAGATGGGCGAGTGTGTCACCACCACAGAGACGGGGTAAAGACCAAGAGCGATGATGGAGCTCCTTTGGTTGGAGCTTATGTACCACAGTGTCATGAAGAAGGCCATTATCTGCCAAAGCAGGTTAGAATTCTCTTTTCATTCAAATCCCTGTGTGTCCTGTTTCTAAGCAGTCAAGCTTAAAATGCACAACTATTTCCACAGTGTCATGGCTCCACTGGATATTGTTGGTGCGTGGGTCGTGATGGGAAAGAAATACCAGGCACCCAAACTCCACCTGGGCAACCATCTGTAGACTGTGACAAACTAGGTAGAAAAATACAGAACATTCTTAGTTAGTAATGCACAATATTTGAAAGAGAAGGTGAGATGATGAAAGGAATTACAAACAGCCTGAGACGGCAAAGAAACACGTGCCCTCAACACATAACTTAGGAAAGCAAATCATTGTTGCCGGAGCATTAAACCTTGCACCCCAAAGTTTCTCATAAAGCTTACATGGCTTTATAAACTGTACTTCCCCAGATGAACTAAAGGGTCATTGTAAGAGACACAGAGACACAGCAAGTGGCAACCAGGATGGTCCAACTCAGGTCGGAGGCTACGTACCACAGTGTGATGAGAATGATGAGTATACCCCAAAGCAGGTAAACATGTTTTTCATTGCACTTTCATTTCAGGCATCTTTTTCCTTTGACTAAAAGTCCTATTTGCTACTCTGGCAGTGTCACTCCTCTACTGGAAATTGTTGGTGCGTGGACCGTAGAGGACGGGAAAGACCAGGAACCAAGACTCCTCCTGGAACTCCAGCTATAGACTGCACCAAAGCCGGTGAGCCACCTTCCTTGCCAAAAATGTCCCTGCGAATATGCAATGCTAAACTCACAAGTAATCAAAAAAGAATAGTTATTTATTTAAACACACTGCTGTTGGATTTCACACTGACTCCTAATTTTTAAAAAACACGTTAGTTAATAGAAAAATCAAAAGAAGGAAAGAGGGAACTGATGTGAACACACTGCAAAGGTTTCCCAAAAAGCCTTGTTCAATTTGCTCAGGTCCCGTGTTCCTGCGTCTGGACACCAGCCAAGGCCTGCGCTCCCTTCCAGTGACCAGGGCATGGGTGGATCTGGGCGACCGGGTGGACGCTGCTTACATTCACACTGACAAAATCTATCTGATCAAGGTACGGTAGATGTCATCACCAAAGTTTCACAGTTTTGGGTAAAAGTTACCAAAATTCTATCAAAATTAAATCCTTTATACTCTCCAAAATGTTTGTAGGGTGATCAGGTTTATGCCTACCAAGTAGAAGCTCCCCACGCTCCGGTTGATGGCTATCCCAAAACTGTAAAGGAGGAGCTGGGCCTTCAGGGCCACGTGGAGGCCACTTTCATGTGTCCAGATGAACAAATCCTTCATGTCATTCGAGGTAAACCCTCTCAATTTTTTATGTTTGTCCTGAAGTAAATTGTTTTGTCCTGGTTTTCAGTTTGGAATACATTGCTTGTATGAAACATGAACAGTATCAGCTTACCCTTTGCTCAAGACTGATGAATCAATCGAATTTCTTCAAACAGGGGGGAGGATGTTTGATGTTGACCTCACTGCTGCAACAAGGGAAGTTAACAAACAACTTCCCATTCCGCTGGAGAATATCGATGCTGCTTTTTGTGATCGAGATGGAGTCAAATTATTCAAGCGCTCAATCTATTACAAATATTTATCAGCCATGGATTTGGTTACCAGCAGGGTTGGTCTCAGGCCTCGTAAGATCACCCCAGAAATACTGGAATGTGAGGATTAGAGATTGGAGAGAGAATATTTCACAACAATTTCCAAAACTAACAAACAACAGAAAAGTCAAATAGTGAGAAAACACTGCCAGTATGATTTCGGAATTCATGACTAATGATGAATGAACCAAAGGGAGATGAATTGTTACCGTCTAAAATGTAAATTCCTGAAAAAAAAAGATTTCATGGCAAATAAAAAATGGAAAGTAAACAAAATGTAGCGTAAGTGTTTTTGTCTTTATTCATAGAACTAAACAACCTTTACCCTGGAGAATCTGCTCCTTCTGCTCCTTCCTTATCAGTCGCAGTCTGTACTATCACCTACTATGATGAAATCTGACCCTTCTGTTTGTTTGATTAAAATATAATGATTAAATGTGGTCACATCCACCATAGTTAGACAATATGGAAACTTAATGACCACTTAACGTAGAAGAAGGAAAGAGTCCATTTTGATCCACAGACATTTTGTTTAAAAAAAGTTATATTTTCACACAATCATTGGTAAATACACTATATTGCCAAAAGTATTTGCTCACCTGCCTTGACTCACATATGAGCTTAAGTGACATCCCGTTCCTAATCCATAGGGTTCAATATGACGTCGGTCCACCCTTTGCAGCTAGAACAGCTTCAACTCTTCTGGGAAGGCTGTCCACAAGGATTAGGAGTGTGTTTATGGGAATTTTTGACCATTCTTCCAGAAGCGCATTTGTGAGGTCGCACACTGATGTTGGACGAGAAGGCCTGGCTCTCAGTCTCCGCTCTAATTCATCCCAAAGGTGTTCTATCGGGTTGAGGTCAGGACTCTGTGCAGGCCAGTCAAGTTCATCCACACCAGACTCTGTCATCCATGTCTTTATGGACCTTGCTTTGTGCACTGGTGCACAGTCATGTTGGAAGAGGAAGGGGCCAGCTCCAAACTGTTCCCACAAAGTTGGGAGCATGGAATTGTCCAAAATGTCTTGGTATGCTGAAGCATTCAGAGTTCCTTTCACTGGAACTAAGGGGCCAAGCCCAGCTCCTGAAAAACAACCCCACACCATAATCCCCCCTCCACCAAACTTTACACTTGGCACAATGCAGTCAGACAAGTACCGTTCTCCTGGCAACCGCCAAACCCAGACCCGTCCATCAGATTGCCAGATGGAGAAGCGCGATTCGTCACTCCAGAGAACGCGTCTCCACTGCCCTAGAGTCCAGTGGCGGCGTGCTTTACACCACCGCATCCGACGCTTTGCATTGCACTTGGTGATGTATGGCTTGGATGCAGCTGCTCGACCATGGAAACCCATTCCATGAAGCTCTCTGCGCACTGTTCTTGAGCTAATCTGAAGGCCACATGAAGTTTGGAGGTCTGTAGTGATTGACTCTGCAGAAAGTTGGCGACCTCTTCGCACTATGCGCGTCAGCATCCGCTGACCCCGCTCCGTCAGTTTACGTGGCCTACCACTTCGTGGCTGAGTTGCTGTCGTTCCCAAACACTTCCATTTTCTTATAATACAGCTGACAGTTGACTGTGGAATATTTAGGAGCGAGGAAATTTCACGACTGGATTTGTTGCACAGGTGGCATCCTATCACAGTTCCACGCTGGAATTCACTGAGCTCCTGAGAGCGACCCATTCTTTCACAAATGTTTGTAAAAACAGTCTGCATGCCTAGGTGCTTGAATTTATACACCTGTGGCCATGGAAGTGATTGGAACACCTGATTCCGATAATTTGGATGGGTGAGCAAATACTTTTGGCAATATAGTGTATGTGATCCTCAGCCCACGTTCCCTCTCAAAGAACCTTTCTGGGATACGGATTGAGCACAAACTCATAATTTTTTCCACCTATTGATGTTAATGGTGTGAAATATAATATTTTTACTTGGTCTTAAACCCTTACTGTTCTAAATATTTAGCTATTAATCACAAATTAGTGTGACAGGCTATAACATCACAGCTCACTTGATCTTTTTTTTTCTAGCATTCCTGAAATAGGTTGTTGCTTTTTTTAACATCCACTCTCTCATCTTAACAACTTTCCAAATCGATCCATCATAACACAAATGTTCACATATCAAGGCATGGACCAACCAGTGTCTTTTAAACATTTTTGTCTCAGTCATTATTAAACCGTACAGTATTTTAACAAACTGTCTGCGCGCATATTATAGTATGGGGACACACACATGCCCGCAAGGATCCGGAGGTCGGGATGGCATTAGCAGGCATTCAAGGCCTTTTTACTCCCTGGAGAGGTTTTTTGTTAAGCCAAAATCCCTGGGACTTTCACCAAGCATAAAGGAAGTGCTGGCCTCAGCACAGCTTCATAGTCAAAGCCACGAGGACACACACACTCCCACGCATGCAAACACAAGCACATCACAGTACATATAGAGGGCAGACAGTACAGAGAGGGTCCACCAAGCATGCAGGTCATCTCAGTAAAATGTGGAACACTCACTGTGCTAATTCATGTGTTTTGTTTGGAGTCAAAAAAGGGTGCAAGTTTGGAAATGTTTGATGAAAAATAAAAAAATGCAGTCAAAAACAAATGGCTTCAGATTGGAGGACTAGCACGTAGTATGGTACAAAAAGTTTATTCATTGACGGCTCTGTAAACATCTGAGGTAAATGAACATTTACATCAACATGTTCTTTAACACAATGCTCAGACAGAAGGCGCTTCTTTTCAAAGAGTAAAACGTTACAGCGGGGTCTACAGCAGGAGTTATTTGCTTTTTCCTGTTTGTTTTTGTCAGTTAAAAAGTGAGCGAGCCTGTTGCGGGAAGCGCCATGATTATGCCATCCAGTCTCCTGTTTTCCCATCCGAGGTTGGTTGAAAGTGCGCCCATGGCGTAAAAGCAGGAGGAGCCGCACAGTCCTTCAATCCATTCAGGACATAAAATTCACACCTCGTCTATGTTAAGTTGAATTTTTCTTTCATCGTTTCAATAAATGAACATGTTGATATGTTTGTGATTTTTTTCATTTCTACTCATACTACCATAACTATCTGTGCAATTTTCTTTTTCTACATATAAAAAAAAAACTAAGTACAGCTAGACACAACAAAGTGATAAAAGAACATTTCAGCAAAAGAAAGAAGTAAATTGAACCTTGTTTCAACAGTATATTCCAAGAAGTTTGAAATTCTCTTCCAATTTCTGTAATGGATCATAAAATAGTCAACAGTGCCTTGTGGTCTCTTTGGTGCATGTGTCTTTGGTTTTAAACAAATACACACGGCAGCTAACAGCTGATTTTCTAGGAATAGATTAAGTTGATCAGCTGCTTTGATGTGCAGACGTTTTGGCTTGATCAGAGGCAGATATACATGGTGGCACAATCTGCAAACAGCCTGTGCGCAGTCTTTGGTAATCAGCTCATCACAGCTTCTTTAAAAGAAGTTGCTGGGGTTTAAAATATAGAAAATGTGCAATTTTGTCTGTCGTAGCATCTTGGTTGCCATTTGTCAACTTGTTTATTACTTTGGACCATGGAGATTAGTGATTGCATTCGTAGCAAGATGCAGTCCCGACTTTAAGTGGTTACTGGTTTTGGAGTGAATGTTGGTGGCAAGGGCTCATTCTTAATAACATACTAATAATACGTTATTTCAATAATCCAGACAGTAACATGACGCCATTAGAGCAGAGCACACTGCTGATTTGTCTATAACTTTTGATCAAACTTAAACAGAATGGTAATTTTTTCCAAACTCAAATCAAAGAGTAGATTGTTTGCCTAAACCTAACCGAATAGTGACTGGGTGCCAAACAGCAAACCCTGGGCTACCAGACTATACTGACCCAAAAATAAGTCACATACATTTCCCAATGCCTCCAAAAGTAAGGCGAAGCCAAGAAATTAGCATTCAGCCACCTCAGTTGTGATGGAGCAGAATAGCTAGCTTTTGTACCAGGTTGTCAACATGGTCCCGTTAACAGTGGAGGTTTAACACAAATTACTTTCCTTTGGGGCTAGCCCCATGTGGCCAGTCAAGGAAGTGCGGTTTTTCAGGCTTTTCCAAATTGGTATTCATGTTACTTGTTTTCCATTGTGTAAATCTTTGTGGAAATATATATTTCATATATTCTGGGTTTGTTTTTTTTTACCCACATTTAATGACCAATATGAAAATCTTTGACTTGTTGGCACATGCATACTGCCAAAAACTTTAAGTAAATTGTTAACAGCAATTTACAAGATATGTGCCAATGAGGAGAGCTGGCAGTTTTTGATTGTTTAAGGCAACCCAACTGTCCCCCCAAAATAACAAAAAACAAAACACAGTTATTGTCAAGTTTTACATTGATGGAAATTCACATAATTAATTAAAAATGAATGCATTTTGTGCAGTCAGGCCATGACTTCTGAACACTTCAATGCTAATGCTTAGTCAGTAACAGGGTGAGTCTTTAAGCTCATTGAGGCACTATCTGTATTCAGAAACGCAATCCATGATCTCAGCTCAATAATCATTTGAATGGAGCAACGTCATGTATTTGTAGTAGTTAACCTACAGAGACCTAGAAAAACAGTACTGGAAAAAGCTAGCACGTAAATAAACACTACAATACTATTCCTTTCAACTATTTTGTTATTCTGATTCTGACCTGTACTTTTATGTAGGGGATGTATCCAAATTATTAGCAACCAATGTCCTGCTGGGAGAGTATGAAAAGATGAATCAATCAAAGATGTGTCGAACCCCTCTCAATTATTTTCTTGGTACAAGAGAAATATTGAACCCAGAGTACTAGAACAGATTAAGGTTCTTTTCTTGAGGGGTTTATTATCATGATTTTTGTTTTTTTGGCAGGAATTAATGATGAAAACAGGAAAATTTAACATTCCTATGTGGAATGTCTTTTAATGAACTCACAGAAAATATTCATAATGCTTTCTCTTAGTGTTTTTTTCTTTCAAAACAAATCTAAAGTCTACAAAATATTCCACAGCTCATCTAGAAAAACAACTTAAGAGTACTCCTGTACAAAGCAGCTTGGGAGAACTAAACAGTTCTGTAACACACTGCAAACACACTCATTCAAGAAGATGCACGTATTTTATGCTCTATTCCCAAGCTGCAAAAGCTCAAACTTGCATAGAAAAGAGGTGACTGAAATACTTGAGGTTCTTTTCATCAATAGCCAATAGCCTTAGCTCTTCTTTTTTAGTACAACTTAGTCTCAATTGCAGCTTGATCAGTGACAAACCTTTGCAGATCACAGGTAGTCCTGTTCGACACCCTGGGATGCATATCAATACTATCAGTCATAAGATATTTACATATTTATATAGTTTAACCCTGATTTAACTGCATGTCATTTTGTCAACACAGAAAACAAGATGGAGGCTTAAAATACAGTTGCTGTTTCCTCTCGCGTTTCACATTCTTGTGTGTGGCTTGGTACTGAAGGGATAGCCACTACGGGCACGACCCCATTGATCAGAGGAATAAATGAATGAATTTCGATAAAAACAAAATTTCAGGTGAGGCCCCAAAAACTGAGCACGGGGCGAAAAATATTAACACAAAACAATAGAATAATGCCCTGCACACCCTCTGCTGGCCACCTACTTTTTTTTGCTCCTGTAAGTCTAACAGTCATTTTCTGAGGCGCTGCCGACACGTCACACAAAAACACAGACGGTGTAAGGCGGCCATTGTAAACACGCGCACCCGTGGTCACCAGCAACTGCATTTCAAGCTCACTGTACCTGAACACACACTCACAGCCTGAAAAGCCTAAAGGACTATGTCTCAGGGTGGGACTGCTTTATTGCTCTCCATCAGGCCCTAGCACTCGTGCATCCCTCTCTTCATTGAAACTACAGGCTGGGTGAGAGGTGTGACACACTAAGATGGACAATTTCAGAAGACTTGCAGACTGATCTGATCCATCGTCACAAAATAAAACTCAATAAAAACGAAGAGGATCGCATAATATTAAAAGTACACCGTCTCTGATTGCTGTCCCTAAGCTCCCAATCACTAGGATCATAATAGTCTATGTTTAACTTCCTTATTTAAGTTTGGGCCTGCTAATTGGATGGGAATAGTCTGTTGTTTTGTTTTACGGTTATCCTATGTTTCCCCTTTGGTCAGCTTCTTCAACGAAAAGTGAACGGCTACCACAGTGAACCGCCCGTGAACGTTAGCCTCAGACACCCTCTGAGAGCTCCAGCAGCTTTTAAGAGATTAGAAAAAAGAAACAAAGAAAAAAAGAAGAAAAAGCACATGCTCGAAAGAATTCTTGCCAAGTTCGATGAGGAAAGAAAAAGAAATGTCACTCGCATGTTTGTGCAATAACTACGAAATGAAGGATCGAAACTGAATATACTCTGGTGATTTAAAGCAAAGAACAAAAGGTGGTACAGGAGATAGTTTCAGTGCAGGGAGTGATCAGCTCCGAGGTGCAAGTCTTTCTGAATGGAGCGTTCCTGTACCTGCATAGGTTTTCCCGTCACGACCCAAATAATTTCTTCTGTTTCCAATACACACACACACACACACACACACACACACACACACAACCACAAAGAAAATATATTGCTGATTCATTCATCTGAGCTTTGAGACGAGCCGAGTCTCTATGTTCAATTCTGCTAACTGACTCCCCGGCTCCATAGTAACTACACAAACACAGTGAGGATTTTTACCGCTCTGTTCTCACATACAGAGGCCTGTGATTGGTTGCGCCTGGCGCTTGGCGTCGCAGCAGTTCCGGGCAGCTGGGGGAGTGTTTCAATGTGAATTCACGCTGCAGTTGCATCGGGGGAGGGGGGGGGGGGGGGGGGCCCGGGTGGGGGGGGGGTGGTTGGGGGGGGGTTTTAGAAGGGGGGGGGGGGGGGGGGGGGGGGGGAAGGGGCTCTCCTTGTGGAACGAGCATGTTGGGCGCATTTATTAAAACTGGGTGGGGGTGAGCATTTTAGCTACACTGCCAGATCGTCCGGACGAGCTCGGGCACTGCCGCTCTTGCCGGCCTTACTTGGCCTCCTGCTCCCCGCCGCCGCCGGGGGCCGGTGCATCTCCGCCCTGGTCACCACCGCGAAGTCTTCAGGCGGGGCTGCGCCGGGCGCCGCAGCGCCCGCGTCTTCCCAGTCCGCCGTTTCTTCTGGCGCCAGTGGAGACAGGGGGGTATTGCGTGGAAGCGTGGGGAACATGGAGTGCTGCATCTCTTGCGGCGAGGATATCTCCACCTGGGGGGAGGAGGAGCCAGACACGTGGGGGGAGGATAGAGGAGGGGGGTAGGACAAGGAGGAGCAGGATTTTTTCCCACTCAGGTCGTGAAGCTCCAGAGCCGCGTTGCTCCAGTTCTGCCTCATCTCCGCCAGATGTCCACAGCTTCCAACGTTCACCCGCTCGCCGTTGTCATAAATAGAAGTGGGCTGCACGTCCAGAAAGTAATCTGGTTGGAATACTGCGCCTTCTAGCTTCAGTCCTCCAGCCATAGGGGCGGGCTCCATATTAGGAGTTGAGGAGCTAACGGTGGGAGAAGTTTCACTGGAGCTGTAAGCTCCTCCATCGCCTGCTCCATCCGCCATGTTAGCGTAAGCTGGCAGGCAGTTGAGCACTGAGGTGCGTGAGGCCCGCTCGGGTATCGTCTCTGCATCCCCGGGCTCTTCTGCGCCCAGCAGCGACCCGGTGTCAGGAGCAAACTCATTGGTGACCCCCTGCCGGACCTTCTTCCAGCCCAGGTGATAGATCTCCAGCAGGTTGAGGACCAAAGAGACACATGCAACCACCAGCATGAATATGATGAAGATAGTCTTTTCCGTGGGCCTGATGAAACAAAGGAAAGCAACAGATTCATTGTCCGAATATTTGAACATTTCACGTTATTGGAAAAATACAGGACATAAAATCAAACAGAAATGTTGAATATTTTGGGAATATGTCCAATCAGAGACAAGCATAATTGACTCTGTCATAATAGACTCAAATTTACACAGGAAAGTTTTAAAAAAATAATTAAGAATATAGTTTCTCAGTTTAAACTGACGAATAATGAGAAGTTGCCCTCCGCTGGGTAAAACAGTAACTACAGATACAGCAATGGATCAAATGTTTAAGAATTAATGAAATACAATAAACAGTATGAGCAAACACAATTTATTAAAAGACAGACTACAAAGCAGGGGTGGGCACCTCCAGTTCTCAGGGGCCGCTGTCCTACAGGTTTCCCTGCCTCAAGATATCTGATTCTGATTAAAGGGATTTCTTCTTAAAATGACGTGCTTAAGGTGTGTTGAGACAGGGAAGCGACACCCAAGGGCAGGAGTTGCCCGCCCCTACCATTCAAGGAGATTTATTTTCTTGATCATGATGTGGAAAAATAAAGATGGACTCTCTAACCTGGAGATGAAGCAGTCCACAGTATTGGGGCAGGGCCAGCGGCCACATTTATATAGCGGCTTCAGGTGGAAGCCATAGAGGAAGTACTGCCCCAGGATGAAGCCCACCTCAAACAGAGTCTTGAAGATGATGTTGAAGATGTATGTCCTCAGTAGTGCTCCACGGATCCTGATCTTCCCATGCTCGTCGCGGATGGGAGGCTTCTCCTTTTTACCACCTCCTCTGCCACCACCACCACCACCACCATCACCAACCCCATTGTGATAGAGAGGGTCCTGGTCCTCCTGGTGCCGTCCAGCCTTTCTGAGGTCCTCCTCTCTCTCCCTCCTCTTCTCCTCCATGCGGACGATGTGTAGCACATGGCCCAGGTAGATCAGGGTGGGTGTGGAGACAAAGATGATCTGCAGCACCCAGAAACGGATGTGGGAGATGGGGAAGGCCTCGTCGTAGCACACGTTCTCGCAGCCAGGCTGCTGCGTGTTGCAGGTAAAGTCCGACTGCTCGTCTCCCCAGACCTCCTCAGCTGCTGCTCCAAGCACCAGGATGCGGAAAATGAAGAGGACCGTCAGCCACACCTGGAAAGAGGCGAGAGAACCGCAGCTAGCCAAGACGAGGAAGGAGGGAACCCTGAGTAACTTTTGCTGGGAGAACTTCATGAGCTTCCTCCACAAAATAAGTGCAAAATGCTCAGATTTTACGGCCAGCTCATTTGAAACTGAACAACAAAATTCATTCAATTTTATCTGTAAACGGTTACAAAGTTTAAATGGGAATGATAGACCCAGAAAAGGTTAGAGTAAATCAGCTGTGTTAGAGGAGGGAAAGAAGCTTATACAGCTCCAGTGTTAATCAATGATTGATCACCTTTCCAATCACAGTGGAGTGTTCTTGAGCATTCTCCAGCAGCCGCCCTAAAAAGCTCCAGTCACCCATGCTTCACTTGATTTTCTAGACTGAATACAGACAATAGAATGAGGTGAAGATCACAACACATCCTGATGATGAACAGCCATGGGAGCCGAGCACTATTTTAGGCCAAAAAAAAAGGTTAACATTTGTTGAAGTACCGCAAGAGGGATTGAAGACATAAGGATGGACTGAAATGAAAGTAGACGTACATCGAATGAGTTTATGCTGTTTGAAGACAGGATATGCTGAATGTGTGTGTTCTTTTTTCTGAATCATGGCTTAATAAGTTAATTGGGGTCTGTTTGTGTTGTGCATGAAAAAAAGTTTAAAAATGACACATTCTGGAGTAGTCTATAATTGCTCCGGAATAGAATATTTCCGACATTTTAAATTGCCTCCTTAGGAATAAAAAGATGCTGTTGATGAATTTTAACAAATACGCTATTATATGTAGGGCTCTTGAAGCAGAGGTTTTTATTAGAATGCTGCCTTGTAGCATGTAGGTATGTATCAATACAATTCCCAGGAGAAGTTCATTTCCAAGCACTTCAGGGGCCGTCATTCTGCAGGGAGAAAGGTTATTCTTCAAAAGGAAAGAATTCAAGAAAGGTGTTAACTGTCCCAGAAATGGAAGTCCTAGTGATTTAAGCCCAAGGCCACATCATGCAATGCTACGAGAAACTGAAAAAAAAAGAGCTACATCTCAGATTCAACAGGCCTCAGTTAGCATGTTTTGACCAATAGTGCAGAGGTGGAGAAATGATGATATGGGCTCAGGGCTCCTTGCAGTAATTCAATCCGTCATGGCCTCCTCTGTATGGCAAAGGTTCTAGAGTCAAACGTGTTTTTTCTTCATGAAACTGGTCCACATAAAAGAACATTGATCCCAAGAGAACTAGTAAATCTAAGGATCACAAGTCAGTTCAGACTGCGTGATGACAGAGGAAGGGCACTTACGAAAATACTGTTGTGTCGTCAGTGGTAAATCCATCGACCAGAGATCAGACGATAATCTATATCTGGAAGGGAGAGACAGAATACACTTGAACTTTGTAGCTCACTCACACAAACACACACAATGAAAACTGTGGCTGTTTTTTAGAGACGGATAAAAGTTGACCATTTACTTAGATTTTTGTTTTTTTTGGTTCACTTTAATTTCAAACTAGGATTTGGAAAGGGACCATTTAGAGCAGCCCTGAACTTATTATCAACTGAATTACAACAAACTATCAGGTGAAAAGAAATTAATAAATTTAATCAATAAAATGGGCGTAAAAGAAACATTTAATGGAACATATTGAGTGCTGACGATAATATAATATAGGTAAACACGTAAAACGAGCTTAACTTCTCTCCTGTGTCCAGTCGTGCGCGTGTGCATGTGTGCGTGTGTGTGTGTGTGTGAGAGTGCTGCAGGTCCGGCAGACTGGTGGACAATGTCCGGCCATCTGTGGGAAGTGAATGAGTGGATAACATGTTGAATGCTGGACTCATCACATCCCAGGAATGCTGAGGGGAGCAAATGTTTCACTGGGATTTACTTATATGAACACACACAAACATATACATTTACTTATACAAAGCAAATTAAAACGTCAAGTCAGGGTCAACCCATGTGATAGTGTGAGCCCTTTACCTCTGCAATACATTGTATGAGGCTTCACCCCTTACCTCACATTTTAAGAAGTCATTTGCTGGACTAAGAAAGGAATGTAAACCCTGTGAAGGAGATTTCCCATATATTGGAGGTTTCTGGACAAATCAGTTCGTAATGCTCTCAAATTCACTCTTATAAAACCTCCAAAGCGTCCCCTCAAAAAGCCAGACCTGCACACAGTCATCGGCTTTCCTAAATTCCTGCGCCGGGGTCATAGCAAACAAATGACTAGACCAGTTACAGTATCCGTCTATAGATGCGCCAATCTAACAGTGGCCTGTGTGGATGTGCATGATGTGTTGACATGATGACATACCACCTGTCAGGGCTGACAATGGAGAAGCTACCAGATGGGCATTGTCCTGCTTGGTGTGTGCTTTTGATGGATCAGAGGTCTTTGTGCAGCAGCAGCCCAAACTGTTAACTCTTGGACTGCCATTTGCACCCTGAAACCCTTTTTCAAGATACGCAGACGATCACAATGAAAGCCTCTGCTGCAGGTGCAGAGAGTTAGCCCGTTAACCAAATACCTTTGGGTTTACTCAAAAGTATCTAGACAATACAACAGGTCATTTCTTAAAGTTATAAAATAGGCACAAACATGTAGCACATTACCGTGCATGATGATACAAAAAAAAGATACTTCATTCCAGCAACAAATGAACGAATATGGATAAACGCTTTTAAAGCTGCTGTTTATGTAAATACTGACACAGCAAATATACAATAAATAGCAAAAAATCATTCCGAAATATAAGCAGGAAACAGCTGTGTTAAAATCGTGCTGAAACTTTAAAGCAAGTGATGGTGAGCCCTGTATTTACCCACACATTTAGCCCCAAAAGTGCGAGTATGTCATTTTCAAGCATTCCAATGTAAAAAGAAAAAACATTGACAACATATTAAAATGTATTCTGGTTGACACCCTACCAGAAAACCTGTGAAAGGCTGCATCTCGTCATATTAAATATACAGAATACGTCGTCTATAAATCAGACACCAAAGTTGGCACCTAAATAATCCAGGGGATTTTAAATTCTGAGCTCTACAGGTGAGCGTTGCTTAAACCTGTAGAAACAGCACCTCTTACTCAATTTAGAAGATTTGTTCAGAGCAGACTGCTAAAATATCTAGACAAGAAATGAGGATTTTAGTTTCTATCTGAAAGTTCCACACCATAGAGCGGTAGTGGCATCCTTTCTTTCCCACTGGGAAGTGAACGCCGCACCAGAGGCGCTCCTAATCCAGCAGGTGGAAAGATGATAATCCCCTCCTCTTCCCTCCCACTTCAGCCAACACCCTCTCTCCAGCATCCTCCAGCTTACCGTCTCCCTCCCGGCAGCGCGCTTCCTCCCTCACTCCTTCCCTTCTTCCTCCTTCTTTCAGTCCCACGGTTGGGCTCGGGGCAGCAAGAGGGGAGTAGGTGAGATAGGTGGGGGTGGAGGATGAGACACACTCTCTCTCACACACACACACACACACAAACACGTATACACACACGCACACAAAAATCCACGGAGATGCAGAGAGAGAGATGATGAGAGTAAAAAAAAAAAAAAAAAAAGAGAAAAAAAACAAGAAAAAAAAAAGAATGGCTGAAAAAAAAAGCAAAAAAGAAAGACTCGGGGCTTGTGTGGTCTAAAAAGATACCCCAAAAACAGAACAAAACAAAACACACGCAAAAAAAAAACAAAAAAAACAGGAGGGGCACGTGTGGAACCCGTCCCGCGAAGGCGAAGCGCAGCGGCTGCGTCCCGCGTGGCCAAGGTCATCCGCGACAGGCGCGCTCTGGAGCCCCGCGTGGGGCGCACCGGGGGCACGCGCTGTGGGACAGCTACGTGCTGGCTGTTGTGTGTGCGCGCGTGACTTTGTTTGCGAACCAGACGCCACATTCCTGACAAGTCAAAGGAAAACAACAAAAAAAAAAAAAAACCCAAAAGATTCGTTTAAATTCAGACAAAAATCGAACCTCTAGTTTGTTTTTTATAGTGACAACTGTATAGTCCAGTGTTGATTTGTGCATGTTATTTAGATTTGTTTGCAATTTTGGATTTCTGAAACATGCCAATAATGAAATTAACACCAGGAAATAGTAAAATATCTCAAAACTTAATGATGACATAGGTTATTATCCTAAAGACATTCAGCATGCAGGCAAATCAAAATGGAGGAAACAGTATCAAAAACAAATAATTGTGTGGCAATGTAAATTTAAGAGGGACGGGGAGATGTTTAAATGTTATTAACATTATTAATGTAAAATTGTGTAACATTTTTCAACCTCTGATGGAGGGTCTAGACAAAATCAAAGGTCTTCTTGAGTGTTTGAAATCTTTCCATCAATGCTCATCCTGTGGAAATAAATCACTGCTCAGTGAGTGTTGTAATCTTTGCAAATCAGGGGTGATGTTATCTTTATGTCTAGTTGAATGAAACTCCCAGACCAACCAAAAGTAAGCAAGGCTTTATTTTTTCGTATAGGAGAAATTGTAAGTAGATACTGAAAAGTTATTGGTAAAGCATACCGAACATGCCGGTTTTCTGTATTTCTGTGTCCACAGCGCAGTGTGCTGGACCGCTGGACCCTCGTTGTCTCAGTGCTGTTCCGTTAGTGTCCAGCAGATGACACAGTGGCTCCATGCGGTTACTTCTTACCTTTTAACCAATAATCCAACATGTCTCACTATATAACTCTAAAATATTTGTTTTTTTTTTACATAAGTCTAACTATTATAGCCGTTTCAACAGTTGATATACTCTCCACCTAGAGTAAGTTAGCCAGTGTTTTAGGTATCATAGAGAATTTTTACCTCTTCAATGTATATACACTAACACCCACTTCCAGGTGTTCTACTAGTCTTTGGAATTACTTTCTTAGGGCATCATCCATCTTTTTTCTGCACCTTCAGCTTTAGACAAATGTTTCTCTCAGCTGGTTGATTTCATCTCCCTCTTCCCATACAGACCCCTATGGGGAAAAAAAGGATGTTGGACACTATGAGCTGCCAACAACATCACAAGCATTTGGAGTAGCTTATCACTCTAAATAATCTGACCAGTGTTTAATTAAGGCTGATTGTTAACACCTGACTGTCTGACTGATTAATACCTCTACCTAGTGATCGCCTTGGCAACTAGATATGCAAGTTCAGCCATGTTGAGGACCATGCAGATGGAGGAGGCTGTGGCCATGAAGACGGTGAAGATAGTTTTCTCAGTGGGGCGTGAGATGAAGCAGTCCACCAGGTTAGGACACGGCCACTGGTCACACTGCACCAACCGTGGCATTTGGAAGCCATCGTACACCACGTAGAGGGCATACCTGAAAGAAAAAGAGAAGGGCAGGGGGAGAGAAAGTGACTTTGTGCTTTTCGGGATCTGGTCGATAAGCTAAATGCCTTCCTCTCTTATGGTGGCTGCCACCCTGATACTTCAGAGCCTAGACTTTTTGATCGGAACCCCGAAACACAATCAGAGTGTTGGATCTTACAGGAATCCACCTTCGATCATCATCCTGACCACCAGACTGCAGACATATGTCCACCAGAGGGCACCAGTTACTGGGAGCCTCCGCTTCTTCAGAGCCTCCAAATCCTCTTCTGGACCCTTGTTACCAAGGAAACTTGCTCTGCCAGAACCCTATGCCACAAAGAGACATGGCATGGCAAGATGGGAGAAAAAGATGCAATTACAAGATTACTTAACAGAATAAATTAATCGGTCTGACAAAAGACTTGTTAATAGACGCTGTCTGAAGACATGGGGTTTCGTCTGATTATTTTCTTTTCAAGAAACAAACCCCTCTAGCCTTCAGTTGAATTTTCAGACAGTAGAAACCCAAAAATGTCATGATATTGAAATCAGCTTAATGCATTGCTGGTGTCACCACATGACACCACTTAATGTCAATAGATACTGACTGTGGCATCATGACCAGGCTTTATGTTTATTAAAAAAAGAAAAGAAAAAGTGCACACCTGAAGGAGCAACTTCTTATCGGTGCGGTTACGGTAGGCCACATACATGGCGATCAGGAGCGTCGGCGTGGAGACAAAGACGAGCTGAAGACACCAGAGGCGAATGTGGGAGACGGGGAAGAATTGATCGTAGCAGACGTTCTCACACCCAGGCTGAGGGATTTAGAAAATAAGAGAGAGAGAGAGAGCAAGGCGCCATTCAGTGACATTGATGGAAACCTGTCCAGTGACATCTGGGGCTCGGGGTGGAGCAGCATTTCTCAATTCTGCTAATGCAACACTGCCTATGATGGAAAATGTGAGTATGGATCTAAACAACATCACCATTAACTTGGAGTTGTATCAATGGGCTTCTATATGTTTTTTCTATTTTTTTTTTTACAACAGGTGATGATTACCTGTGTTTTTACACCACTTTATGGTGTGGGAGGAGTCTATTGGGATCTTCATTGAAGGTTTAGTAAGTCTTACTCTGACAATACGCAGTGTAAAAAAGCAAGTTATACTGTGCTGAAATGTGTCATATGATGAAATTAAAGGAAGCCCAGGAGTGGATGCAGGTGAAAACATCTAGTCCCTTTATTGGAATGCTCCATCTCTTATACAAATTACACCTCAAATCGTCCGCTTTGGGAAAAGCTTATTAATCTTAACAGCAGCACTGACATGGTGCCCTACCTGTAGTGTGTTACAAATGAAATCAGACTGCTCATCCCCCCAGACGCTCTCTGCGGCTACAACCAGCACCAGGACCCGGAAAATAAACAGCACGGACAGCCAGATTTTACCCAGCGAGGTCGAGTGACGATTTGCACCGACCAGCTGAGCGTAAAGAGCGGGCCAGGACATCCTGTTGGTGCGGACACAAAGTAAGAAATGGTCAGCGAGAGTGTTTGGAAAACTAGAAAAGCCCTGACTCCAGTTCTCATGCCCCTGAGTATAAATCAGGGGGTTTTGCAGCTACCCATCAGCCAAGAGATACTCAGAGTGGATGCTTTGCAAGGACGTCCGTGGCAAAAGATGAAAGCAGAGCGATGCCACTGAACAAAAGACAAGTTTGAAAGGAAGAGGGGAAAGAGAAGGAATGAAAGTGAGAGGAGGATCGGGGAAGGCCCGGTGCCAACATTCATGTGAACTGTTGAACCTCCCTGCCCACTGACATGAGCCCACTCTAGGGAAGAAAAAAAAAAAAAACACTGAACACACTGTGTAAGCCCACCCCAAGTCTCACCATTCACAATTACTGAATGTTAGATTTATGTATCATTGATTATTCACATGATACATACTGCACTAGTACGACTGATGTGTTCTCAACACATGTCCAGAGGGGAAATTATTCCCATAAAAAAGAAAGAGAAGAAAACCATGATGTAAAAGACGAACACAAACAAAAAAAACAATGGATAGATCTTTCTAAAAGTAAGTTATGCTTGAATTCAGTTTGATTTTTCTCACCTTGCCTCTGGCGTGTCAGGTTTCAGGCCGTAAAATATTCCGCATATTCCCGTCCTGCAAACAAACAACCTCCTTAAAGCAAACGGACGGGCGTCTCATTTCACATCAAACAATCCGAATCCATGAGAAAACACAAACCCGCAGCTCTTGCGTCTTCTGCATGAACTCAGAAGATGCTCCTCCAAGTGTGAAGTCGACAGGAGAAAAAGTCCCGACTTCCTGTGCTGACTTTCAGAGTAAAACCTGCTCCAGCAACTTTTTGGAGGAAGAAGAAACTCAAATATCAAAGAGGTCAAATACGTACGCAGGCAAGCAATCATATCTCACTACCTCCTTTGACTTGTCATATGACCTCATCCATTGTTTAATTACTTGTATCTTTTTAAGATTGTGCGCATTTCATTTATATTTTACATATTTTATCATCAAGCTCTCTTTCATAACATTGTATTGTACTGTACTACTGTACTGTACTTTTATACATTTTACATGCTGTTTATATCATTTTTAGTGTTACATATCATAAACGGTTGACTGCACAAAAATCCCAAATCTTCTGCCCTGTGACTTTGTACACAAATGGCAAATATCTTGAATTTTGAATCAGCGCAGATGTTTAAAACAGCTGGCTACATGCTGCACTGTCTCCTGCTTTGCTGAGTTTATAGTCCTTTATAAAAGCACCCGTCGTGAAAATCTAACAGTAAGCACTCTGAATTAGTGGGGATGAAAAAGCAGTCATTTTAAACTGGAAACGGTGAGGTGTGAAGCTGTCCTGATGCCGAATCAACCGGAGTCTCCCGGTTGTGTTCGGTTAACTTGCCCTGAGACCAGAAACACCGACTTGCATGGAGGTAGATGCCATGGATTAGCAAGAGAATAAAAGAAAAAACAAGGAGAAAGCTTTCAGTTGATAGCTGTTCGATCCACAGCAAAAGAGTATGCCACGTTCACTAGGTCCTCCAGCACTGAGAGGAGAATGACAATTATCAATTATTAGTTCCAGCTGGTATCAGATGCAAACAGGTGTGACCGTGGCATGTTAACGAGCTACAAAGTATTGCTAATCCTGTTTTTGTGGCAAAAAAGGGTCAGTAGATGTGTTACCATAGAACTTAACAGAAAAAAGCCACAACAGGTTAAAAGCCACAACTTTTATCAGTTTGGTCAAGATCCTGCTGCTGATTTTGAAATTGAGTCATTTTGACAGGAGGGTCTTGATTATCACATTTGTCACCGTCTGTTAGGCAACACTTGGCCCATTCACTCAGCCTGGAAGTCTGAGGGTTGAAAGAACAACGTTGCACTGTGCTGCGAAGGTGTGTGTGTGTGTGTGTGTGAACACATCCGTGCATGCGAGTCCTCTTTGTGACTGTAACTGGACACAGGTAGGGGAGATCCAAACCATCTCTTGGCAGCTGCCAGCCTGCAGGACAGTGCAGCTCTGTGTGCTCCCGCTCACTGTGACGGATGAGCGTTTCCCACTGTTTGTTGAAGTGTGGGAGCAAGAGCAACGTCCACGGTTTGCACTGCGGACGCTCTCGACTCTGAAATAAAGACTTCTGGAGGTGATGTGACGAGGAGTTTCAGCTGCAGACACGAGGGGGGGAACTTCTGTGCCATTCGCTGTAATGGAGACAGAGAGAAAAGCAAAACATCCTTGACTAAAAGAGAAAGGATGTCAGTTGTTCTAATGGAGTCATTAGTAGAACCACAGCAACACTTATTCCTGATGCATATCAGTGAATGGGTATCAGTGTCAGGCCTGGACTCAAAGGGCCACTGTTTGATCTCTCAGGGCTGAAGCAGATGGGAGAAGCCTGGCAGATTGTTCCAAGCTAGTCTGTGAGGGGAGAGGGTTTGGGGGGGGGGGGATCAAGAGCTGATTGTTAGAGTAGTTCCTGGTCCCTAATCAGCCAGTCAGCCTGAGAACAGAGGGTAGCACTGTCAGGAGGCACATACACAACCACTCACTGTACAGTCACATACTGTACAATCACACACTCGCATATAAGTTACCCTGAAACCTACACTAACTCACCCACCCGCAGTGTAATGAGTGAGGGGGAGAGCAGCATGTGACCAAATAGCAGGTCCCAGTCCCGTAGGTGGACTTGGCTGAATGATCCCAGATCAGCCACTCTGAGAAAATCTGTAAAAGCACTGCAAGAGATCTTGGGAATGTCTAGATTTTGCTGTCTTTAAAAAGCGTCTTTAAAAACACTTGACTAGTGAGGAAAAACAATTAATCCATTGAACAATCATATTGAATGAGCACATTACAAGACTTGCCATTAATGTGCTTTGAAAATCTAAATGTGGGACATTTGATATAAATCGGGTGTAACTCAGTGGCATGAAAGAGGCCATGTCTAAGGGGACATACTATAAAATTGATGATGGCTTGATGGATAACTGGACTTGGTGCAAAACATACTGTACTGTATAGTTTTAGGAGAACAGTGGCAGAGGGCGGCAGTGAACAGTATCAACGTAAAAACTGCAGAAGAAGAAGACCGGAAACGGAATTAAGATGGGGAAACATCTTACTGGTTTATGTAGTTGGTGTGATGAAGTAGAAACAATGGAACATGTTTTTATTAGTTGTAGGAAATATGTAGATCAAAGAAGAATATTAAAAAATGAATTAGGTTGTAATAGGGAATTGAAATTTAAGAATGTGGTTGAGCAGTTAACTGATACTGAGGGAAAAAAGAAGATCTTTCGTTTTTAAAAAAATACTGGGATCTTAATGAGAATTTGAGGTTTAGACAATAGGATCCAATAGATGGCAGTAATACAACAATAATGGATGTGAGCTGCCGTAAAAAATCAAAGAAGAAGAAGAAGAAGAAGACCGGAAACGGAAGCGTCCCTTCTCACTGCTGTGTAGTGCGGCAACTTCTCTGAAAAAATACCAACGCTCTGCGGCTAAACACGCACCCAAACTACAGCAGTGCTTCGTTAGGAAAATGGCCCTTGAATCGCGGATCACACAGGAGGAAATAAAAAAGGAGCCAGAGAAGCCTATTGACCGCGAAAAGGTGAACAGATGGATTTTACTCACCCGATCCTCTTGTTTGCTTGTTTACCCAACGAGTCCCGAGCTAGCCTGGACTGCTAAACCTTAAATGCTAAGTTATCAATCTTCATACTGATTTAGTTCATAAAGCATCTTATTACAAATTTCTAAAGGAAAATTTGAGTTAGTTTTTGGCGGTGCTGGTGCTATTGTTAAGGTGTTAGTGTTTAAGTACATAATGGTTAGAACGAGAAAACCCTGTTTTCCATGCTAGTGCAAGCGTGCTAGCTTAGCATCTGTAACGTTTTGTGATGTTGATTAAAATGTCCTTAATTGTGCAAAGTTGAATTGCATTTCCCCCATCCGAATTTACACAATTTTTACAAATAACTACGTATCGACCGTAATAAGGGGTTCACCAAACGCTGTATTATGACAGGTAATGCAAACCTAGCATTTAACTTTCAAACCTTGAAGAAAAGTTTAACAAATAAGCTCCATAATGTTTATTTACCAAGTGTCTCGAACAGTTCAGTTTCATAATACGTTAAAACATACTAATTATTTCTATTAACCCTCACCTACAACTTGCACGTTGATTCCAAACTTAATGATGGCCAGCTGAACAAAAAAATGATCAGTTGTAGTTGCTTTATATGACCACAAGAGGGAGAAAACTCACCTTTAACCTATTGGTATACCGGACATGAAAGTAAGAACTTTCAACATAGGTGTAGTCCCAACTGTAGTCCCAATTTTTTGGGGTTAGGGTAACGATCTTTTTTCATTATTATAAATCCTAATGACATTAGAAATTGAAGGGGATAAGGGTAACATTGTATTAGGTCTCCCTTAATAGTGACTTGTTAAATTGGTATAATCTCATTCTGTTTTCTCATCTTTGCTGCAGACCTGCCCCCTTCTGCTGCGGGTTTTTACCACCAACAGTGGCCGTCATCACAGAGTGGATGAATTTTCGCGGGGCAACGTTCCCTCCAGCGAGCTGCAAATATATACATGGTAAAAACGTCAACATGTTATCGTCAAGGTCTTGGTGGAGATGCTGCTCGGTCGGAACGTGGAATTGGGCATTGAAGCATTTTTACTGTTTTTTTTTTTCAGGATGGATGCAACTCTGAAGGAGCTCACTGGATTAGTAAAGGAAGTGTATCCAGAGGCCAGGAAAAAGGGCACACATTTCAGCTTTGCCATTGTCTTTCCCGACCCCAGAGGAAAAATGTACAAGTAAGTATCACACTAAGGGCTGACTGGATTAAAATCATTGTGCGGTCATGTATCATCCTGCTAATCCGCGCCGATTCCCTCCACCCTCAGGTTGAAAGACATCGGTAGCACTGTATCTGGAAGAAAGGGTCCAGATGACTCCATGACGTTGCAGTCACAGCGATTCCAGATCGGAGATTACCTGGATATAGCTATCACACCACCCAATAGAGCTCCACCCCTCAGCACGCGCATGAGGCCTTTCTGAGTGTCCACATCCACCACCAAGCTTACAGAAAGTCATACATTTGAGTTATCCGTGTTGTGTTTTCGGTAATCAAGAATGACTTCTTCATTTTTTAAAAATTAGATGTTTAATAAAGTTGTTCTTTTTTTTTGCAATCACTGTCTCTTGTGTGCTTATTGAATATAAGACCTTTATGAAATCAGTAGTATAGTCACTTGGGATTACATCTTTGAATACAGGCATGGTAGTATCTTATCAATTGATTTCCCTTGAGATTAATAAAGTTTCTGTGTTTCTATTTACTGGAAGTGCCATGATATTTGGTATGAAGGGAATTTTTTTCTAAACATGTTAACTTTAAACCCAGTGGTTAAATATTTGAAGCCTAACAAGATTTATGGCGAGGATGTTGTACCATGATAATTAACGTAATGAATTTATTCTGAAAAGAGGAAGTGAAATGCTCCGGTGACGCATGCGCAGTGCCAGTTACTATCAGCTAACAGAAAACCAGTCGTTTCAACGTTCGGGAGAAAAGAGCAGAGGTTGCACACTAACACGTGTTGAGATGTTTCGTAGAAAACTGACTGCTCTAGATTACCACGACCCGAGCGGATTTGACTGCTCAGGTACGGATTTCTTGTTTGTTTTTTTCTTTCTTTAAAGCAGTTCCTTGTGGAGCCGGCTAACGCCAGTATACGTATCAGGTCCCGTCACTGCAAAAGAGGGCAAACTGCCGGACTAAAAATAGCACTTTCGTGTGTCTTTTATTTATTTTTTATGTCAGTTTCTTCCAATTTAACATAAATATAATGTTCTCTTTCTCGCAAAGTGCCACAGTTTTGTCCTGCATATGTAGCTTTACCATCAACGAAGTGGATATAGGTGGTTTTATGAGGCAATTCGTTTCGGAGCAACGTGCAATTTGGCAGGCCACTGTGACCCGAAATAAGAAGACAGTTTGTCAGTGTCATAGTTTGGAACAGTATACCGGCTTCTTCTTATGTTGACACTATAATGTGACTGTATGAATCAGCAGATGATGATCAGAACAGGAATTCATTCTGCAGCTCTAAGTATTTTCCATCTCTAAATGACTCCCTTCATTTCTCTGAGTAGTTCCTGCATGCACCAGCTGTTTTCTCCATCAGCAAATGTGCCCCCTGTAATCTCCTCTGAGCAGATGAGACACAGTTCAGGAACATCATCGTGTGGCTGGAGGACCAGAAGATTCGGCATTACAAGATAGAAGACAGGGGCAACCTGAGGAACGTGCCCAGCTCGGACTGGCCCAAAGCGTATCAGAAGGTGAGACCACGGCGCCCGGCTGACAATTCCACAGATTCTGCATCCACATGGCACCGGAATGAGTGGAATATGCGCTCCCTTTGTGTTTTGTGCAGTACCTCAAGGACCTGAACTGTCCGTTTGGGGTTCAGGAGAAGCAGGAGGGCGTAGACTGGCTGCTTGGCCTGGCTGTGCGCTATGAATACGGAGATAACGGTGAGTTGCGGCTCACGTGACAGGACGGCTGCTACTTAGTTCAGTTTGGGCATCTCTGATCTGCCAGAAATGGGAGGAAAATCTCCGCTGTTGCACTACCTGTGGTGACCAGCTGGTGGAAGTGTAACAGAAGGGATCAGCATCCATGTCAGACAAACTGTTTAGAACTTGTGCAATAGATTTTTGTCTCACTGAGTCTTGTGCTTTTCTCCCCAGTTGAAAAATACAAGAACTGCCAGCCGCTGGCAGCTTCCAGTAACAGCGATAAGGTCATCGACCCTCTGCTCAACCTCGACAGTGTGTAAAAACTTTTACTAGCCTTCTCCTTTTCTCTGGTGTCTTTTCTTTTTGTGTCCATTTTTGTTTCAGCCAGTTTTTATATAGAACCTCAAGAAGCCAATTTGTCTTTGCTTTATTGGTATGTTTATTTGTTTCTCCCACTCTTTTTTGGTTTATTTTGTTTTGTTTTTTTGCAGGCAACTCCCCGGATTTCAAAGCCGGAGTCACAGCTCTGGCCAACATCCTGAAGATACAGCGGCACGATGATTACCTGGTTATGCTCAAGGTGTGGGATGGCGAATGTGCTTTTACGGCCATGAGAGATGATAGTTCTCCCCAAGTTGATTTAAACGTTGAATAGAAGTAAAAAAATCACTGAATATATTTGCATTTTCCGCCGTTGCCCTGCAGGCTATTCGTATTCTGATCCAGGACAGACTCTCCCCAGAGGCCATCACTAAAGCCAACCAGAATCGAGAAGTAAGTCGTAAATTCATGTGCAACTGACGCACTGAGCTGATATCTGTTTCTCCCTCAATGCATGTTGTTTCAGTGTAGACCAGCATTGAATTGGTGATGTGTCTTTGCTGGGCTGTATCTTTAGGATTGTAAAATGTTTCTTATTTTTCCAGGGCGTTCCTGTAGCTTTAGACAAGCACATCCTGGGTTTTGACACTGGAGGTGAGCACAGCTTTTATGCTGTGGATTTTTGTTGATAAAAGCCTATCCAGGATAGTTAATTCTACTTGTTTGTGTATATATATATATTTTTTTAAATTCTTCATGCGAGTCTGGGCACGCGTATTCTGTAGAATAAAGGCCTCATTTCCCCACAGACGCGACTCTGAACGAGGCGGCCCAGATCCTGCGGCTGCTGCACATCGAGGAGCTGAGGGAGCTGCAGACCAAGATCAACGAGGCCATCGTGGCCGTTCAGGCCATCATAGCCGACCCCAAGACAGACCACCGGCTGGGCAAGGTCGGCAGATGAGAGGGAGGACGGCGAGGAGGCGAGAGACTGAACCGCAGGGGCTTTTAATTTCGTTTTCAGAGAAAAGGCCTTCATTTTTGTTGTTGTTGGCTGTGTTTTGAGGGACATAAATGAGTTTGTAGTTTTTTTCCGTTCCTGCATGAGATGGTGCAGTTTTTGAACCGTGGTCCAGCCTTCAGACACGGATATTCATTTTTGTACACAACGAATAAGCTGAGACAAAACTTACAGGGATAGTACAACTACTCCCCCCCAGCTAAGATGTCTAGTTTCGTACGAAACTCTCCTGCAGGCATCTCCAGTTGTATTTGTGTTTGGTCTGGAGATTTACCGCCTTTTGTTTTTTCTGCAAGTGGAATAAACGGTTATTTCAAGTTGGTTGTGCTGGACATGCAGCGGCAATGAGAGTCTGACAGTGTCAAGTATCAAATCACATTTTATTGTTATAAATATCACATCTCATGAATAGATAACGATTTGAATTGTTGTAAAAAAAAAACTCAAAACAATCAACATACTTGTCAAAAAAACAGAGCAAAAGATTTAGCCTTTTATCGTGTCAGAATTTCAGAATAGTGCAGAGAAAGATGGGTTGAGCTGTTCCCGCTGCGGAGACACTGACATTTATAAAGATTAACAAGTACGTCATTGAATCTGTATTCTGAATATGAGTGAGAAATAACTGGGAAATTAGCAATCCAAAGATAGGAACCATCGACAGTTATCTTGGTAGAAAGGATGAGGAAATTAGCTTGAGTGGGCTAGCCACCATCCATGCCTTCATCTTATATACTAATGAGATAACTGTCATGGTTCAAACTTATCTGCGTGTAAAAGAATAATAATAAAAAGGTATTTGAACATCTTCAGTTCATTGAGAATGCCTAAATTAATTTTTCTAAATGTTCAACTTAAACACCTCTAAATAATCGGACTACAAATATCTCCAAATACTGGGGAAAAAAACCCTGATGCTTAGTTTCATAGCAGACAATGGAAAAAGCTTAATGCGTAAGTTCTTTGGCTTTAAAGAACAGGAAATGGTACACTCGCAAACATTACAAACTGAATGCTCTTTAATCAAAAGTAAAACAAAAACGACACATAGTACAAAAATACAGTAAGAAAAATTTTAAAATGAGGTATAAAACAAATTTACAAAACATTTATTTTGGGTTATATCTTTTTGGAGTGGGATGGCGAGGCATTTTATTCTCTGGTGGCATTATCTGGCCGCAGGAAGCCATCTTGCCCCTTTCTGAGCTAACTTCTGTTAGAAGGCAACTGGTGATAGCTGGTTCTGCCCTCTGCCCATGTGCCGAACCCCAGGACTAGCACTGGAGGACCCGTGGCTACTGGTCCACTGTTAGTGGCTCCCTGTGAAATAAAAAACAAGGCACTTCTTTATCTCTGTGACGTCTAATTTCCCCAAAGAGGAAGTTTAAAAGATCCAGGTGGAAAGGAGAAGTCTTCCCTTCCTGTGTGAATCTTTATGTGACGGGATGAAAGCTTTGGCGCGTCGGTGGTCTAATGACAGAACAAACACACAAAGCCCTACACTTAACTGCGAGTGGCCGCTGAGAATTTTCCCTCATGAGCAAGTGTGTGCTCGCGTATTCAACAATAACAGCTTTTAAGCCTCTTCCAACAACCTCGTGAACCCTTAACAAGTGTCTTTTTAGAGTTGTCATCAGGGTCAGAATTACACCGCACGTGTCTTTGAAGCAAGTTGTCGTTAAACAGTGTGTGAATAGGCTCTGGGGGTGGGTGGGGGGCTTGGACACCCGCACACCAGTGACGACCGTCCCGACCAATTTGCTGGTTACACGCGCAAAGCTCTGCGGTGAGCAGATCTTGCGCCGTGCAGATGTGCACAGCATCTGCCAGGGGTGCCACTTTAGGGATTATGGTGTGTTTAGAGGGCCGCGTTGCACTTTGAAGGCGTTTATCGCGGGGCTTTGAACGGACTCGAAGCCATCTGCAGACATCAGCACATCAAACATGACTCACCCAAAACACAGGTAGAGGCTTGGAGACAGCTATGTAATCACTGCTCCTCGGCTGCACGTACACACACACACACACACACACACACACACACACACACACACACACACACACACACACACACACACAAAAATCACAAACAAGGGTTCGCACACAGCTGTGTCATCACTCTTCTTGTCACCATGCACACACTCACACACACACACAAGTAGATAGGTGTGGGCAGTGGGTCTCAGCCAGCTGTGTGAGGACTGTTTAAATAAAGAGAACATCCCCATAATTTGGGAGTTCTCGTCAAAGCGGATGCACAGGCGCACAGATCCATCCATCCTTTTTTTCCCCCCGTCCCCTCACCTGGTAAACAGTGGGCGGTTGCTATGGCGATGCCATACAGATGAGAGCGCTGGTCAGGGAGGTATTCATCGGTGAACTTACTGCTGGTTTTGCTCAAGGCAATTACGCCGTCCCTGCGAGGAAGAAGAGGAATAAGACAGGAAAAGGCACTCGGGTTTGTAAAAGAAAACCCACTAAAGTCTTCCAGTCTAAAAGAACCGCTGGGAGGCGTATGAAGACGGCTACCTCCTCCAGTCGGTGTAGTAGAAGTGGTCCCGGTAGTAGACCATGCTGAAGGGGTAGTTGAGGCTGGAGTGGATCACTCTTCGGCCTGAACCGTCCGGAGATATGCACTCTAAACGCTTTGTACCTGAAAGACGGAGGACGGGAAGTGCGATCGTGAGCCTCCTGTTCAAGGATTTTTCAAGTGCTCTGAAATCTCAGAGTCACATGACCAGATCATCATGCTGTGTTTGGTTGTATATTGTGATCGGGTGTGACTCCGGGCAAAGAGTGGAGTCACTGCCCAGATACCCACACAAACCTCCCAACCCCCTACGAAAAACCCACGTACAGGACTGCCATTCAGAAAAAAGCCCTAGCTCTTTGTTTACGTCGACCTCTGCTGTAACAGCGAACAGAGCAACTGTAAGAGCAAGGGCTCCAGATGTTTCCTGTAGGTCTTGGGAATGACCTTTTAATGGACTCCTGAACCAACATGTTTCTACCTGACTTGGTGTGGAAGAGAAGCACGCACTTTCTCGCAGCACGGACATGGTGTCTCCCTAGACCACGAGATCCAACCGCTGTCTGTTGGGTTACACTTATAAACGGTTCATTCATGTAGTTTCCAAGAGGATGCTTTCTCTTTTTCCTTGGAGGATACGCTTACACTGAATCAATGTATGCAATGCCCGTGTTACGTACTAAAGACCCTATGCAACTAATTTCCTAGTAATACTTTTTAAAAGCAGGAAAAAAAGCAATTTACAGTCCCACAGGACTCTGGGAAGTCCTGCTCAAGTCGCTCAGGTGGCAGCAGCCTCTGCACAGAGAGGGTGGATGGGACCCCTTACCTGCATCGGCCCAGCAGATTTGTTGGGTGCTGGAGTCATATGTTAGCGCGTTTGGCAAGCCGACCCCGTCCGACACCACCACTCTGCGGTTCTGACCGTCCACGGATGAGCACTCGATCTTCGGCGCCTCCCTGTTCCAGTCTGTCCAGTACAGAGTTCTGCAACCAACAAATATGCAAGCTGTTACGCTCAGAGAACGGACTCACATCACCTGCATTTGCATGACGCTGATTGTTTTTGTCGTGGGACTTGTTTAGTTTTTTCGGTCCATATTAGCCAATCTTAACTGGCTAATATGAAAAGGATGTGCACACACACACAGCGTATAAACCTCAAGAGACAAGCTGCTCCATGCTGATGAGGTCATGGTTGGGTTACTCTGAGCAACGTGTGACCTTTAACCTTTCCCATCCGCGTGTATTTTGCAGGTCGTGTTGCTTTGGTAGACATCAGGAAGCGTGGACCAAATGGGTGGACCGCTGTCCAGTCTCAAACAAACAGCTGCCTTCCTCACAGATGTTTTTTTGCGAGGACTTCAACTACGTTTTCTTGTTTACAACCTTTAAAAAAAGACAATAAATTTGCCCGGGCAGGGTCCCCACACCGCATGAAGGCGGGCTGCTTTTCATCAGTCGATGACGGCTTACATGCTGGCACTCCTCTGGGAGCTGCAGGTAACACACACCATATGAGCAATCAGCTCATACATACGCTATACGTGCTCGTGACTCCAGTTAAGGTACGAGGCGCCAGATGTTTGTGTACGTGAGACTTTTGGACACTATGCGCGTCTTTGGCCTGTCTGCTTGCGCAGTGCGGGTTCGCGTAAGCGGGAACATGTGTGGGCTCCGAAATGACAGAGACTGGCCATAAGTGCGCCTGACCGAAGCAGTAACCATCTGCAACACTCACATTTCAACTGGAACACACACGCACATTTGGCCTGAATTCAGAAAATCTAACAATGAAACTTGTAAGAGCAATAATGTGAAACGCACATTTGAAGTTTTATGATCTGGGTTATTGCTGCCGTGTGTGTGTGTGAATCAGCCATGCTAATCTAGGCACACTCACATGTAGTTGTTTATTATGTGATTAGTTGGAATGATGAAAAGCAGCTGTTACTCTAGCAGACTTGACCAATGACGGTGCTGGTAAACCATGAACAGTTTTCTTGGCCTGGCCCCAGAGAAAGCACTAAAAAATCCTAATGTATCTGCCTTGTAAGTCGCTTTGGATAAAAGCGTCCGCTAGATGCATAAACATAAAATCGATGTCATGACAGCATTACGAAAGCAATCATATAATCAAACAGGTGTTTGATTACATGATTATAAAGGGTAAAAGGGCAAAAGGGTAACTCCAACCTAAATCCCCATTTCTTCACCTTGTACCAGCAAATTAATGTTTACGATATAGTTCTCAAGCAGACTCAACAAGCCTCCTTGATAGAATCAAGTGGTAAAAATACAAAATGCTCTTAATAAATTATTGGGGACTAGACTGGCTGAGTCACAACTTGTGCTCAAAATTCACTGTTTTAATAATGGGCGGAAAACCATGTGTGCCCTGTTGTGATGTCATTCGACTCTGGGTGACTCATTCCGACTCAGTGGATTGCTTTCCAGGATGTTCCAGTGTTTGTATGTGTTTGTGTGTGGGTGTGTTTTTTTCTCTCTTCCTCTGGTGAGAGATTGTAAATGGCGACGAATCCAGACCAGAGCCGCAGCTTAAAGTTCTTTTTTACAGGAAAAAAAAAAAAGCAACAACACAGGACGGACAAACGGGATTACCCGGTGGAGGAAACCACTATGATGGCCCGGGGGTTGACCAGGTCTCTGTCAAACAGGGTCCGTCTGCCGCTGCCGTCCAAGTTGGCGCTTTCAATCACATCAGGCATCGAGTCCACCCAGAACATCAACCTACGGTTGACGTCCAACGCTAAACCCTCCGGACTGACGAGATCTACAGGGAGCAGGGAGGCCACACAGGAGAAGGTCATTTCGAGCCATGCGCAACATCTGTTCCAGAAACAAAGGAGAGCAGCTGGACAGCCTTACTTCTGTTGATGAGTACCTCAGGCTCAGCTCCAGAAGCCATAGAAGCCCTGTTAATGGTTCTTTCGGATAAATCTGTCCAGTAGACTTTATTTTCTTTGCAGTCATGGGCTATACCAACAACTATGGAACCCTAGACGTGTGCAGAAACAAAAAACAAAACAAACTTGAAATGCTGGAATAGCTCAAACTCTGATGCAATACATTGCAAAGCAGTTTGCAGTTTACCTCTGCAGAATACGTATGACCCCAAGTCAGGATTGACACCATTGTAAACCATTAGCCCCCTTTTTTGGTCCCACCAACTTCGAATTAGAATCTACAATTGTATTTGTGTTCATGGATCTCTTACGTGTAGGGTCAATAGCGTTTTGGATCGGGTTTCATCCAGTCTGGTCCCGTTGATGGGCAGCGCTCCTATTTTCTGTCCCTGAGCGTACAGCAGGGTCACATCGGTGTTTGTCGGAGGGGTCACATCCGGGCGGGGCAGTGGCCGCACAACTGGCGGGGCCATTGTTGGCAGGCCTGAAATATAATTGAATAGAAAAAAACATTAGGTTAAGCTGTGACTAATGGCCTGGTTCGATGCATGCTGTATCAAACCACAGGATACCTACATGCAGGCTTTACTGCGTCATATGATCGGGTGCCAGAAATCTCCCGTCCATCTTGGTCCACACACCAACAGTAAGTGGTCTCACCGTAACACTGGACTGGCCTGGGATTGCACCAAAGTAAGAATCAGCTAACTTGGGTGGAACTCATTTTATTTTAAAATCTCTTAGCAATATCACTGTATCATTGCTGTCACTGCTTGTTGGGTGCATACCTAAAGTGTCCATCTGACTCGCACTGTGGCAAGTACTGCTGTGGGTCTGGTGATCCACCGTAGTGCTCCATCAAACTGGCCCTCCACCGTTCACACACACTCTCTGGGCGAGTGCTTTGGTCTGTGAGGATTATAAATCTGTTTAAACCATTTAAATACTCCTGCATGCAAAGATAACGCAGATCCTCTTTGGTTGACATTCATCATTATTTATAGCTGTAAGCTAAAGCCTGAGCGTACTGTTTAACTTACAGAGTTTATATTAAAGTGATGGGCAAAGTGCTTTATTGATGGTGTGTAAATTCCCTGCGTTTTAAGCCACGCACACACATAATCCTCCAGTCAAAACAGTTTACCATTTACCCATTAAATAGAGGAGCTTTATTAAGTGATCCAAAAATCACCAGCGTCTTCTGCCAATGTTTATAATGTCTTTCCTTCTACCTGTAAATCTTTTTATGTGAGACTCCTCTAGCTTAAGAGGGAGATCAGGAAACTGTGTGAGAGGAGGTTAAAAGAGAAGTGAGAGATCGGAAAGGTGGGGAAAAAAGGTAAGAATAGAGCGCAGTGACCTGAGCAATGTTGTAGTGTACTTGAATACAAACCCAATTCCAAGATTCAAAAGATGGTATACCAAATCAAAGGAAATTAACATTCATGACATAATTAATTCATTATGAATTCATGGGGGGGAATTGTCACATGAGCATTTAGTAATATGCTATCATAATATACAAATTATATACAAAGGTAAGGTCCACAAATTCAGACAAGGAAAATATTTGTATACACTTCATATATACATTACAGTTGAAACAAGCTAGAGACCTATTAACTGCTCACATATTTGACCAAACGTTGTCCATGAAGCAAACACAAGGCTCCAGTCTCACCTGATTTGTTACAGTCTTTAGGTTGAGTACCAGGTGGAGTCCTGGTTTCTGCCCTCTCCTGTCCGTTCTCATCAACACACCAACAATGTCCAGTGGAGCCGTGGCACTAACAGCAACACAAAAAAAGTGACCTTGGCCATTTCAACCCTTTCTCTTTTTCTTTTTTAATATTTGCCAGGTTCTGAGACATGACAGTGCTGAGGGGCCCTGAGAATCAATGCAAACCTGTTGTGGTATGTACTGTCCATCGGCGTCACATTGGGGCACATACACTCCGGCTCCAGGATATCCATCTGAACTGGTGGCCTGTGCTCTTTCTCTGTGGTGTTCACAGTGAGTTTTCGCCGCCACGGGTTCATCTACGAAACATTCAGCCTGTGACTGCGCGAACGGCTTTGTGCAATTCATGTTTCAAATAAATCACTAGAAATCCTCAACAGCTGTTTAGTCTGGATAAACCCTATAAACACCAACCAATATCCGTTCCTTTTTTTTAAAGCTCTCTACAGCTGTCCCCCTGCTAAGTGGCTTGTTTAAGGTTTTGTTACACTATATAAACACTGTTCTAAGTGTCTTGGCTTGGCTTCATGACCAACCACTCATCAGCCCATCCAGAACGATGCACTAATGATGTTCAGCTCCAGGATACTCACATTCATCCTTACTATAATATCGGTGGCAGTCCAGCAGCCTCACCTGGTTTGTCACAGTCTCTACGTGGTGTTCCAGGTGCACTTCTGGTTCCTGGTCTTTCTTGCCCACTGCTGTCCACACACCAACAGTGACCAGTAGATCCATGGCACTGGATGAACAAAAAACGAAAACCTCAGTAAGACTATTAGATATTAAAGTGGAAAAAGTCTCTGAACGGATGCTGACCTGCCGTTGTAGGTACTGTCCGTTCTCGTCACACTGTGGTTCGTAGACTCCAGGTGAAGCACCGGAGGCCCGTACGCCGTCTCTGTGGTGCTCACAGTGGGTCTTTGCACGCTGTGGTTCATCTGAGCAAAAAGTGGATCGTGCACTGACACTTTACTGAGACCGCGATCAATCATCTTCTGTCTGTCCAATAAGAGGGCACTCACCTGCTCTGTCACAGTCCACAGACTGGGTGTCAGGTGCAGTTCTGGTTCCTGGTCTTTCCTGCCCACTGCTGTCAACGCACCAACAGTATCCAGATGAACCCTGACACTGGTATACAAGTTAAACACCATGCACATGTCAATACTTCTGAGTGTAATTACTTAATTTAAAACACATTTTAAAATGCATGCCGTAAAACTGTGCCAAATGTCCCTGAACGGATGCTGACCTGCCGTTGTAGGTACTGTCCGTTCTCGTCACACTGTGGTTCGTATGCTCCAGGTGACGCACCGGAGGCCTGTACGCCGTCTCTGTGGTGCTCACAGTGGGTCTTCGGACGCTGCGGTTCATCTGAGCAAAAGTGGATCGTGCACTGACACTTTACTAAGACCGCTATAAATCATCTTCCCGCTGTCCAATCAGAGGGCACTCACCCGCTCTGTCACAGTCCACAGATGGGGTGCCAGGTGCAGTTCTGGTTCCTGGTCTTTCCTGCCCACTGCGGTCCACGCACCAACAGTATCCAGATGAGCCCTGACACTGGTAGACAAGTTAAACACCACCCATGTGTCATTACTTCTGAGTGTAAAAACTGTGCCAAATGTCCCTGAACGGATGCTGACCTGCCGTTGTAGGTACTGTCCGTTCTCGTCACACTGTGGTTCGTAGGCTCCAGGTGAAGCACCGGAGGCCCGTACACCGTCTCTGTGGTGCTCACAGTGAGTCTTGGGACGCTGCGGTTCATCTGGGTAACGACATAATTTTTACATTATGATATACAAGCTAATGTAAAAATTCCAAAGGTTAGGGTTAGGGTCTGTAACTCCTAAAACATGAGATGTTAAGACTTTGCGTAGATAATTTCCATGTCTACGAATAAATGCATCTATTTAGTTTTGACTCGGGTGACACTCAGTCTTTGGATACATATATATGCGACATCCTGACTGGTTTGGGGCCCTCACCTTCTCTGTAGCAGTCTATGGAGGGTGTGCCAGGTGCAGTCCTGGTTCCTGGTCTCTCCTGTCCACTCGTGTCCACACACCAACAATGTCCAGTGGAGCCGTGGCACTAAAACGGGCACAAAAGATCACACGGGGAAATGAAAGCGCCATCAATTTGAGTGAAAATAAATTTATGAACAGATGCTGACCTGCCGTTGTAGGTACTGTCCGTTCTCGTCACACTGTGGCACATAGGCTCCAGGTGAAGCACCGGAGGCCTGGACGCTGTCTCTGTGGTGCTCACAGTGGGTCTTCGGAGGCTGCGGTTCATCTGAGCACAGTGGGTCACACATTTACAGTTAATCAAGAAACTGTGACATTGTGAGCTTTTGTGAGATATTGTGAAAAGAAATTGTGAGCAATCTGTTCAGAGATCCAGAAACTGGAGGGTAAAAATGTTCAAAAGCTTGAAGCAAAAGAATTTAGAGCAAGAGAAAAAAGCTCATCTTCTCTTTTCCAATCAGAGGGCACTTACACGCTCTCTCACAGTCCACAGACGGAGTACCAGCTGCAGTTCTGGTTCCTAGTTTTTCCTGCCCACTGCTGTCCACGCACCAACAGTATCCAGAGGAGCTGTGGCACTAGCAAAGTTATGAAACGTCATATAGGTGCAGTCACAGCGATAGTAGAGTCATGTTAAGGGTCTCGAGAGGGGCCTACCTGCCGTTGTAGGTACTGTCCGTTCTCGTCACACTGTGGTTCGTAGGCTCCAAGAGATTGACCAGAGGCCTGTACGCTGTCTCTGTGGTGCTCACAGTTGGTTTTAGGACGCTGTGGTTCATCTAGAGGGTCAAAATGTGTTTTAATGACTTTAAAATGCAAACAAATGTAGTAACGTCATACTACAATAAGGGCACATGTCTTTAAACTTCTCTCTGTTTTGCTTTCTGTTGCCCCGCGACGCACACTGTGGTTCAGAAACTACTAATCATGAGGATTATTTCTGGTCAGTAACTGCTGTATGGTGTAAGTCTCTGAGGCACGTGCAGGAATTTTAGCACAGATAATTCCTCTCAGCTGGGTACGGAAACCGGGACAGTTTTAAAAACTATCTAACAAACTTACAGCCTCAAAGACATCGAAATGCCCTGGCTGTGTTTCATTCATTTTCCATCCTACCCACCTGCTTTTTTTCCAGGCATTCCGAAACCATGACCCAATGACCTCAATAGCGCACGGCTCACAGCCTTAGACACACACTCACATAAACATGCTGTCTGTTTGACTTGTCAGTGAGTTGAGGAATTAGGGGTTCACGGGTCAATGTTTAACAAGAAAGCCTTGGAGAGCCATGACATAATACACCTGCTGAGAGTATGGAAAGCCTGGAGAGCCTAAAGATCTACATAATCCTTCCATTTGTGTGTACTTGTCAGACCCACCTGGGTTGTCGCAGTCTTTGGGCAGCGCCCCAGGCAATGTCCTGGTTCCTGGTCTTTCTTGTCCTCTGCTGTCCACGCACCAACAGTGTCCAGAGGAGCCATGGCACTGAAGAACAAAACATGAATCACCATGACTTTCAAAATCAATGGGTTCTCCTGTGTTTCTGTGAGTGGATTCCTTGTCAGGTGCTGACCTGGAGCGGCATGTATTTTCCCTCTGAGTCGCACTGGGGGACATAGGCGCCCAGAGAAAGTGTATCTGTACTGGTTTGGATGCTGTCTCTGTGGTGCTCACACTGAGTCCTAGGACGTTCCGGCTCATCTAAGAAGATAGATTAACATCAGGTTTTCACTAGCCGCTCGGTATACTTTTGACATTAAGGATGCTGCCAAGATAAGGAAGTGTACCAGCTCTGTCACAGTCTTTGGGTGGAGTGCCGGGTGGAGTCCTGGTTCCCACTCTCTCCTGCCCCTCACTGTCCACACACCAACAATGTCCAGTGGAGCCATGACACTGCAATAAGCCGTTAATCATCAAAATCAGACTGAATTTATGGGCAAAACATGCGCTTTCCTGGCCTGTCAACCAGTGCCCACCTGCAGCGGTCGATAATGTCCATTGGAGTCGCATTGTGGGATGAAGGCTCCCAGATTCGGACGTCCTTGAACTTCTCCGCTCTGTAAAATGTCCCTATGCCTCTCACACTGGCTCTTCGGACGAATTGTGTGTTCTGTACAAAAACAGGTATCAATAAGCACATTTACACTACAAAATAAAATTGGTGCCTTGGACGCTGGTCCAACGACTGCACTGTCTCCGGACACAGACCTCTGTTCTGTTGGAAATGGTCCGAAATCTTTACACCAGACACTTTGTCTTCAGAATCAACCTTTTTGCCTGCGTACTCTGTTTCAGTCAAAAAGCAGTGCGTGCAGTTGAAGCTGATGTTCCTCTTAAGCAAACCGATGTGGTGCTGAGATCCTTCAGTTTAGTTCTTTATGGCTTACCAAAGAGGACAGGTACAAGCAAGTTGGTCGATTCTGCACCAACTGGCTAATTTGTTAGTTATTGCTAGCAACCATATCAGAATTTTTGTCACTTCTAGCAATGGAAAACTTGTATCAAGCGAGATGTGAACTGTAAAAGAAGGCTTAATTATCTCCACATGCCTGCTGATTTAGACTGGTTGCTGAAACCCACAAAATAATGTTAATTATGAGAAGAAAGTCGATTCCTGGAGCTCACCAGAAACAATTTCACCTACCGTCCTGCTGGGTACAGTAGAAGCCATCTCCATGAAAGCCAGGCTGGCACTGACACTGGAAGGATCCCTGTTCATTGAGACATCTGGCATTGATGTTACATGGGTAGGAGGTGCACTCATCTATATCTAATCAAAGACGGAGAGAAATACATCAGAGCTCCAGACCAAACATAAGCATTCTTACTTAAACTTCTATTTGGAAGCTTCATTAACTTGGCATAATTTACTTCAGGGACATTCTTATAGTTGTAAATCAGTGTCAGTATAATGTAAAGTTATTTGTCAAAAGCGGGGGTAGACAGGGTTCAGAGGAAGTTCATTTGAAGTTCATGTTGATGGGTGGGAGGAGTATACACACATTAATACACGGGACCTTGCTCCTCCACACATTCCGAAGCAACAAACACATTGTGCCATAGCCCCATTTGTCTCTTTATTCCCTGTCCTGTCTTATCTTGCCCTCTTGTTCTCACATTAGTCTCCCTCTCTCATTTATCATCCCTCCTCATTGCCTGTTTGTGGCTTTTGCAGCTTTGCATCTTTGTGTAACTGTTTTGAAGGAAACCTCATACCTGAAATAGGGCGAATAAGTGTTTTTTTTCCCAATAGTCGACTTATTTTGAAGCAGGAGGCACAACAGTTAAAAAAAATATTTAAGAAGACAGCTAATCAATTCATATATTCTATATTGCCAGATCACACATTCATAACAAAAATATCTGTACAGAACAAAAAAAACTCAACTCATGTGGACGATTCCTCTGAAACTCACCGACACAGGTGCGCCCATCGTAGGCAAACTCAAAACCTCTTTGGCAGAGGCAGCGGTGGCTACCGGGGAGGTTCATGCACTGAGAATGATCCCCGCATGTGCTCCGACCTTCAGCGCACTCATCCACGTCTGCGTCGGGGGAGAGAGAAAATGAGACAGTCCCACCATAAACTCACAAGTCAGGAGGAAAAAGGATTCCCTTGTCTGCAAACGCACAGCCACATGTGCGAGATTAAAAGCTGTAATTAGGGTCATTACTGGTGCTTTCAGCAGCATACGCAGCATGTGCATGCACCTCTGTGCTACTCTAACACGTATATCTGCCCCTCCACACACACCTGGAGTTTTGGATGCGAAAATTAACAGTGCAAAACGGAGGACAAAAGAAGAGAGGGACCATGTTTTAGCTAAGAGAGAAACCAAGGCCTTCTCCTTGGGAAAAGAGGCCGAGCCCGGGGCTCTCCTGGTGCTGTCAGCATGAGAGAAAGACCAACTGCTGGCCTAATGATAGGCTACCCTGCAGCTTAAAGTCCTGGAAGTCCTTATTAACAAGGAAACCTACCTAGAGAAGAGGGGGAGGAGGATGACAGGACCCCTGGTTTCATTTGTGCAATCTGTACTTGAACCCCCCTTCTCAAGATGGACAGATGTTGACGAAACACAGACCCATAGCCTTGAACTTTCTCCTTCTCAACGTGTGTGTGTGTGTGTTATGTGTAAAAAGAGACATCGTAAGACCAAGCAAAGGAGGGGAGGCACTGTGAAACACTGTTATATTTTAAATGGACAAGCGTGCACACTGTATATAAGTTAGATAGACGGAAGATCCTACCGTAACAGTTGTGTCCATCGCCTTCGTAACCAGTGGCACACTGACATCGAAAAGCCTGGCCCTCCAGAGGGATACACTTTGCAGTGGTGTCACAGTCATGGTTCCCAGTGTAGCACGGGTTGACCTCCTCAGGCTCAGATGGCTCAACTGGAAAGATAAGACAAAAGACGCCATCAATGGCCACAAGGAATCACAGATTTGACTCTCACACTAAACACTGCCTGGAAAAGATAATTCCATGAGAGTTGGTCTTCATTATCTATGCAGATTCTATCAATCTAGTCATTTTATTTAGGGGTATGGAGGTTGTTTAGTGTCACACAGTGATTTACACAGTGGTTTAAATTGACTTCCTGTAAATGGGTCTTTAATAAAGGTAAAAAACAGATTAAGAAACCAAAAATGAACAAATATCAATAGATCTAATCCTAAACAAACTGAGCGACATAGAATAACTGGTCCATTTGTTTTTTGCAGGACAAGATCGTAGATTTTGCGACAGTCAAAAAGTTCTGGATTGAGATTGAGGCCTGGATTAATCCTCGAAAAGAGTCCAATGATTGGAGCAAATGATTAAAGGAAATTAAACCAACCACACATGTCAAGTCACTCCAGACAAATTCCCACAAGACTGTTTCCTTCATGTTCTCAATATTCACAACACATGGACGAGGTTAGACACGCATCTACATGAGAGGGAGTGCGGGGTTTCCTAATGCCGCTGACTGGCTTAGACAAAAATATTTGGAAAACAAACCGCTGACTAATTTCCAAAGGAACGGGGAAAAAAAGAAAAAAGAAGAACGCCATGGGAAATCATTACACAAGAATGCACAAAAAAGAATGCAAAAATAGAAAATCTGCTGAGAATTAAAGAAAAAAAGATGGGTAATGTTTAGATTCAAATGAAAAGTCATTGTAATGCCAGAGGGCTCATCTACAACTCTGTGTGCTGTGATTTATTGTTCTTGCAAGTCTTATTCATCTTCAGAGGATCGTGGTATCAATCCTATTATATATATAAAGAAAAAGCGTCTTTTCTTTATGTGTCACTTTGTCAAACCGTCTATGTAACTATGTGGTTCCTTAAACACGCTTGCCCTCATCCACAAGTTTTACACAAACCAGCTGGCTAAAAGGGTCTTGGGGTGTCTTTGGTCATAATCTCTGAACAAGACGAACATGAAAAAGTCGACCGCAAACAGCTTCCCAATCACAGTGTCTGTTTTTGATCACGCGTTAGTCTCCTTTAACGTCGGGGGGAATCGTCCAACCACGAGCACCAACATTTAAAGCATTCTTAACATAAACAAAACACACACAGACGCAACTTGCCTCCATCTCCTGAGGCCAAAGAGCAATTTGAGCTCATTATCAGAGAAAGAAAGAGAGAGAGAGAGACTCTTCAAAGTCCAATGTAGCCAGGAAGACGGGCAGATGAGAGGGCGAGATACAAATGGACTGCAGAAAAAGGGCTGGGGGATAATTAGAGGCAGGGACAGAGAGAGACGGCCAGCAGGAGAGAGGGGTGACGAATGCACATCCCACACATGCTGATCGCCATCAAAGTGATGAGTGCCGTTTCCCACCTGTTGCCTTTTTACACAACTCTTCTGTACACACAGACACAAACAGTTTTTCGGGGGAGTAGCTGAGGGTGCTCTTTTGAAACGTAATGACCCACCATTGAGGCATGTAAAATTATCTTTCTCTCATCGCTGACTTTTCCCAAAACGTCAGGAAAAAAATTACGGAAAAAAAACAAACAAAAAACTAGCTGAAATTTAAGACCGTGTTGCCTAAAGCAGTGAAAGCAGACTAACGTGGGTGATGTGTGCCAAAACAGGACTTGGAAATGTGGTAATGATAAATACCCAAATGCTCAGTTTGCTACATAGATCCATTAGGTTTGAAGAAGAAAAGGAAAACAGTTCATATATAGTTTTCCTTTTAAAGTAGGAGAAATTAACCCTGTGATGTCATTATACTTTGTCCTGATGCATTCTGGTATTTGTTGAATCCAGTATTTTCACTGGCCCATACTGAGAACACAGGATGGAGTTTTATTCACATGCCTCCCTTTTCTACATTGAAAGGTCTTGAAAGGGCTAGTCCTGAGAGGTAATAAAGAATGAACCTGTGCGCCTTTGTTGTGAGTGAACTACATATTCCTGGTTATCTAGGTAAGTTTGCACTGCTCTTAGTGGGCATCTTTGATCCCTGAGGATTAGAGCTTGTTGGGCCTGGGTTTGTATATCCACACCGTATGAGGAGGTCACTTGTGGCTCCGTCTGTGATTTCCAACCACTTTCTGATTTGCCCTTCTAAGTAAATCTGCCCCTAAAGGGGGATACAGCAAACAAACACTCAGGTAAAATAACCTCATCTTGTGTTTGTTCTATAAATGTTCAATCACTTTAGTGTCTTAAGCCTGACTGCAATCTCTGATTCTTATGACCTCACGGGGCAGATATTCTGACCGGCGACCCCCCTCCGCAAGGAAATCTGTCATTGGCTAGGATATTATTTCCCAGAAAGTATAAGGCCTTTGAACACACACAAACACACGTGTGCTCTCTCTGACAGACACACACACCACTTAATCCATGTTTACAAAAAACCCCGAACCCCAAAAAGCTCTTCCAGCTGTGTTCTGGGTGTATCACTGTGAGTGAGCATGTGCATGTGTGAGATATGTCATCACAACCTTTTTAATCAGCGTGTTGACATTTAAATGACAGAAACTTGGTCTGAATCCAAACACCGTTGGGGGAGGGAAGAAAAAAAAGTTTCTCCCAAACTCTTTCTTTTCCACTTGCAGGTCTTCTTCTATTTCCTTCCTTTTGTCACTTGAAGGTCTTCCCTTTGGGTTTATATTTCCACATCTGTGGACTAACCTTAAATGAGGAAGAGTTCAGATTAAGTAGAAATAGATCAAAACGAATGAGAGAAAGTTTTGATCAGATGAGACAGAATCGGCTTTAACGCTTTACGCCTCCTCCCGTGCACTACTAGCATTAACTGGGACCCATAAAAAAAAGCCTCAGATGTTAAGGTCAAGGAGGTTGATTTACCATTCACCTGGGTGCAATAAAGATTTAACAGCCATGAAAACATAAGCTGTAAAGGATACGGCACCGTGCCCGCCATGCACACACTCCAAAACCCTAACACATCTAAATCTAACCTTTAGCTGAAGGAGAAAGCTTACAGTTAGTGCTGTACAAAAGGTAGCTATGCTTGCACACATGGCCAAAAGGTAACAATATTCTCATGTTATAATGTAAGTCACGCAGGGGACATTTTAGCTTATGAGCATATGCGCTCTCATTATCAAGAGCATTTAAATGGAACATTATTAGTCATGATAGGTGAGCTTGAGTTTAGATTCTTCCCCCTAAACCACCTCTAAGTTTAATTCAAGGAAGCTGAGAAAGCTGCTAACTTTGATGCAGGTTAGGAGATCTGATTCGTTGGGAGTTCGATGGTGCACCTTAGCAGCCGACTCAGATAAACTTACCCTCACCTGATCTAAATTCTAAGGAAACCTGATGGAATTTGGCAAAATACCTTCTTTGTGCCAGTGAGCACATGAGCAAGAAAAAAAGAAAAAAAGAAGAAAAAGAAAAAAAGGCTTTTATTCTCACTCTCTTCCTAGTGGTCTTCTAGAGCTATTGTAGAAGAAGTAACCTGAGCGCACATGTTTCACACTGGGGAAACACATGATATCTAAATGTTAACTGAAGAGAACTCAGCCAGTCTAAGATAATGTTGGCTTGATACTGAATTGTTCTTAAACATTGCTGGCTTTTACATGGGACTGTTTGGCTGACTCCCTACATTAAATTAAGCCCAGACTCAAGGGCATACATCCAATAGCATACATGGAGAAACTAAGTAGGTAATGTAAATTAAGGGGTTGCAATAACATTCAGGTCCCTGCACTCTCTGCAAGACAGTAAACCTAGCAGCAGAGCTGTTAGTGCAGGCATTTTAACATTGCTGTCTCCAGTTTCTTCCAACGACTGCCCACTTCCAGTGCTTGTGGTATGTGTGTGAGTGCGTAAATTTGAGCTCCGTCCATCACTGGTCCGTGATTTTCTGAGGCTGAACTGTAACAATTGCTGGAATTAGCTGAAGCTCTCAGACTACAGGCTACAATGTTTGCCTTTAAATGGCCACATGATGAAGGTTACGGTCAACAGATCAGTGCTAAAGGGTGCATTATGGCGCCTATGCTGTAGGCGATCATACTTTTCCCATATTCAGTTAAAAAAAAAAGAAAGTTCACATGTTCCTAATATGCGCCATGTCCTGGACCATTACATTTACGATGTTGTCCTTTGTTTTCATGTCTTTTTTTTTTTCTTCTCTCTGTTGTACATGTTTTTAATGGACAAATTGCCACTCAGGGGCATAATGGGTTTACTCCTCTTTCTTTCATCATAGCTTAACTGTCCAGGGGGTGTGGGGTTGGGGTGGTAAGTCTCAGAAACAGCACCATTATGGTTCATTTAAACTTCACAAGGAAAATGCTAAGTAACTCATTTATTATTTTTTTCCCAACACAATTACATTTTACAAACTGCTGACATAACCACACACCTGAAGGGAAAAGAAGCATATGTCTGTGACGTATTACATCATACACTAATCTGCACCAACGCTAGCTTTGCGCCTGTATAAGTCAAATATGCCATTGACACTGGTCAACATCTGTAAAACCAGAGAGTGCCTTTTGCACTTCTGTCTGATAACAACCTGCACGGTCCTCATCATCTTTGGCATGAATCACACTTAAGCAGCTGAAGATGAGCTCATGTCCAGAGAACTTACCATTGTCTGTGTACAGAGGATATTTGGTTACCCTATTGTGTAACACAGTTTCAGATTACGTTTCTGGATGCGACAGCGGACTTCGTTGAGCTAAAATAGTTTTCCAAAGTACTCCTGACCCCATATGGCTCTATGGATTTTTATTGTGTAACTGTTTGGCACGTTGTGCCTGTGAGTGCTTGAGTGGTCTCCAGCAGCGGTTTCAGCTATTTGCCTTAACTCATTAAGATTTCTACACACTCCCTAAATCCTCTCAATGTTCTGTGCTGCTAATGTTTAAATACTTCATTTCTTTGCAATTTTGCATCAGGAATTAGTTTTACCAAAGGATCAGTCTTTGGTGGGTACTATACTTATAACCAACAATGGCACCCTCACCAGTCACCACTTAATGTGACTGCACAATCTTTACATTCTAAGAACTTTTCAAGTGCAATCTACCCCCGATACCAACCTCCAAGTGGACTGATCTTGTTAGTGAGGGCGTACGTCAGCATCCGCTCCTCTGTGATGTACATCGCAAACACCCTCTCCATGATGATCTGCAATGTCTCCGGCTTGGCGCCTCTGTTGTCGTGCCGACAGTCACGGTAGGTGATGTTCTGTTTGAGATGGAAAGAGTAGGACTCTGTGCCTCGTTCTTTTGAGACGACAGAAAACTCCCTGACCGAAATGGAGGTCGTGACTGCCGAAGAAGAGGGAGGGAGAGAGATATTTAAGGTGAGAGGAAGCACTGAGTGGTATGCGCTGTTAGAACCTCGAGTCCTGTGTGGTTGTTATAATGGTTACCGGAGGGGTAGTACTGGTAAGTCTCCTTGAAGGGCTCCATGGTGACTTCAGCTCCAGGCGGTAAAGGTGGCACATTGCCACTGACCACAGTATCCACATTGAGGTGGTTGTGTTCGTCCAGGCCGCGGCCCATCTGTGTGATGGACAGGCGCTGGTTGCCGGGATAAAACACCACCTCGGCGCGACGCACGAACTCGGCACCTAAAAACAAAGTTTGCCTGTTTATGTGGCGTATAATGTTGCATGGGTTGCATTCTGAAAAATGTGGAGTCTCCTAGTTGGTTACACACACACACACACACACGCAGCTGTTTCCTATTAGAACAGGGAGGTGGAAGCCTGATATCACATCCCGTCCCCGGAGACAGTACAGCTGGCTGGGTGACTGAAAACACTCGCAAAAAGAGACATGGAGTATCCTGGCTTGAGAAGGGTTCCCTCATACCTCCGCAGATGCGCTCAAAATTCAGAATGCGATACGGGCCAATGCGTGATACAAACTTGCTTACCTGTGATTTTGAATCCCGCTTGGCTGTTGGGCAGCTCCAGGGCGAAAAGCCATCCAAACAGCTCTCCTATTGGCGCGAGTGGCATAAGGGCCCAGCCCACTGATTCCGGCACCTGACCAAGAGCCCAAAGTTCAGAAAGGTCAGGCTAGTCACGTGACGCGTCGGTCACATCTTTTCATTCATTTCGGAGAAAAAGAAAACGTGCATATGAGGTAGCTTTGCGGCGTCTTTTGGATCCGCTACCTTGCTGATGGCGGTGTAGGCTCTCCCGTCTCCCACCACGATGTAGGAGTGAAGGTGGATGTCGTTGAGCTCCACGGGGGTGGACCCCACCGACACCGTCCCGCTGAACTTCCCGCTGACGCGTTGCGGGGCCCCTGTCGGTTCAGAAAAGGGACACGACAGCCAGGACTTGAGCGCTACGCACAAAGCAGCTGAACTTAATGAGTGTCTCGGACGGGCGAGCTCTAACCGTCGGGTAGGCAGTGGCGGCCGTTTCCGTAGAAACCGGGGCCGCAGTGACAGCAAAACCCTGTGGCGTAGTCCGTGCAAAATGCATTCTGTGAACACTGGTGCTGGGATCTACGCGACAAAAACAGAAAGTAAAGAGGACAGTTTTGTCGCTCCAGATATAAATATGCTCCGTTCTTGTGAAGCTCAATAAACTGCCAGGATTGGTTTTGTAACCGGCAGTTGCAGTCAAGAGAAAGAGTGTGAAGGATTACATAAAAACACAAATGGAGCACTACGGATATTTCACATACCTGGCACAAGTTTCCTTATTCTCAGTTGTGTACTGAATCACTGAAAGAGAGAGAAAGAGTTAGAAAACATAAGGACAAAGTTAAAAGATAATTACTTGCACAAAAAGGGTTTGCTTGAATGTCATGTTTTCGGATCTTAATCCACCGTGAAGGGAAATATGTAGAGTTGATACAACCAAACATCTGCCGACACTCTATTTGGAGACAAACCAGCAGCTACATTTCTCCCAAACCACTTGATCAGCACTTTGTTCATGATGAAAAATGGGTGTTCAGGTTTCCCTACTAAGGTAGCAATAGTAATTTTGGTCCTGAATCTCACTGATATCCTCACAGTCCAGTTTTAACCCTGAAAGAGTCCTTTGAGGATGTGAGGACCATCTGGAATGTCTTCATTACTTAAAAATCCTCAGACAAACAGGAAGTGATCCTGAAATTAGGCAGATAGCCTGAAAACTGATAGTTACCGCTGTGAATCTTGTAAAAGAAAGGGATTAAACTCTATTTCTACAAATTGCAGCCAACTTAAAGGTGATATTCATTATTGAGTGCTCCAATTTAAGTAAATTCAAAGCTGAGACCTCACATGTTGTGAATTTATAGACCGTAAACACCACTCCGGTCTCAAATAACTTCCAATTAACTGCTTCGAGTCTCCTCTCTGTGTATTTGTGTCTCATTCTCTCTTCATTATCTTATTTGTACTTTTGCGAATGCACTCTGACGAAAAGTGTTGGAATTCAGGGGGTGCTTTCTTAAGGCACGAAGGGTGGTTTCAATATATGTGAAGTCCAAAGAAATTTTTTTGAAAAAAAAAAGAAGCTCCAAGTTCCCAGTCTGACTCAAAGCGAGTCAGAGGTCCGATGTCCACCACTGCTCTTACTCCCATTTAATACTTATTACCCCACTCTGTGATTTACGAAAGGAAAAAAAGCCCAAAATAATAACATCGTGTTTTTCTTACAGCGATCTGATTAATGAAACACAAACACACTCGTGGAGAGATCTCTGTGTACTTTCGGAAAATCCTGATTAGTCCCCCCGAAATGAGCTAATTTTTTTTGCACACAAGACTTCTTGACCCTTATGTAACCGCGCAAGTTGACTGAGAGCACATTCTTATTTACGGCAAAACTCCTGTGGGAGTAGTTGCAGGGGAGGGAACGCCAAACACACACTGACACACTCACACCTGGGAACTGCCCAGCACAACGGCAGTATTGTACTGCCAGCTGCTGAGCAGCTCGGCCTCAGAGTGGAGAAGCGGTGTTCCCCTACTACTGCCAGCCTTAGTATTTTCTACTCTCATTCTCTCATAAGTACCTATATCCATCAACAGATCAGTGTGTATATGAATCTGTAAAAAACATAAACCATAATCAGGGGCTTTACAGCAGGCTAATTAGACTTTTTATTTAGTTGCTTATTTTGTTGTTACCTTTAACAGATTCACAGGTAAAAAATAGAAGACAGATCTGTTGCCCCAGTAATAATAACTGTCAGTCAAAATGAAGAAATCTGGAGGTAGGCAATAGAGACGTTCTTCTACTCCCCGTTTCACTACCTCTTAGTGTGGGGCAAACCAACGCCCCAGGGCTTGTCTTCCATCACTACTTTCCTTACTTTCCCATGGGCTGATGTCACATTGCGTCCCGTGCGTCTTCTTTGAATCTACCCTATTCAGGCGGTCTAGGTGCTGTTTCTCCAAGGGGTTGCAATTACGTTGCAATTTGCCCCACTTACGACAAATTAGTTGGTGGACATGCCTGTTGAAAAAGTAGCTGCCCAGCTACATGTCATCATGTGAGATCAATGACAACATTTGAAGAATAAGAGGCCATTTAGAGCAGCGGCCCCAGCCATCCTTTCTTGTTTTTAACAAATGGTTGAAAAAGGTTTTTGTAGCTGTAATTTGGATTTTTTTTTTTTGTGGTAATATAATGTTTTAAAAGCGGCCTGAGTCTTACCTCCCGTGTCAAAATCAACATCATCTTCATCCACTGTGACGACATGGCGTCCAGGAGAGAGAGGTGGTTCATTTCCATGAATGGGGTATATATCCACCACCTCTTGAGGACGCTACAGGGGGCAATAGATTGGAAATATGCAATACCCATCTTGATCTACACGGCTGTATCAAAATGTCTATTTTCATTATAATTCTGAATCAAAGTAAGTGACTGAAGGCTGTAAAAAAGTATCAAAACTTTGAAACACTGCCAGTTTTCAAATAGAGAATTAAAAAAAAATGAAATAAATTATTTGCTCGTTTACATAAATTCTTGTCCAGTTGTGTTGAGCTGTTACCTGGGGTTCCTGCTGCTGCTGAGCACCCCTCTCCAAAACCGTCTGAGGAAGATTCGGCACCGCGTAGTGCTTCTCCTCTGGTTCGGACCGGTACCTGGACTCTGAGGTCAACAGCCCATCTATGTTGCCATACAACACCGGACGCCCGGAGTCCTCCGCAGAAGGAGACGGAGGGTCACGACCGGCAGGTGCCGGCTGGAAATCTGGGTTTGTGCTGGGCGCGGAGTAGTCATCCTCCTCCCCGGGCTCAGGGTCGAAGATGTTTTCTGGATATTCCTCCGGGTCGGCGTACTCGGGCGTGGTGGTGTCCTGAAGGCAAGCCAGGAAGTAATAGAGAGAGCAAAAGTTAATCATGCCATCTGCCTAAAAAAAGCAGCAGATAAAAGTCGAACAGACGAAAGAAATGAGGTAAACAAATCACCGGCGAGAGGCTATGTTCTCGAGGAGATGGGGTTACAAGACCACTGATGGAAGCAGGAACGATGTTGCCGAAGGAATAACGATTCCCAGTGTGGAAAAGCCAAACACCTGGAACCCCTGTATTTCCAACCCTAAGAAGACAACAAACACATGGATGGTTAATAATACATGAACCTAGATTCATATCTAAAACAAGAATATTCTGTATTTGCAAGCATTTAAACAGCAATGATGAAAGAAGTGACCTTTTAACTCGGCCACCTCGTCGTGTCAATGATACTTGCACCTCTTTTTAACTGGTTATTGTTACTCTGTTTGTTGTTTCCCGGCTGCTGCTTTTACTTACTGGCAGAGGTTTTTCACGCTCTGTTCATTGCTGGTGACACTGTAATAAGGTCCCTCGGTTCTAGAGAAGAATAAATAGGAAACTTCACCCCTGCTAAATCCAACCCTGGCGGGAAGCTCTATCTGAACATTGTAGGACTCCTGCAAGGAGTTACAAAAAAAAAGGGATTAACAACATCTTTATTAATCAAACCAGCAGTAACAGTGAGAACCAGCTGTGATGGAAAATATCCAAGCTGTTAAATCATACCTTGGGTGAAGTCCCGTAGAAATTCAGACTTCCTTCGGGGTAGAGGAAAAGAACATAGGAGTCGGTCTCATCGTAGCCAATCACAGCTTGGAACGTGTTAACCTTCACAGATAAAATCAGCACAGTTAATCTGGATATTTCTCGCACTTCTTTAGCCTTTTTGCAGCTAACCAGCTTTTGAACAGCTCTGTAAGAGTAAGAGGGATGAGGTCACTTCTAATGCATACAGGTTTGTCTTTGCTCGCTCCTCCTGTTCAAACTTAGCACCTCAGTCGCCTTCTTCCCTTTTTTTTGTCTTCCCTTTCCTCTTTCATCTCTTTTGCCACTCTGGATGTCTCGCCCTCACTTCCCCTCTTACAAGTACCACAGGCATCTCTTGATTTGGCCTTCACATGTCAATGTCACACAAATAAGGGCAAATGTACAAAAAGAAAAAAGTCAAATCAAGTCCATATGTACTGGAATGTGAAGGAACTACACGCAGGGAAGGATGGTCTGGCTCACTCTGCTTACCACCAAGAACGGGAAAAAAACACACCCATTTCAGGGGGATTTCTCCGTTTGGGACACAACCTGCTTGTCTTCACACACGCCTTGTGCTCATAATCCACCGCACAGATGTTGATCTCCACATCTGTCCCGGTATGTGTCAGACCATCTTTCATGATGATGTTACAACTTAAAAGCCAGACATCTTTACAATGTAAGCCACGGGGTTCAAACAGACACACACACACACAGATGTCCCTCAACATATATTCAAGACTCGTGTGGATGTATGCGAGACTGTTCCTAATTGTTTACATCTACATCTTTAAGCTATCTTGTTTGTGGGCGGGAAGGACTTTGTAGCCTCCAGACTCTTTGTAATTAGTGAGGGGGGCTTGACTTGTTTCTTTTTTTTGTGGCAGGATGAGAAGTTTGAGTACTGGGAATAATTCCTCTTTTTATTTGTTTAAATACTCCTACAAAGTGTCTCTCTTATCTTCTGCTTATTTTCATACTTGCGTTGGAGGAAAAGATAAGGAAGAGAGGATGAGCCACACAAGCTGGATCCACCAGGATGCTGGAAGGTATCTTTTGTGCATGATTTCAGGAGGGTGAAAAGCGTCTACTACCCGGGTATGTGTTAATGCATTGACAATTAAGTGAAATGCTATGTGCTGGTCAGGGTTAGGGTTAGGGTTACATTTTCCACATTGTCAACTGCGACGTTCACTCAGGGTAGGATTTTTCCAAACTTCCCACCATGTGTTTCACTTGCTCATTTCTCCTAACTGTACAAAATCCAGCCTTTCTGTCCCAAAAATTTAAATTTCAAGACTGCCAGGCATGTGTCTGCAGCAGAATCAGAAACATACGGTGCCCAGAAACCACACCATCCCTTCATCCAAATCCTTTTACTGAGAACAAGACCATGGGAAAAAAGGCACCACGGCCCCACCTTTAATTGACTGTGTGAAAGAGGCTGAAGAGATAAAAGGATTTGTGGGGTGGGCAAGGTTGGAGTAGAGGACAAAGGTCTGGTTTACAGGGTTACAGGGGGTGTTAAACCTTCCACATCCAGGCCTGTGCAAGACTCCGGATTTGTGGGTGGTGGTAGTGGTGGGAAGGGATGTTGTGTTGCAAATGTCACCTGTCCATGATTTTATCAATGATTCCCATGCATAGAATATTGATTTCTGAACAATGTGCAGTGTTTCCAAATTTCTCAACATCACAAGATTTCACCAAAAAACACTTTAAATTTTTTGGGGGGAAAATGCCTCCTCCTAGTCCCAACACTTCCTGTTGTAGAGGTATAATCTGTCCTGTGCCTATAAACCCCAAAACTTTTTTTTTGCAGACTATTTTCCTCTTCGTGTCAGCTAACAACACGATGCTAAGATTTTGAACTGGGTCAAGCACCCGATATCCACTGTTTGAGACTGAGCATTTACCGAAACACTAAAAAGAAAATCTGTTCCACTCAACCTCAGCATCAATTTGTGCTATGAGACCTGACAGCTTGCGATCGTTTAAATGACATAAACCTAGATCAACGAGTGAGAGAGAGAGAGACAATGTTTCTAAATATGCTGACAAAATGTAGCACCGGGTTGTGAATAAGGGCCATTTGCTTGTGCGTGCCCCTCCCCGTCCCACCTCTATCTGTGTGGTCATCGGCCATATGTATTTGTGTCTGCCTCACTGTGTGTGTGAAGCAGTCCTGGTATTCCTTAAGAGACTCACAGCTGGAAGAAAACAAATTGGAGCCAACACAGATGAAAGACTCTCAGCCCTCGTATCTTGACACCTAAACTCCCTGCAGGCATTCTGTCACACCTTTTTTTATTTTTCTTTAAAATTGCGTCCTACCCAGACGTTTCACACACACATACACACACCAGACACAATCATCAACTGACATTGTTGACAGATGTTTATTCAAACTCACTTTGTGTTCGGACATGGTCATCAACTAATTGCTGCACAGTGAGAGCCCCTTAACCAGAAAAAGTAGAAATTTACTTTTAAATGTATCTTAATCTCGGTCACACACCATTTTATGCTTCTCAGTCTTTTCTGGGTTTTGAATGTGTGAGTCACCACGCTGGAGCTACGTCCTGAATCGCGTCGCGGCTCTCAACCGGAGCTGGAACTCGCTCTGGTCGGATTTGAGCGTACCACAGAAAAGAGGACAGGATAATGGGACTACACTTGTTTGTCGGTTGCTGGTGTTTCAGATGGTCCACCGCAGCGCAGCTGCGAGCGGGCCGACTGAGACAGACAGCAGCTGCCGTCCAGTTGCCAGCCCTCTCAGAGGGGCCTGCAGCGTGGGAACTGGCAACACATGCACACACTGCAGCCCGGGCTTGTGGTCAGGAGCAGTCCTGTAAGTTTTTTACTGTTGTCTTAAGAACATCCCTATATTTTGTGTGTAGGAGGGGGGACTTTCCGGTTAGAGATTTAGCTCTACCCAATAGTGCACCATGCTCCTTAACAGCAGGAGGGAATTTTACCATTTCAACGCTTATGGATAGGTTTTGAAACCATCAGCATATAAACCCGTTGTTATTTTCTTATATCCCAAATGCCCCGTGAAGGACATATCAGTAGACTTTGGCTGTACTCCAGCCGAGACCCCAAACATTTTGGGCCATTTTATGAACTCTGCTTAAGACGAACGGCCAGTGGATCCCTGCAGTTTGTCCAATGATAAACAGAATCTGTCCCAGAGGCATGGGGACAGAATAACATGTTATGAAAGTTGAAGTACAGTCCCAGTCTGCTTTGAGGCAGAATGAGCATAATTGACGGGATGACCCCTGTGTCACTGCATGGGGGCCTGAGAAACAACAAATCACCGTAAGGGTAACAGCACTTCCTTTTGTCCTACAGAGACGAATGGGATAACCAGCATCTTTTTTTCTTTTCCTTTTGCACATGGCGATTTTCAGGGAGTGTAAAAGAAAAAAAAGTGCAAAACAGAGTCACAAGGAATGTTGATGTCCCCATTGGGATCCACGTACTTACACTCATATTAATTATTCAAACAGGAATTCCTCCTGGCCGTTAAAGTGGACAGTGCCCGTGTTTTGCTAAGCTAACAGAGTTGTCAGCTGGTTTAATCGACATGCACGAGACGATGATGTTAACCAACACTGCCAGATGTGAAGTGGGATGAGAAAACATGGAGCATGAAGCCGACCAACGGGCTAGTCAATGCATTATTTTTAGAAAATGAGCGGCTGAAAGCCTTCCACTGAAATGACTCGAACCAACCCAAAAATGAGCGACAAGAAGGGTGACTTAACAGTATGTGTTTGTGCCTCGAAATAAATGCTATCCAATTACTCTAATAGCATCGTAAACATGAATTCCAATAAGATCACAGCCTCCTTTATGAAAAATGTCTCCACATCTAACCCCAAGGCACCACACAGTCTACCCCCTCCCCCCCAAAAAAACGCCACCCCATCACTCCAGATCCACAACCCTGAGAACACACACCCCAGGTTAATCAGTTCACACGCACATGGCATGCCACCCCCAACCCACCCCACCCAACACCTTTGGCTAATCTCTTCAAAGGAAGATGCTATCAGTCCGAAGAGAGACCCACTGAAGAAAATCGTGCCCAGACCCGAACAGCTCCAGTGTGAGAAGCCGGGCAGACCATCTGAATAATGCTAAATAAAGTCCACTCTTAGCAATTTTAGCCCCTCAAACATTAAAAAGGTGCACATATGTCTCCTTCAGGCACAATAATCAGATGAAGATGTAAGATTCTACTTCTGATTTGAAAACTTTGGGGTGAAGGCATTTGACATTTTCCCCAGTGTTAGTAGTTCTAAGTGGACTACAAGGTAACAGAGAAGAGTCCAAAGAGGATCCGACGTCTCCCTTCAATTGTTTCGATGTTTCGTTTTTGATCAGTCAGGGGGACGGAAATTAGTCTAAAAGAAACCAGTCTATGAAAGGGAAGAAAGGCGCAAACACAGAAGTGAGGGTGGGACACTCCAAAAGAAAGAGATCCCCTGGGGCTTTTTTTTCTCCTTAAATCTACCACTCCCTTCATCCCCTCCATCCCACATGCGACACACCAGGAACTACAAAGCACTGTTTGTTTGATCGATAACTGCAGTAGGCCTAGTTTTACTTGGAGCGTGTCCAGAGGTTCAACCTAAACAAAGCCTTTAATGCTCCTTGAGGTAACTCTTTGTAATAGGAGTTTGTAATTAATGAACGACTTCCTTGGAAAGTTTTTTTTAATATTTGATATAACGTTGGAGAGGTAAGCCCAATCTTCTGTCCAGGAAAAATTAAAGGATTTCCCAACAAAGTGATGGACATGAATTGAAAATCAGCCATGAGGGGTTAACAAATTGCAGAGTGCGTCTTAACTGTCAGAAGAGGAAAGTTTATTTAGGCTGAAAAAAGTTGTTGTTTTTTCTTTTCCCCGAGTTTAGTTTACCTTCCTTAGAGTGTCATTTCTCATTGGAAAAACAGCTAAAACAGCAGGAGCATTTGCTTAACAGCTCACCCATACAGGTTTTTGTTCTACCTTTTGCGCCCAGTGAAGCAGTCAGCTGGCATTTCAAAGCATCGTCAGTTCTAAACATTCAGTAAGAAAACACACATTTGATGCCATCCCGCGGGATGTCTCCCAAGTTCATTAACAGAGAGATGCCATTGTAACCCTTATAGCAGGTCATATATGACCGTATCTTTTTCTCCAAAGCCCCTGAACTATTTAGGAAACAGAATCTTTAGTTTAAACACAAAACAGGATGTGCCAATAGCTATAAATGATAATGGCACCAGCTTTACTGAATGAGTACAAATGCATGAAAAAGAACTGTCAGAGCGACATATCTGAAGGACTCTGAATGATTAACAATCAAGAAGGGGAGTAGAGTCAATGCATGAGTGCTCAAAGCATGTTGGTTTCTACCTGTGTGTGAACCGGAGGAGAAGATAATGACTCGAAAGGGCTGGGGGAAGATTTTGATGACATTTAAAGATGACCCCTGACCCTTCACAAAGGTTAAGAAGCAGATTAGGAGGGGAAGGGGAGGATTACAAATAGACCCCCCACACCCCGGGCTGATTAGAAGGGATGCACATCCTCCAGGAATTTTGGGATTGTGTGTCTCAAAAGACCCAAAACATGTTGAAAAATGTGGCCTCTTCTCATTAAACTCCTCACTACACCCGCTGGACAAAAGTTACTGGCGTCAGTTCCCACCCTACCTTGTTTGATGGCCCCGCAACTCGACTTTGTCCTTCGTATGCGGCAACGTCCTCCCATGTTGCCACAACAGCGTGCGTGGGAGCGAATTTTGCATCTGGGAAGCCCCGATGTACCTCCTAGATGAGCAGACGAATGGACGATGGGTTAAGTCATGATTCACAAGTCTTCTTTTTCATTTCAAATGACTGAAAAATCCTCTTTTACATACCTGTGCCACTCTATTTAGAACACTGGGTGTTTCAGTCACCCGGTAATAAATCTGCCCCTTCCCGCCGCTGGTGTCTATATCGGCCAGGAACGGGGCCACGACGGGGAAATCCGTAGGAAGGCCATCGTCGACATATTGCTTTTCCAGTGGCAGGTCGTGGGCCGATATGATGCCATTGGTGGCCACCTAAAGCGACAAACAGAGAGAGCTTTGGGATGAGGCAGCATCTTGAACATATAAACCACTGGAACCCCCCCCCCCACAGACCTCAGAGATTGCATAATGAACAGCTTCATTTCCCCCTGTAAACCACTAGAACTCCCACAAGGATCCTCCTGTTTGGACTTTGATTACGCTCTCGAAACAGGCAAACCGCACTGCAATGGTTTTCCGCTTGTATTTACACACTATGCGGGACGATGAAGAATGACACTCTCTGATACTCTGGTAGGTATAACGTAATACAAACTAATGCATCTGTAGAAGTGCTGTGGTAGAATGGAGTATGAATGGAATGGAGTATTCTTATTATAGGCCACTTCACTCGAAACAAAAATGAAGAAAATATGAAACCCATTTATGTACATATATTGTATCATAAATGACACTCTCTCTCTTTCCCTCTCTCTATAAATGTTTATATATATATATGTATCATAATTTTAATTATAAATCAGTTGCAAATAGATTTCAGAGTGGTGCTAGGATGAGTCAGGGCCTATATGATGGTGATTCAAAACTTCCAACTTGTTCTTTGAAGCCTCTGCATATATACTTAGATTTTTTTATTGTTCAAAGAAAACATTATTCTTGTCCCACCTGTTTGAATTTTAAATGGTTAAAAAATATTTGAATATTTGAATATTTGTTCTGCACAGCACGGCCCACCACTTTTTCTGTCAGCGCTAATTGTGTAGGACCATGGTCCTTTATTAGGACACTTTCCACTATTCGGTCTGGAAGCAGGAGATTGTAGCTTCTGCCACTTCTGAAATATAATCTTGACATGGGATAAATAACAGTGCCAGAAAAGGTTATGGCAGTTATGAAAGTTTAGATACCGGTAGTTAGGGTTAGCAGAAAAAGTTTGAGTAAATGTGCCAACCCAACTTATTGTTAGGCACTTTGTCTTCAGGCAATGAAATGAACCATTTTACATTGGAGACTGTGTACTTTTCATTTACACAGACCACTTATGAGCACAAGAAAGCAAATAACACCAAATGGAAGGTAGAGAAGATCTCCTCAACCAAATATTGTCATTCATTTATGCCATTTAGTGTTTCTGTATTCTCTGTCATTCCATCCTGTACGGTTCTAGTTAATGACACTCAGGCTTAAACTGAAAAAGATTGTATCTTGTCAATACAATATATGTGGCCCCTGAAGTCATGCAGGGCCCACAGCAAAGAAATGTAACAAATCCAATTCATTCTTTTTTAATTAAATAGTGTACAATTGTGTCTTTAAAGTGGACATTTGCAATAACAATGAAAAATCGTAGTAAAAAACAGGAAAAAAAGTTTGAGCTTTGAATATTTCATTGAAGAAAACGTAAAAACATCCGTCGACTGTGTGTGATGTCAGAATTGTCTCCCGATTTTGTCCATAAATCACCAATCAGAGCTCCGTTGTGTCACTTTTTGACACTAAACCCCGGAAACTTTTGCAACGGGCTAATAATAAACGGAACCGTACTCACATACAGCTTGTAGAAGAGGGTATCAAAGAAGTACAGGGGCCGGGGCAGGGTCAGCACTCTGGACGTCTCATCGTCCCCCTCTGCCAAAATTAAATCCCCGCTCAGGGCTCCGTACGGGAACAGGTCGCTCCGGTGGATGGCGGAGACCACGCACGCACTGCAGAGCAGCGCCAGCACACGCACGGCCGGCATCGGACTACAGCTGGGGCCGATCGGGGGAGCAGAGAGACGCGACCCGGAGCAGAGAGAGGGACGCTGGGCTGGTCTCTGACAGGGGGAGCAGAAAAAAGGAGGAGAACTCACCGAGTCTCCACTCTAAAGTCAAGCAAGTCTGGAGAGGAGAGAGGAGGGGATGGAGGCAGGGCGGGAGGAGCTGGGCCCCGCTCTGATTGGCCACAGGCGGGATGAGTGACAGCAGTCACTGTTTGGGGATGGGGGGTGGGGGGTGTGGGGGGGGGTAACATCTGGCTCGAATTAAAGAAAAGACAAATAGAGCATTTTTAATCCGGATGTAAGTGTATCTGTTTCTTAGCGCTGTCAAAGACACATAGGGTTGTAACATGTCACACACACACAATACACACACACACACACACACACACACACACACACACACACACACACACACACACACAGCCTTTGACAAACATGAAAAAAACACAATTTTATCATTTGCTTATTAATCTTGTTTTATTGAATACTAATCTTATTATTTCTTAATACATATTTATATATATATACCCACGTGTGTGTGTGTTTGTATGTATAGCCACTGGAGATTAAGTTCTTATTTAAAAGAATGCACATGTTATAGTTTTTATTTGTCACCATCTGTCAGTCGCTAGCAACACATATAGAGAGATGTTTATTTTTTGTGTTTAGATAATCTCAGGAACCAAGAACTGGAGGGAATTCCTGCTGCTCATAGCGAACCGTGTTTGCCACCCAGTGTCTGCAACAGCTTACTGCAGCATGACCAGTCAACTCCAGCAGTCAACTCTTCAGGTTTGTTTATTTGGGAACAAAAGTGTACCTTTCTTGGCCTTTAAGAGTACAAATATGTGTCTTGGGGTCCAGTTACTTGCCATATAGGACGCATAAGTTCCATGCTAGAATTATTGGTACTGTCCACATACTGAGCTCTTTATTTTTAATATCTATTACCCACAGACCCTACCCCACTGGCTCTTCAATACACTCCTGATCTTCCAGTATCCTGGTGAAGATCTCCCAGCAAGGGCAAAAGAATGAAAGGAGGAAGATACAAAATGAACCGATGAGTACAAACAAGCAGAATATGTGTAAATGTGATAAAAGTCATCCAAAACTTCCAGACACTCTAAAAGTCCAGACAATGTTGACTTCTGTATAAGATTGAAAGGATTAGTCCTGTGTTTTATAACCTTTTAACTATCTTGAATGTCCACGTCAGAAGGCTGACCTCAGCCCAGCTGAGTGCTGAAAGCCCATCTGGCTCTAGAATTAGTTTAGTAGAGCAATAAATCACAGCACTTTGGAAAGTGTCATTATAAATTGTGTGTGAAAAAAAGCTAACAGATTTTATGCAAATTAAAGGCAACGGAAGCTGCTTTTACAATCTTTTTTGTATATCTTTCTAATCATCCATTCAGACTGAAAAGTTTTTGCTTCTGATGCCGGATTGCCAGCAGCTCAGTCAGATTTGATGTGGTGCATTCTTTATGTCTCTCCACACATGCTCCCTGGACTTGTAACCCAGACTTCTGCCTTCTGCCTACAGTCTGCAGCTGATTTTCATCATCATGCACCTCTCTCAGGGGTTTGTTTTGAGTTGGGCTTTTCTTTTATCCAACTAGAAATGCTTATCCTCACACTCTCAAACTGGCACTTCTCTGGTAAGCTCTCAAGTTTCATCTGCACCTGTTTTATTCTCTCCACAGCAGATTCTGTAGAGGTGCATTCAGGAATGAAAGGTCATTTAAGGCTAAATGTAATGTGAAAGCGGCGCCATGGTTGATGCTTGCACTTACATTAAGAATCCTACAGGTGGAGGCAAAGGCCAGGCAAGGGTTTAGAAAACATGCAAAACGGTAAAAGATGCTTCTATGATGGGTGAAAACTCATTTAAACGAAATCTCCTTGTTTGTAATAGGAAAACAAAAAAAGTAATATAACTGCACTTTACAAAACATTGTAATAGAAATGTAATTGTTCAACACATTCTGCCCTGCAGTCGATCAGAAGAAGTGATTAACTTGTCATCCCATCATATTTTCATATTTTAGTAGTAATCTGTCTCTTACAGAATGTAATTACAGGCTGCTTAGGCAAGACATCTGATATTCAAAATCAATTACCTCATCAATGATTCAAGCCCAGCCCATTAGCAGGAACACAAAATGCTCACAGATCACTGCAGTATGGATGTGTGTGTGTGTGTGTGTGTGTGTGTGTGTGTGTGTGTGTCCGCGTGTGTGTGTGTGTGTGTGTGAAAGCGAGCAAGAGACTGAGAAGGAAAACGCACCACAGAATTTGTGGATCAAGACCCTGATTAATATCAGCGTTAAAAGGTCTAGACGGAGAGAAACTCTACTTCATAATTCATGTTGAGGATCGATTCCAAAGTGGATATCATGTATTTTGTTGCTTTTAATGTCCCCCCATTGGAAATATTGTTCGATTGAATCTGCAAACATCTTTTTTAAAATAGTGAATTAAATTGGTAGATTGTGTTTTAAACTGAACAAACAAAACAATAAAAAAGACAAAAGTTAGAAAAATAAATGAAAGGGGAAAAACAGGTAAAAGTAGGTAATCAAAAGCATATAACACAGTGCAGTACAGAGGAAAGGAAAGTAATGAAAATTAGGGGAAATTGAGGGAAAAGATATGTGTGCTGCTATTATTGAGGAAAGCAATGAGAGCCTGCTGTGAGAGAGATATCCAGAGCAAAGGTTAAAAAAGAGGAGAAACGACTCATAAAAGCAAAGGAGAGCATAAAGAGACAAGGTTCAAATCAAAACCAGGCTCAGGCAAGGATGAGAGTCTGTACTGTTCCTGAATCTGACTAAATATTAAATCTTTTTATGTCGATTCAAAGGGCCTTGCAGAGAATAAAGAAAGAGCTGAAGGTAGTAGTGTGGTGAAAGTTATTTAAAGCCTTCAATTTATTGTAGTCAATCAAATGTGATGGTAAACAGGAGAGTCTTAAACCCAGAGAGTCTGTTCCAAAGACAACATATGGTGCACAAAAGCTGAAAAACAGCTTTTCCATTTTTAGTTAGAACTCTGGGGACAGAGAGAAAAACCTGTTCCGGGTGACCTAAGATGCTTGAAAAACTCTTCATGCACTGGAGGTTTAGTGAAACGTATTTTGGCCCTGAACCTTTTTAAAGCTTTCCTGGTCTTAGCGTGGACTCAAGTAGCAGCATCCTGAATAAGCTGTCTCATATATCTTAAGCTAGGCAGACCATCAAATGGAGGTTTAAAATAGTCAAGTCCCGTAGAGAAAAATACGAAGACAAGCTTTTCTTAGTCACTTTAAGACGTGCTCATTCAGAATTCTCTAACTCCATGAAATATTATCAATCATTTATAACAATGAGGTATCGACAACATTGTATGTCTTGGCTTGGTTTCTGGTTTGTAACATACATCTAACATGGGCAATAATCTTTACTTCACGTTTTTATTTCTTCTTTGTTTATTTTGGGCATCAGTTAATCTTTCTAAGGTTATAAATAATCTTCCTCTCCCGTGTTTTTGTCGCACTCCATTATCGTAAGAATTATAAAATGTCTTCAAGAAACCTGTTTGGTGGTAGAAGGAGAAATGTGCAGACAGAGAGAAGGAGTGGGGAACAACATTAAACCAGATTAAGGATGAAGTGATGGCATTATGGAAATATCCTGCCAATTAAGAATTTGTTAATGGTGCTGAAAAAAGCAGGCAGAAAATGAGAGCACTCTGGGCTTTCAGCATGCATCAAGTCCAAATTTATGATACACTAAGGCATTTCTTGTTTTCTTAAAATGGATGAAATTATGTATTTCAGCGGCATTAGGGGGCCTTCAAATTCAGTTTTGTTAAAGAAGATGTTTTGGTTTTTAAGGGTCTGTGTTCCACTCCATTAAAAAGTAGGTCTTACTCTGGTGAAAATGGTTCAAATGTCCATTGATGCTTTATGCATTTGCTAAAAGATTCAAAATGACATTATACATCCCAAAAAGTTAAGCAAGACAGCCTGTGTATTCCATAGAAAATCAAATGAATCAGTCCTTCACTCCTTAAAAGTGATAAAATGTTAATTACATTACCATTCAACCATTCTCTTGTGATCTTGTATAATGGTGTGGAATGGTGAAAACTTAAATAAATGCCAATTTCAAAAAGAGAGGAGAGGCAAAAAGCCGGACAAAAAATAAGCAGGAACTGCAATCTTTGCATCATATGTTTATTTATTTGCTTTGATGAGGCCAAAGGGGAAACGAAGGCATTGAGTTGAGCATGGAGCCAGGCCCTTGATTGAATCTCTGGCTCATGAGGGACACATGAGAGGGAAACACAAACAGTTATGTAACTTCCAATGTCTCCAAGTCAACTGTAGTGGGGGAGGAAACCCAAGAGAACATGCAGACCCTTTTCATGAGACACAAAAGACACATCTTTTACACTGTAGCTCCGTCACTGGCTTGGAAATTCCCAACAAAAAACAACAAAAAACAAAAACAAGCTGCCTCCTCATAATACTTTTTTTCAAACATAATTTAGCCCACTGACACAAAAAGTCGATTCTCAAACTTCTTTTTTTATCCAAGACTATCTATTTGTCAACAAGTTCCTTCTTTCACACTTTTGTTAATTTTCTACTCGCTATTACAATTTTAAAATGGCTTTTTAAGAGTGAACATGAGACTATGTGAAGAATTTGTGGTTTCAAACGCCGCAGTGATCGAACAGGAGATAACCAGCTCCGGCTTGTGCGCCCAAATGGGCGTCGCCTAACGCGTGACGTCACGCCCCAGCCTCCTGTAATCCGGGTCCATTCATGCCCGCTCGTGTTACGGTGCGGTGCGCCTCGCCCCCTTCGACCGCTCACCTTCAGGACGGCACTTCTTCCAGAGAGAGAGAAAGAGATAGAGAGAGAGAGGAGGGAAAAGAAAAAGGAAAACCCGGATAAACTTTCTCTTTTCCCCAACAAACCCAGGCGCCGTTGACAGTGGAAGACGGAAACAAACGCGGGCACTACGGGGAGCCTCGCGAGCAGCAGGTGAGGCTCATCATCAATTAGGGCGCCTGTTGTCTCTTCGCGGTCCTCGCGGATGCGACAGCCGGCGGCTCGCGCTGTTCGCTCACACACCTTCAAGCAAAACTTTGTGTAGTGGAGCAAGTGTCAGTTACACTTTCTTGGTTCTGTATTAAGGAAATAAGCTACTCTCCCAGCATGAATAATTGACATTGTTTTAACGCAGAAGAAGTTTTTCAAACTTTGGCCGTGCTGTCGTCAGCGTATTTTAGGCGCTGCTCTTGGCACAGACCGTTCTTTCCAACGGACAGAAATGAAACAAGCCGCATCCTGTTTTAATTTTTCTGTCCTCTCTTGAGTAAATAATATATGTCAAAGGATCATGAGAGAGGCAACAAATATTGATTCCTCATATGTGGATATTTAAACGTCTAGCTACTTGCATCTGTTCTCTGTTGTCAGAGTTATCTGATCGTTTTGGTGTTTTTCTTCAACCTCAAAAGCAAGCTTATCAGGAGAGAACAGAGAGAGTGTGTCAGATCCATGGTTCCTCATATTTGCATAATTGGAACAAATGCATTATTTACTCACAAGCAAAGAGGGGTTCCGCATTGTCTGTGCAAGGCAGCATCTGCTCAGGCTGACTGACTGATCACGTGAAATTAGATCATCTTAAAGCAATATTTGATTTTTGAGTCTCCCCTGTACCAAGTTGGTCAAAAACTTTTGGAGCGTATCTTTGTGTGTGGAACTGAAAGTGTGGGAACTGAATCCACAGGCGCAAAGCAGATTATCTGACAAATGCAGAGGCAGAAGAGGAACTGTGCATTTCACAACTTCAACACTTATGCTGGAGTTTCAAGTGTGGGAAATGCAAAGTGCTCCTGTTTAAAGAATGAATAAATACTGAATAAAGATTGAGTGTGGGGCTCATATTGGCCTGTGTGAGAGACTGAATCCAGGAAAAGTCGGCAGAGCAGCACTGGAATAGTTTAGATTCACTAAAGTCTGCTCATTTTAAGAATAATGCAAAATGTAATGTAAATGTTGCTGCCAAATTTATGCTGAAGTATTTCTCAATTACCATGCTTACTGTTGAGTTTGATCTGCTAACATAACATTATAAAATGTTTCTCATTGCCCAAGTTGAAGCTCATGTCTTGATGGTTTATTGAAGATGAACTGCTGTAGCTATATTTCTCACTGATGTTTTTTTTCCCTTTAGGTTTCACAGAATGGCCCTATGTAACTACTTAAAGACTCCTTTTTGAGGACAAATTGGAACTCAAAGATGAAGAGCAATCTTTCAGAAGCAGACTTATGCCACAACAAGACCTACATCAACCCTTCTGAAAGCCCGGTAATCAGCGGCGTCATGTTCGCTATGGGGATCTTTGGCAATGTTGCAGCTCTGGTGATCCTGGAATTCCGACGACGCAGGAACCTGCGGGCCGAAGGCACGCGGCGCGGTGCGTTGTTTCATGTCCTCATCACATCTCTGGTGATCACAGACTTGGCCGGGACCTGCTTGGTCAGCCCAATTGTGCAGATTTCCTACGCACTGAACACGACTCTGGTGGGGATGTTTGACCCTCCCACTTTGTGCAGTTACTTTGGTGTCAGCATGACTTTTTTTAGCCTCGCCACCATGTCACTCCTCTTAACCATGGCACTAGAGAGGTGCTTTGCCATCGGGTACCCCTACCTGTACAGCCAACACGTCACCCAAAAATGTGCTTATGTCACAATTCCATTGTTGTTGCTTTTCTGTGTGCTATTCTGCTTGCTTCCTTTTGCTGGATTTGGTCAGTACGTCCAATACTGTCCTGGCACGTGGTGCTTCATTGACATGAACCCACACAAAACAGAAGACAGAGTTTATGCAAACTTGTATGCCACTGTCATGCTGGTACTAGTCCTCACCATTGTGATTTGCAATGGATTTGTGGTCTACCAGCTGTTTAAGATGTACCAGCGTAGGAAGAGACACTGCTCAATGATGGCAACTACGAGATCCAACAGCGAGCGAAGGGCACTGTCTATGGCCGAGGAGGTGGAGCATCTGATCCTGCTTGTCTTCATGACCCTCATTTTCATCATCTGCACGCTGCCCCTGGTGGTAAGAGAACGTCAGATTCACACATACACTGTACACAAAAACTGTGTAGTGTCAGTTTATTTAGTGGTGATGAACTGAAGTCCTTCTTTTGGTGGGTTTTGTTTACCCATTCCACTCAGTCTAGCTGAGCAGAATGGTTAATGTTTGTTTGTTTTTTCATATTCATCAGCTACAATTTTAGCACAGATTCTGCTTGGGTAGGGAGTCACATGACTCCATGAGTAATGAAATTGATTGCTTTTCTTGAACTCCACCCATTTTCAAAGTTGTTGTACTGAAGCGAGTAGGGTTTAGTGGATCTCATAAGTCTACCCTGACTGCTTTCATAATAAATAAGACTGAGTGGCAATCAGGTTCTGATAATCAGATACAAATGATTAGGTTTGGTCAGAGCAGATGTTTGGCTGTTTGCTCATCATGTTTGAAGACAATGACTTAATCAGATATATTTTGGGAGAAAACTTGGGGATCTTAAAAAAAAAGTTTTATACTCAAAGAGCAGCAGTACATGATGAATTCCAAAAAGACATGTAAAAGTAGTTTAACATTCTATTAAACATGCAGAGTGATAAATCTAGCCAGGCTGCTAAAAAAGTGTGTGAGAAAATCTCCGTGATCTGGTCTCTCAAGTTTCAGCCAACGATTATGCTTTTCAACTTTGCTGGGGTAAGATGGCTTTTTATCTCAAGCGTGCCATTAATCTATTCAGTTTCTTTATTGCTCTGAAATACCTAGAAATTAACCTATTCAAACATCAAACAATAGACTATGGGTGGCTAAGCTGCAGACAGGAAGCACTTCTGACTCAGAAGCCTATTTTAGTGGCCCAGGTGGAAACACTTGATGCTTAAATATAGATTTAAAGATTATGAGGTTGTAAATGTACATTGTCTTGCACCAAGACTCTGTAATGGTATTTAGAGAAACGTATTTGAGGACCCTTTTGGATTTGAAAAGAAATATACATCAAAATTTAAAGTGAGGTATTAAAGTGATGCCAGTTTGATTGCTTGCGTCAGGCACGCTCTGAATGTGTTCTGAATGTTCCACGAACACCATAAAATTATACTTGACACGGAGGTGGTCTAAAGAAAAAACGAGTGGAACAATCTAAAGATCTAAGATTTTGGTTGGTAGGTAGTCGGAGTAAACATCCTGGTAGAGGACTAACCAGGGCTCCACTTAAATGAGTCATTGGGTGAGAGGGTGGGTAAAAAAAGAGAAAGTAGCACATGCAAGAGACACTTTCAAACAAACATTATTATATTAAAAAGGAAAATGTTCCTCACAAACTGTGGGCTTCAATGTGATTACACTGTATGACTGTACTTGACCTTGAAAATCCAGGATGTGGTTTGTAGTATCATCAGAGAACGATTTGGCTGATGTCTAATGAATATTAATAACGATTTCAGAGCCTAGTAACATTCTCCTAATCTTTTTTATGAGAAGGTTAACAGGGTCTAAAATTGTAATTCTGCAATGTACATAAGAAAACAACACAAATGTAACCTATAATAACCCAAAAATGATTTACCATGACTGTTAGGCTAATTTATGATGGACTACGGTATATATTTTTTTACACTGGCCCTCATTGTACTGTTTGCAAAGGCTTAATTCTGTCTTCGTCAAAAATAGGGACATATGAAGACATGAAATTGACCTTGAAATAGGGTTTGCCAGTTATTATGTAGTGAAGATTTCGTCATATTACGCTAAAACAAAGTTTTTAGTAAAGACGGTCTCACAAAATATGATTATCTCCTATTATCATGTGACATAAAGTGTCTTCTGAGGACTGATAAATTGAGGCCTGTAGCTTTTTCAATGGACTTGATAAACATCTGGCTGCTTTGGGGCACTGGATGATGCTGATAAGTTTGTTTGCTAAAAAGGGGCAGCTGAATGCGAAAGCGTAGCAAAATCGAAGGTTACACATTATCCAGTACTTGAGAAACTGCATGTATTGGACATTAGTGAGCATTTTTCATGGTCTTTTTCGACCGGTGTGAGCAAAATTGCTGTTTTGTCAGATATATAAGCAACCAATCAAGGCGTGCTAAAATAAATGAAAATGCAGTATATAAAGCAAATGTAGTATGTGCATCACGTCGAAAATCAACATTTAGAATGAGAAGTGACTCCGGAGGCTTTAAGCATTGAAAGCACACGTTCAATTTGCAATCGCTCCTCACCCATTATTCCGTTTCTGTGGGACTCTCAGACAATCTGTTTGTGACCACATCAGTTTTTAAGTGTGGTCTCAAATGTCAGCGGCACAATCAATACGTTTCCCAGCAGCTTATGACAATGTGCACTTAAGTGCAGACAGCAGTGATGCACCAAAGGGCCATCTTCAGCTGTGCTTGGAAATGCAGTAACCAAAACTCTGCACCGTTCTCGACTGAATTGCAGTCATCATATCAAAAACACATTAACCACACAAAAGGCAACATTTAATAACTGAACTGCGTTTTCTCAGAAACCTGTGCTGGAACCTTAGTGTAGCAACGAAGCAGCATTATGTCGATCGTAACCCTAAAAGGAAGTTTGGTATTATACCAGGATTAGATCCGGCATGTGCTGTGTATAAAGGGTGGGGGGAATCCTCACATTTCTTACTACATTTACTCTGTGTATTTGTTTTTTTTTAACTGTCCTCCACCTCTTAATATGTAGAAATGCAACACCTCTAGAGGTAGATGGAGGACACAGGGATCAGGTTGCGCAGCTGAGGCTGAGGGATGTAAATTAAATTAATGACCTTTATTCAATGAGCTGACTCAATGACACAGCCAGACGGAAGGCAACTGGAGAGATCAAAGATAAATGTTCGGGCAACTACAAATGATATCTCCATTACTATTACAGCAAATACAGTCCACTTAAAAAGAAAGCAGACTAACATGATATTGATATCTGTATTCTTAATGTCTAGGATGTGTTTGATAAGAATAAGGAATCTCCTATTAATATTCATATTCTTTATAAACACAGCACACCTGCATAACTATTCTGCTGATTTTATGATTTTTTTATATAAATCTTCTTTTAGCAGGCATTCCGATTGTCCAAATAGCAATGACTTTCATATAAAGGTCACCTATCATACATGCATCTAAGTCACGTACAGTCACGTCGCTTCTCCTTTTTCCTGGTCTCATATATTTAAGCAACGGCCAAATTAACCTATTGTATAATAGCTTACATTTTCATCTGTTGCCCTGCAGGTAGATGTCGAAAACCTTTTACAATATTTCATTCCAAGCTCACTTTATATGATCATACTGAGATGGATTTATCTCTGTCTTTTAGAGGCACATCCTGCCTTAAATAGGATTTTCCTGTCCATTTCTCTCCCTCTATGATACATATAAAGACCAAATCACCTCTACTGATAGTGGTCACTCGTCATCAGTAAATGCTCTCTTTCCCTGAGTAGGGGTTTTATGTTTCTAATCAGTGTCCTATTTGGTAATCAATTTTGTTTTTTCATTTCTTTGTCATCTTTGTGGATCAGTCTTTAATTATTCAAGTCAAAGTCAATTAAAGGATCGATCCAACGAAAAGCCCAAGTTTAAAAATATGCTTAAAAGAAAAATTAATTGGATTTATAGATTGATTATCGTGCTGTGAGATTGACCTAGTAAAGCTGTTAACTAACAAATGAAGCCGAATTAATGTAAGAAGGTTTAGCTTGACAAACGCTATGAAGGTTGCTTCTCAATTTGCTTTTCAAATTTCCCCCAGCTGCACATTCAAACATAATACAACAGATGCATAATTGATGAAAAGGTTTATGAGTGCTCAGAAGTCACTAAGTAAGCGAGACCACCTTCTGCATACATGCAGGCACACACACAAACACCAGCGACCACTGTTCATAGTGAGATTCATTTAACTTTTCCATGCTCAAACCTTCCGAACTTCAGTCACAACCTTTAACTCCATTTATGTTTTTCTTTTGTCTCTGTAAGAACTATGTTCCCAACAATGTGATTTTTATTAGGATGGTCCTTTTGAGGTAGCGAAAACAATAACACATACACTCCTGGATCTTATTACAATTTTCTGATAGATGTAATGGCTATCGTGAAGTCAGATGGCACTAAAAATGAAGAAGTTGCCATTCTGAAAGGGAAATTTGTAATGTCTTTCTAGCGTCATTCTGCCCTCAAACGTAGAGAGGTCCCTTGATTTGAACTCACTATAGTAAAAGAACACAAGACATAAATTAGGATTAAGATTAGGAAATTACATTTTCATCACCTTTGGCTATTCGGTGTTTGCTCAACACACACAGCCAGCAATTTGGCATTTTCATTCAACAGGCGAGTGTCCTCTGAGCAAGTCCTCGCAGACTCTTCACATTAACACTTTTATTACACTTCCTGTTGGTGCTGAAAGAGGAGAGAAAAATGGGCTCGCAGTGCGAGTCGGATTTCATAACTCAGACTGGAAAAACACAAGAAAGAAATCTGCATTCCCTTGCACGTTGGATTTTTTATGTTTTCCATTTTTGCTCGCACACATGAAGAAGTAATGTGGTTGAAATTAAAAGAAATTTAGTATGGAGCTGTTTCAACTTTTTGGGGATAAAAAACATCTCTTTTTCTTTACAATAATTCTGAAGCACTTCATAAAATCTGAGAAAGGGAGTGCTTAATAGCTTTCTCACACTTGACACTAACAGCTGTCCAGAACATAACCACTCTTTCAAAAAATCAGCTTTTGGATTGTGTCACTGAGCAGCAGCAAACTGGCTCACTGCCACCGCAATGTTGCAACAAACACAGCCAACTGGATTAGAACTCAAGGATAGATTTTAAAGGGGGAAAAAAGAAAGGCCAGGGGAAAAACACAGAGAGAGACATGGAGATTATGACAAATTCAGAGAAAATAGGATAAAATTCAGAGGATACAGGATATGAATAATACAGGCAACATCAGTCCTCTATAAAGACCACTTTTCCTTTCAGAATTTCCCATGAGAGCAGCAGGAGCGTTTTCTAAACCTGAGAACGAGTCATAGCTTCCACGGATTGTACGAGGAAGCTGGTTCCCAAACTTGTGACCATTAGCCAAGGGAATTTACTGCTTCTCGTTCAAGCCCGTAACTGCAGTAGCTGCATTTTTATTTCAACCACAATGAAGGAACTAATTAGAGAAATCTGCTTCACTATCTGGCTTTAGGATTATTTTAGAAGAGGTCAAATACTTCTTAATGTTCCACTCAATGATAAGAGTTCCAAGAATACACATGTCAGAATGACAAAGGAATGCTTAGTGAAGGAGAAAGTTATAGACTATATTTTATTTGAACTGAAGGTAATACATTTAAATTAGTTGCATTATGCTTTAGTTTGATTCAGTTCATGCAAATAGACGGACAAAATTTTTTATCTCAGGGCCCTTTAAAATTGAAATAATATACAAAGCTAAGTTTTTAAACAATGTTAAACTGATACAATGTAACACAGTCAAGTTAATCAAAAATGTATTCGCAATTATAAATAACTGACAGGTCATTGAATATTTTCTTTAGTTCAGTCCCTTTCCTGAGCACGCAGGGGGATGTTGGTTATTATTTTCACAGGAAGAAACCCTCTGTAGAACCGTGCAAAGGAAAAGCAGCCATCTGCCTTGAATAGTGTGGTGATGAAAGAACAGGACGAGACATCACCAAGCCTAAAAACACAAATTCAGAAATACCTGTTATGGGAATATATTCTACATGTGTGGAGAGTAATGAGAAGGTGAATAGGGGTCCGCCAAGCAGCCAGGGTCGCTAGCAGCATAGATATAAGGACGGTCTAAGCCGAGGTCATTTGAGCCAGCCCAAAGGGTGTCTGCTTTCACGTGCAATGATCTGGTTCTACAAAAGAGTCTTGGCTCTGCTTCCCAAAATAGGTTTGATAGCTCATCGTACAACTAACTCTACCATCTGAAAGCGTAGTGTTCTGATGGGAAAGTACTGAACTCTGAGACAAGGCAAGGTAATTGATAGTATTTGGCTTGATGGTGTGTAGCTGTGGCTCTTGGAGCCCAAAGGGAACTTTAGCTTTGTCTTTATTTAGAAAACAGAAAACTAAAGGCATGCAGATTTTATGAACAGTTGAGAACTTTATCATTACCTCTGGTGTGATTATCTCAGAGACAAACTTCAGTCTATCTGATGAATGTGATATAAAGCATCCTTATAATGTTTCTTTAATCTGAATGAATGTTTGGGCTCCAGCAGCAGGGAGTGAATGTTTTCCATCAGCATTAAGCCCGAGTATGCACAGTAGGCCTTAGACCACCCTAGATTGTAATTTGCCTCTGTTGTCTCACGTTTATTAGGAAAAAGAAGACTTTCCACTACTTCACAAATCTACTATGCAAACAAATTGGCATCACTTAAAACAATAAATAAGACTACAATCATTATTTAGAAAGACTTTTATTCAACTGTTTAGTCAAAAACCACTAAGCACACGTTGTCACAAAGTTTTATGTCTTTGTTTTTTTTCTTTTATTATTCAGAACATTACTGTCTGTTCTGTAAACATCCTGTGAGAGGAAACACCAAACATGCAAACACCAACATGAACTATTAGCCAGCGCAAAAAGTCAAGGCTATGCAAATGGAATGAAAAGACCTCTGTAGTTTTCTGGATTGGGTTGCTTGTGACTTTACTTGGTTAAACAGGAGTTTATGAGACCAGCACATTCGTTATGGAGGATGTTTTTGAGGAAGGATTTTAATCTTATGAATAAATGAGCAAAAATGACCCAGTTACATAGATGTTGATGCCCATTTTTCGGAGCATACACTTTGGATATATTCCATTTGGTTGTTGTTGATAATATTGATTATTTTTTTCCCTGATATTTTTGTTGTTCATGTTGTTTAACCCTCTATGCCATGACTTTTTTTCTTAGGGGAGTAATATTTCATAGCTAATCATAATATCTGAGGAGTGGAACATTCCTTTAACAGTCCTTTAACGTTCAAAAACAGTTCAAGCTTGATTTATGACCAGTTAGGCTGTGGGTTTATGCATGCCCCTGTTTGATTTGGGTTCACATTGGGTAATAGATTTTAAGATCATCTAATGCATAATCTCTTTTCTGACCTTTCACCTCTATCTGTGAACCTTGCAGATCAGAGTTTACCTCAACTCTATAGGAAATCGCAAAGAGTCTCACCACACGGACCTGATTGCCCTCCGCTTCATCTCCATTAACTCCATCATAGATCCTTGGGTCTTCATCCTCCTCTCCCCCAGCGTGCTGCACTTTTTCTGGTTCTCATGCTGCCAACCCCACCTGAGGACCTTCAGGGGCTCTGTGTGTAAATCATCTCTGGCTAGAGAGACTTCTCCAAACGTTGAGCTGACTCGGCCTACGCTGTACACGGAGCATTTTCCCCCTGAGCAATGCGTGTGATCGCTGCAGCGTTCTGCTGTTATTTGATGTTGCTATTTATTGGACACGCAATCGGAACGTAAGCACTTATATGGGATCTCATGAAAAGCAAGGGTATGGATGGCCAAAACATCCAAGCCGATGGACCAAGCTGGGCACGTTTCAGTTTTCTGAGTTTCCTTTCGATAGAGGCTGTCGTTGGTTGAAAGATGAGACCCGGCAAACAGCAGCTCCACCATCTTTTCACATTTCAACCAAGTTCATGTGATTTGAATGCACGCTGACTTTTCTGGATCCTTTTGTCTTTGATAAAAAAGTTCAATATTTTTACCTCAGTTGCTGCTATGACTAAATGTCAGTTAATGGGAAAAAGTTATTTTGTATATTATTTATATGTTTTTATGGTGGAACAGCAAAAGTTTTTTTTTAAAAGATGAAGGTCTTCAGGGGTGTTTGTTTCCACACTATGGTAAGAAACAAAAAGCTTAATAAGGGGAGAGATAACTGTCTATATCTGTTCACAAGAAAAATAGCAGTGTTAGAGAAAATTGTTTTCTAGAGCTGTGAGTCATCATAAATAATTTCCCTCAGTAACCAGCACTCTAATTATAAAGGAAGCCTGGAATCCCTGTAAGGCATAAAGAAATGAGAAGTGGAGACCTAGAAGGATACTTGGATGCTATCCAGGTTTGCTGTTAGAATAAAACGGAACAAGTTCAGGCCAAAGGAAATTAGTGAGATGCATTTTAATTCCATTTATTTTACTGCGGTATATCAGTAAGGAAGGAGGAGTTTCAGCTTTTTAAAATGCTTAGTTGGCGCTCTTCAGAGGTCACAGTTGTTTTTTCCTGAGACGGTTTCATCTTTGAGCCCTCGAAGCTCTGGCTTTTAACCTCCCTCGTGCCTGTTGGGAAAGGTCACGCAATAAAAACTCTGAAGCGGTATTTCACTCAGGGCGTAAGTCATAAACACATTATAGAAAAGCCTTTGTGATGCTGGTACAAGTAATATTTTGTGTTTATTTCATATTTTCAGAATGTATCCTGGAGGAAACTTTCCTCATCAGATCGTAACCATAGTTTAGTGTTGAAGTAGTTTTCGCCCAAATGCTGATGTGTCCCGCAGCAATGTCCTGATTATATTAATAGGCCCCAGCCCAAAACCAACTATTCCTCTTGGCCCCAAGGCCTCTGTTTTGCAGATAAAATGGTTCTTTTCTTTTAGGAATGAAACAGTATTGTAATACTGCGGTTGACCTAGATGGAAAAAAAGAATCTAATGAATTAAGATAACTACATGACTATTTTCAATCTTGATCGCTGAATCGGAGAAGCACGGCCAAGTTTCAGGGACGTGAGCCGGACAGGCAGCCTGATTTGCTCCTTATGGTAGGCCCAGCAGCTCACACGGCAGCTCCATCTGCTGCTGTCTGTGTGTTTTGAGTGTAAAACGTAAAACGCGTAGCATGGTGAAGGACGATAAACAGCCATTCAGCACGAGCAGAGCGATGCTCTTCCGTAACACGGCTACAGTTGTAATACTCGAAAATGAAAGAGCACTGAGACTAACGTAACGTGTAGCCTGTGTGTTCGTTGTTGGCGTTTTGGCCTGCTTTTAATCTTGTGTGCTCAATGAACAAGCTGTATACTGCCGCTTTAGATCAAAGCAGACACGGGGTCATTTTGGAGACTAACAGCTACTTAACCTTCAATCACTGACAATAAACAACTGCAGCTCTTTGTTAAAAAAGGAGCTTGTTTTGAGCTGGCGTCTTTTCTAAAAGAACGAACTCCCCATCACTGTTTCCACCCTCTGGCTGCTTGAAAGTTATGAGGAAAGACTAAGGAAAGACTGATTAACAGAGAGGTGCATTCATTTTACGAGGAAACAGTTGAAACATTACAGTTTTAAGACGTTTCTTTCCAAAGTTTTATTGAAGTTGTGAGGGTTAGGGGGGGAAAAAAAGGTACATTTCAAATTTCCACTTTAAACCCAGTGGAAAATATGAGGACTGCCAGGTTGGGTCACATCCTCGTAATAACCGTTGTGGTTCGACGACAGTCGCCCCAATGAAACTCTTCCCCCTCCATAGACTGCACAGGTCAAGGTGCAGTCACAAAGGTCTCGTGCAGCTTTGATTTGCTGCCCTAAAATCTCATTCATTGCGTATGGGTAAAGACTAACAAGTGGGTAGAATTCCACAACACCACGGGATATTTTTTACTCTCGATTTGTGCTACTCTTCTCTAAAACTAATCGAATTTGAACGGGGGACTCCAAGGGCTGGCAATGAAATGAGCTCGATAACATTTTTGTGGGATCTCTGCTCATAATTCCCCCAAGACCTGCCGTTAAAGGAGGTAGGAATTTGTAAAAGCAAGGCCTCAGTTTAGAATGCAGCCGTGTTAATCTGAAACATCCACAGTGAGGGTGGCAGAAAAGTCTGTCGGCTTGGGTTCACTTTTCCATTATTAGAAGAGCCATTTCACGCTTCTGTTGTTTGTTCTCAGAATCAAGTAACCAGAATATATGTTAACCACAACCACTTACTGCTTCCTGCCATGTATTAGGTCTATTCGCCTCAGTGCGTGTGCGTTATGAACCTGTGTAGATTTTTTTTTTTGTTTACGACTCGACAGGATGTGTTTTTGTGCCGATGATGTGTCTACCCTTTTATGTACATGTATGTATTGTCTGTGCCTGTTTGTGGGGAATATGTGAGACAGATAGCTAGTGTAATGTGAAAGAATGTCTTACCACATTGCTACCTGAATATCTTGTACTCTATAATTTAGTACTGTACATAGAGTTGAATGCACTGAGAAAACAAGCGTGTTTTATGTCTATGCTAATAAACATCTCATCAGACAAATATTCTGTTGTGCTTGCTTTGAAACGCTACACACAATATACACACACTCCTTTTCCGATTTTTTTGGGCCCCCACTCCCACCTTTAAAAAAAAAAAAGTAGAAAAATGTGAACCTTTTGTGATGAATGTAAAGTAAACACTACCATTTTCACCAGCTTGGACCCCAACGAGTCTAGTGAAATCCAGGATTTTTGACCCATAAGTCTAGGGGGGAAAAAGACCACACAAACACACAGACTTGGGATGAGTTCCAGATGTGGAAAGAAGAATTTATCTGCTCGTGTAGGTCGTGTTTCGCATTCTCCCTGATAGCGTTGAAATAGCTCCCTCATTAAGACGAGCTGCTCTGTAAAAGGTTGCCATGATTTCAATAAAGACTTTTAACAATGAAATGGTTACCGTTAAAAATACATAATGGAACCGTACGTTATGGAATGTTTTTGATTGAAGAGTTTTTGAGGCTGTTGGAGTGTGGGACGGCTCAGCAGGAGTTCCATTGCTGAACCCGATCAATGAAAAAAACAAACTTCAGTGGCTTTGTGCCCCTTGTTACCCTTACACTGGTGGTCTGTGGTGCTGAAGCCTGCTATGGTGTCCTGAAACCTACAGGTAGCACCTATTTACATTATCGTGTTATCATTTAGCAAGTCTGGAGCTATGTGGAAAAAGTTTTGTGAAAAGTTTGTGAAATGCCGAACACTGCGAATGTAATTTGGGTTGACTAAACCATTGTTCTTGCTTGATTGCCGCATATCTCGTATCACAATCTTTCCATCTCCCCTCTAACGATCGGCCACTAAATGTGAGATAATTCAGTTTATCAAGAATTTTGATCCAGAGCTGCAGACATTATAATGCCACCAACCATTCATTTGGTCATCTATTCCCATAAACCATTTGGCAAATTATTCTCTTTCCTTTCCTCCATCCTTCCTTTCATCTTTTAGTCTGGCAGTAATGAGTCAGGAGGTTTCTGAGAGCCAGAAGCTGCTGAATGTAAATCCAGTCAACACCTTATCCAAATGTAGATGTACACCTGCATGGTGTACCTAGCTCAACGACCGTTTAGCTAGGTATCTATGTTGATATCGAACAAATGCAGTTGTGGAATTTTTTAAACTTAAAGTATACATAAAGTCCACCTTGATACCTTAACTGAATTCATGAGTCAGCTGGTGAGCACACGTTTTGATAGCAATGTCATTTCCCCACTATCATTACCCATAATTAGGTTTGTCTAGCATATGGTCCTGTCAATTCATGTCCTGTAGCTAGATCACTATCATCTAACTGGTTCACCAGACACAGGGAGCACATTACCTTAACTCAGTTTAATCCACGTAATTCATTATTTGATTAATTAACCCTGTCTAGTTAATTGGATGATCACTTTCCTGACATTTTGATTAGAACAAAGGACGGAAGGGAGTCACAATATGAGCCATATATACTAGTGAGATTGTGATTGTGCTGATTGCATGTCCTATGAGTTTTTTCCAGTCCAGATGTGAGTTATTAAAGCACAGAATTCTGCAAAAACTGTAGTCTGACTTTGGGGCCGCTTTGTCAATTGGCTCGAAAATGACAGGGGAAAAAAAAACTGGACATGATCCACATCAAGATGAAACATTTTCAGGGAAGAAGGAGGGGAGCCATTCACTCAGACAGGAAAAAATATAGCTGTTATGATTACATCAAATGTGAAACATTTCCACATTTGGAAATGAGATAAAAATGGCATTACCTACCTCGAATGTGAAGTGGGGAAATAGCAGGAAATAGGTTTTATGTTTATGGGGCATGTGGGTTTCAGCCTGTCGACACCTTTCATAGGAGGGAAAATTTACCATTTCTGTTTAACTGAGTAGAAATATCAAAGTGAACCCTCCAGTTGGTCCTTTGCAAAGACTGACATTCTGATTCATATAAAGACTCTGCATGCAGTTGCTTTTCCTTTTCTTTGAGCTTGTATATCAAACCGATGTTCGGATAAACAATTTTGCCTTCAGTCACACAGTTATTAGTGAACCGGTATTTGATCTTCCAGCCAGGTGAGCCTGCTCCGACACGCATGAGATGAGGATGTGATAGGATACTTGAATACTTGATTATCTATATGTGTTTAGTTTTGGCGCCGTGTAGTTTAAGAAGGTCTTCCTCCGTTCTAATTCTTCAATGAATGCAAAGGACTGAAGAAATTAATAGACTGCAAGTGTGTCGGTTTATGGATTCTAATAACGAAATGATAAGAAAAGCACATTCCTATTAAATCTCAATGTTACAGTGCATCAGCACAAGCAATGAACAGCCTCATTACTAGTACTTAGCAGGACAAAAACCCTTCTGCAACGCTTTCAAAGAAGCTATTCTACTTCAGCCTTTTTTTTATTGTACCGACACAAACCTGAGCAAACAGCACCAAACTGATGAGGACTGCTGTCCTTAATGTTTTCCACTGTACTTGACAAGCACGTGTAATCATTCCGAAGCGCAAAATGAAACACGGGGATCTCTGACTTTCAACACACTTCCGGCATCGAAGGGGAAGAAAAAAAAGAGGAAAAAATGCAGGATGAGGTCATATATGAAGGGAGCTGAGGAGCTCGACACCAGGGCAAAAAACATCTGGGAAGCGAGTGCTGTTTGAATTTTATATCGTACAATTCCTTTGTGTCTTTCTGATCTGATCCAATAAGAAAGCGCAGAGGGCTCAAACAAACAAACAAAAATAAGGACAAATCCATACCGTTCATTAACCCAGCCTGTGCACATTCATGCAAAAATATCCCCAAAAAGCCCCGAGCTCATATACTCACACTGAGGCTGCCACAGACTGATAGGTGTTGTTATGCAGATACACCATCCATAGCGTCAACAGCAGGACCTTGGGATGTGAAATTTGAGTACTTTCTGATGCTCCTTGGCAAGCTGCCGTGTCTCAGAATTAAAACCCCTGGGCTGCTAGTAATTAGTGGGCTTGTTGAAGGACGCTAGGGTCTTTGAATGTGGGCCCATTTTGCTGCTCCAATATCTATTGTTATGAGGAGAAGCTCAGCTTGGTTTGGTTGCTTTGGCTGAATGTCTTTTGTGGCTATCAGACATGAGAGAGGGATCACAAAGAGAACAGTTTCTTCTCTTTATCTGAATTTTCATCTGAGGGTGTATTTACTCTATTTTAAGAACAGTTTGTTAAAGAAAATATATATATAAAGATTCTTAGAAAATAAAAGCGAGTTTTCTTTGTAACATTATCATTCACAGAGACTCGAAGCTGCTCCTCCGCATTGAAAACAGTCTGTCAGAGGGTTGGTGCACTCCATTAGGATGCTTTTTGTTCACCTAGTTGTTGTTTTTTTCTTTCTTGGTTTTTATTGACAATTCCAGTTCTATAAAGTATCTGAGATCCTTTTTACTTTAATTGTGCCCTCATATGGGTTTCATCACAATCAGAAAAAAAGGGAGAGCAAAACTCAGCTGCAAGCTGGTGAAATAATGGGATGACATCAAGTATATAAAAGTTCATTAAACGCCACCTCAAAGTTAAACAACCTAGACATCAGACAGCAAAAATGTGAGAATTTACTTTTATAAATAAATATATATTGATGAAATGTTTAAACTATTCAATTGTGGGGACAGCTGAGACAAAATAGGAAATCTAAAAGTGTTGTTAGGGTACTATGTTAACATTCCCTGATGTGGTTATCCTCCAACTATGGAAACTACAGGCCTATTAAACATTATTCCTGCCTGATTAAATATTGAAAAATCAGTCAGTGGGTGTGTGTTCTTCATAGAACTTTTTGACCTTAGATTGACGTATATCTTCTCCTTTTTTCCCCTCCTTCTTTTTGTCATATAACCACTTCCTCTGCAAACAAAAACCACTCTCCCTCATGTCAGCACAGACATGAAAAGCTAATCTGCCAAAAAATTGCGGTGAATTGGATGTTCAGTGAGGGGGGGGAGGGGTTTCCCCTCCTGGTCTGGCTTTAAAGAGAAAAAAAAGGTTACTCAATACACAAATGGCCCCTATTACGCAGAGCATTGGCAAATAGGCAAATGTTGCAGCTTAAAACGGAACGAAGGCTTTTCCCATTTCAGTCAGAACTGTAGCACGAAGCGTAAAAAAAAAACTTCTCCCGGAAACACAACCCCGGATGATCAACCAAGTGCTGCGTTACTGAAAACCTAAAACAACAACAGCTAAGAGAAGCTAAACAAACAATGGCAGATGCCTGTGTTCGTCATTTGTGTGGGCACGCTTGCAGCTACTCTGCCCATTTCCAAGAAAACCGTGCTCCTCACGCCAGCCAAGTCTTTGCTCACTCTGTTGTGAAGGAAAGGAGGAATGTTTCAGCAGACCTCAGACAAAAGCACGCACGTCCTCAGTCTACTTCTGACAATAACCACGTGGTGAAACAGGCCCCTAACATTTAGCTTTTGGTTCAGCCAGATGCTGCAGCTAGCAGGTGTCGAACTGCCATCGTGGCGGATGCAAATTATTGCCTGGAGCTGTCCCGTCTGCTGACTCAGTAAAGTAAACAGTTTAAACTTTGTGCCTCTGGGTTCCTGCAAATCTGTGACATTTGAAGCCATGTCTGCTCTACAATTCGTAAGCCGTGCAGAATGGTCAGCAGTGTAACAGCTCCCATTTGACGAGGAGCAACAGTCGCTTCTTTAAGATCATTGCTGATGCCTTTCCTTTTTGGTTAAGCCTTTCAGATGCCTTGCGGTTGATAACATGTTTGAGCTGCTCCCACAGCCTCCCGCTCTTAATAACTGAGCTTCTCCCTAAAGGTCAACAGAAGCTCCCTTCCAATCTTGAGGTGGAGACACTAAAACAGCAACTGGAGAAAGGAGCCAAACAGATTTACAGAGAGATAAAGATGCATTCCTCAACTGACAGATGTACTGTGATAACTGAATATGATTTAATGGCGAGCTCACTTTTGATGCTTCCAATTTGACCCTAATTCTACCCAGAGCAAAGGCCATTAGGTGTGATGCCCATTCTCACTATAGAGTGGGAGGTTGGGAGGGAGATGGAATGTGATGCGTGTACCGTCAAGCAGAATTATAAAACAATATGCTGCCATGCTGCTGCTGTTTCAAACTAATGACACAATGTCAGACCCCGGCTTTTTCTTTCTGATTGTCTTCATTTCATTCAACCAGGTCACACTGACATACTGTAAATAGAATCAAATTTGGAAAAAATAATCCCAGCAGTGTACACGATGAAGTCAAACTTGATTTTCAGGTGGTTTTAAACCAAAACAACAAAACTCATTGGCAGTTGGGAAATGGTTGTTAGTAGTGGGGGAAGTTGGGAAATTATTCTGTGATGCCCCAGTTCACGCACATAACAGGTTTCAGTGGAGGCATGTCTGCCCTAGGATGGTGTGCAATCATCTGTGAACCATTATGAATCATTTGTTGTAACGACGAGTGTCTATTCTCATCGAGAAAAGACATTAGGACATCATATGGCTCTGCAAAATTCGACTGCATCCTTCTGCATACTGGAGTGAGCCCTTCAGTCATGTTCATGCACTGTGATTTCCCAGGCTCATAAATCACATGCGTTGTTTTCTGAAAGTGTTGAGAGACCAACACTTTGCTGTCATTATCCCTTGACGGAAAATTATGTTTAACCTCTACAGTGATATTTCCAACCAAACTTGTCTGTCCAGGACCATAGCTGAGCCTTTGCTAAATGTTCTTTTTACACCCAACCCTGATACCCTCACCTGTTGTCAGTGAATCTGCCGATTATAGAATCCTCTACAATACACTTATTCAGGTATTCAATAGAATTTTCCTGGAGTTTGCAGATCTAAAGGTGTTTACAACAGTATGTATGTACGTATGTATGCATCCATGTGATCTTGGCCATGTGGGAAATCCTCATACCATCTTGTAGCATTCTAGTGCTGGAATGCTACAAGGCCAGCTGAAGCATGCTGTTTGCAAATACGTCATCTCATGACTGACAGAACCATAAAATTGGAAAGAGCAAAGTTTATACTTCAACATATCTTGGTACATTTAAGGAATCCAGTATAAATACTCCAAGAATTGCCAATGAGTCATGATCACTGTTTAAAAAACAGCATACACATCAGCCCTGACAAACTCACTGACTTTACTATATTTATCTGCCTCTTTCAATAACTCACAATGTTTTGACTTGTTGGCAGATGTTTTTGCTTTAAGTGCTCAAATATGGAACCATTAAACATCATAGTCAATTTTAAAAAACTAACTAGAGTGACAAAAGTGTTTGTGTTTGACGAAGAATTTCATCAGAATACATCAATCTTCTCATTCCAACAGGATGCAGTCATTCTTTGGGGAAAGAGAGGGAAAGAAAACTGTTTTTTTAGAAAACTCATTTTTTTAAAAGGCAGACTTGTCTGAAAAACCGGGCAAAGATTCATATAAATGTTGACTGGGCTAAGGGTGTTAGTGTGTTTCCCAACAGAGCGGGGAAAAGTCATCAGTCTAGACAAGTTGATTTTTGGAGCCAAAAAAATCTCAAGTATTACTAAATAGCACATGGGAGACATGATAGAGCCAAGGCATAATAATAAAAAGATGATATCCGCTTTTTTTTGTGTGATAGAAGTCCACTTTCTGTGGCATTAGGCACACCTCTGCCATTTCTTCATGTTCCAGACCAATTCTCTCAGGTCCCATGCTCATTTATTGAGGACATCAATTTTAGATAGTTTTCTCAGCCCATTACTTCTACCTTTGTCTTCCACTTATCCACTTTTGTCATTTTTATGTTTCTTTTAAAAAACTTTGTAATGTCACAGCATGCCGAATTCCCCTCTGCTCTTTGGGAACCACCTTGGAGATGAAAAACAGTATTCTTTGCTTGTCAAACCGGGTTGTCTCTGGCATTTTTCTACAGTTGCAACTAAAGTAACGGGAACAACCCGTCGTTGAGGACGGCGGTGCAGACATAAGAGAACACGCTCCTGCAAAAACCCAATAGCTACAAAATCTTAATCGAAATTGAAGGAAACAATTAGGCACTTCACAAATTCCAAAACCTTTTTAAAGGATTGCTGAAAAGTCTGCGTCCTTAATAAACAATACACAGTGAAATAAAGGGTGGCTCAAGACCTCTTTACAACAGAATTTTAGCCACAGAAATCCTAATTAATATTGAGTCTAAATTAAACAAATTCTGTGCTGAAAATTGATCGCAAAAGCACAGTGATGAGGATTCTTCAGGAGTGAAATTGGAACGTTGATAGAAAATCACTGACACAGTGGAGTTTTATGTCACCCAGCTCCAGCCGTTTCAGAGTATTTCCTCCCCGTGTTGCAAGTCTGCACACATTCAGTTTCACTGTAAACTGTTGCTGCAACAGCTCATCCCTCCCCTCCTGGGCTCTGCGCTGTGGAGAGCCGCGGTCACACAGCTCTTCAGGGGCCTGTCAGTTTATCCTCACTGGTTGAAAATGTCAAATGCTCCTCATGTTTATCAGGGCTGAAAGGGACCAGAACCAAAAACCTCACATGCCTTTGTCTCTGTTTACGATACACAAATATGTGTTACATAAGAGTTGTCAGATTCAGTGCGAACGGTGCTTATTTCAAATGCCATGGCCTGTGGCATTTGAAAAGAAAGAACGTTGAAGGCTGCATGTTTCAGTCTGTCAATAAAACAGACTTGAGGGCATACATTTAATTTTGACTTTGTCTATCTAATTTTAATTGAATGTATTTTTTAAACTGAGGGGACAGGAAATGACACAACTGCTCAGCAACCGGCTCAAACATGTAACGCATATTTTCACAATGAAATGTTTACCAGGAAAAGTTACCGAGCAAGTCAAGAATAGGAATTCTAAGAATTCAGAACCCTTCTATATAATTAATCCAAAGACTCAAAAGAAATACAATTTTGTATGCACACTTGGCGGTGGCGTTCTGTCAAAAGAAAAAAAATAGGGCCCATGAATGAATACATTGAAAATAAAAATATTTTCTTTTTAGAACCAGAATCTTTGTAAGTTTGTTTGTGCTCAGAAGTTGTGTTTTTTTTTTTCATTTTTTGGCCACTCATTCCTGCTTCCTGTTTCCCTCACTGCCCCTCTCAGTCACTTCCTGGTCTTTACACCTGTGCCCCTCAGCTGATACCAGTTACCAATCAGGTCCTCCCACAGTGGTCAAACTCTACCATATCCACTTCATGCCTTTTGTCTCAGTCAGATTTTTTAGTTTTTTAGGATTTTGTGTGTATTTTTTGTTGTCTTCTACTTATGTGAATTGTTCTCTCCTGAGTATGTTGCTACTTTAACGCACAGAGCTCATACAGAGATCTCCAGCCCATGCTACAAGCTAAAATTTGAATTGACCTAACTGCAAAGTCTCAGCTGAGTCATCGGAGTATGATGAAACCCACCATTCCTCAGGTAAGTTTCTGTGCCAAGTTTTTTTTTTCTCTTGCTAACAGCAATTAGAAACTTCCTGGAAAGAAATAAGTTTTTCTCTATAATGAGTCTTCCTCTCTTTGCTTCTTCTACTCTTCCAGTTTTTTTTCTTTTGCTTAGACCAATTTTTTTATCTTTTTTTAAAATCTTTGCTGAACAGGGATGGAATATGTGTTAATATAGTGCTGTGAGTCAACTATGAGCCCTGTCTGGGCCTGTTGAATGAATGAATAATCCCGGCAAACTGGCGGAAAACCCAATGATGGGAAAACTTTCTCTCTTTCAGATGCAGACACACAGAATGACACAATCGGCAAAAAATAAAAAGGAGTGCTTTCTGCAACAGTTTCTGTGGCCACACCGAAGCCCCAGAAGACATTTCTGAAAAGATGATGGAAACTTCCTGTTTTTTGGGTAGATCTTGTGATGTTTCTTTTGGAGAGTTGCTGCGTGCTGTTTGTTGGTTGCACAGCTGATGTCTCATTGTCATCCACAGGGTTCAGTTTTCACTATCAGGCCCCCGACAAATGGAAAGACGCTGTCACGAGACGATGTTTTAGACCCAAAGATCAGACGGGAAGTTGGGGTAAAACTTAATTACATTTTTTATGTAACAGAGAAAGGTCATAATGAGACACTCTGTCTTTATTCAGCATCACCAGGCAGGAGTAATGAGTAAATCCAGGATGTTGGGAGACTGGTGAGCTTATCCAAACAAATTGTGGGTGAGTATTTCTGGATAGATTTAGTCTTTTGATGTGACGCACTGGTAAGCAGCTCTCTGCCAGACCGAAAGAGAAGCAGAGTTTCGGGATGCAACTCTCCAGGATGACTCAGTCGGCCGTGCAGTAATCCGTTGATGAAGAGAGATCAACCTGGGCAGGTTAAAGCCTTTGGACTAGGAGGATGATGGACCACACCTATGTGCAGAGAACCTTCTGTGATGGCTTCTGTTCTGGTTGGAGGAAGAAGCTCAACAGAACACACCCAAGGCAGAGGTATGAAAGATTTTGCATTGACTAAAAGCCTGTAGAAAATGATAACATATTTCTCTTTAATTGTCCATTGCCATCTTTCACAATTCATTAGAAATGCCAACTGGACTTTGTAACCAAATCAGACACCGAGTGCTGCTGTTGTGTTAAAAAATTCCCATGTCAATCTTTATGGCACCCCTCACGATTGCAGAATTTGCACCCCATTTTTCTGCCTGCAACCTTCATTAAAGGTTGTCAAATTCTTCCAAAGCTACATCTTAAAAAATTGGTTGCTCGTTAGACCCCATTGGGGATTGTGTGGGAGTTAAAATCTAGAATGGAAGTACCCCAACAGGGTGAGAAGCCATTGCAACTTTTCTTTTAAGTCAACAAGAATGAGGAATCTAAAACAGTTTTTAGTTAATGGAAGACATTGTGGAAGACCGGTTTTAAGGAAATTGCAGACAGCTGGGAATTTTCATCTGGGGTGACATCCCCTGTGTTGGAACGTCATTAGAGCAGAAGTCAGAATTCCCACGCTTTGGTTGGGAAAACACAATAACGTCACGAAGCATTGCTATTAACCCGGAACAGCTGGATGCTGCTGAATTAACGGTGACGTCTCAAGTTATGAGTGTTGTTAAGCATGAGGAAACCCCAGAGTGTTGACAGTTGTAGAACTCGGCGTGGACATGCTGTATGTGGATATCTCAACATATGTTCACATGTTTCTTAGTGGCTGAACTGATCTTAAGAGGCATATGACCATAGAGGTGCATTGGAGGGACTTTTCTTTTTACACGAAATGTGTTTTTAGGCATGATGGAGTTCAGAAAGTTATAGAGGAGCCAAGATATTCAGGCTCCTTCAAAATTAATATTTGACGTGGTACCTTGCATTCTTCCTCGTATCTTTTCTGTAGAGAAAGAAAAGGTTAAATGGCACCCTTTGGCATCGGTTAGAAACCCCGTGCCCATTCGCACATGTGATGTTCGCCCTTTTTTTTTTGTCTTTTTTATTTGGTGTGGTATAGCCCAAACTCATGGAGTGTTTAGTCAAATCATAAAACAGAATTTGACTGGACAAGAATACTTGAATGAGAATGGAAGGCTCATTTTGATACTTGTTTATCCTTGTTTATTTTGCCGTAGTCTCACTCTAGTCTTCAGATTATATTATGGACTTATCATAGTTCCCTGCATGTGAATAATGTGAAGATGCTGTGAAATCAACAATGATAATTTAGTAAAAACATTTGTGGTCAGTGGCTAAAGTTTCAAGGCCATCTGAGTGTGTGTGAATGTTTTAATGGAGATATTTTGAGACTGATTCTATCAGGTGGAATGTTTCCCAAGAGAATCAAAGTCTTTCTGAATTTCTTCAGGTCTAAGAATAACAAATATGCAAATGTTTTGGTATCTTGGAATCAGCGTACATGAAACCAAATCTGGTTTGGAATTACTCCCATCCCTATCCTTCTGTGAGGGAGGGCATCTCTGCTACATTAAAACGTATCTGTTTAGTTTGGCTTTGAGTTGAGGTGTGCGTGCCCTGCAAGGCCTCTGTAAATGATAAATATCCACTAGGTGGTCCTGCAAGGAAGGTAAAAGCAAAAAAATAACATATGAAAGGGCTCAGATTAAAGTTGTGTTTGTGCCTGAATGGATAAAAGCAATTCCTTTAAGTTACTCTGTAAAATATTGACAGGAATGGATTTATCATTGTTGATCCACTCCCTTTTTGCTTCCGCCGTTGTCCCCCGTCCCCCTTCCTCTGATGTTTTGTATGTTCCTTCCCACTCTGACCCCTGCACCCCTACCCCCCAGTATAGCCATAAATATGATTAAAACTCATCTTATCTCTCCTACACTGCCATGTCTGTACTCCTCTCTTCTTAGTGAATAATGAGAAAAGATGTTCCATGGAAAAATGCCTGGAATATGGGAAGAAAAGTTTTTAAAAAAATCAAACTCGGATAAAACTAAACTATAAATGAAAGGCACCTTAATCCCTCCTCGTGTTCACAGATCAAGAAATCTGTCAGATATTTAAATAAGTTTGGAACAGCAGCCATTCGTGATGTATAAAAATGCATATTAATGCTTTAACCACATGGATTTGAACAAGATGCTCCTCTACGGGTGTGTGCCACCATAATCTATTGGCTCACTCTGTGCTTAAAAAAAGCAGTCAGTTAGCCACGCTCTGTGTTTCTGATAAAATAGCGACGCTCTGCCGCTGATTGATATAAACAGAATGAATTGCTCCCCAGGCTTCCACAGGCATTCTTGACCCTGTGCCAAAACAAGTTTAACCAGACAGGATGACAAATTATTCAAAACGAATGCTGTGTTTAACTAATAATGAACAAGCCTGAAGCAGAGTATCCTCTAATTGTAATGGATCTTTCGTTGCCTTTACTCGTATAGCTTGAATCTGTAAAGTTTTTGTGAAAGACAATGCCAATGAGTCACAGATCATAAAAGGTGTGTAATTGGGTACAGTTTTGGAATAATCAACAGTATTCTGAATCGTTTCAGTCATATGAGTATTAAATAACTACCAAACACATTCCAAGCGACTGCTTTTAGCCAGGAAAAACTTATTGGAATAAATTGACCACATGACATAGCAGCTGAATTTGTCTCCCCGGAAGGGTGCCTGAGCTAGTTCGAGCGGCACATGACCTGGCAAGGCCATAACGCCCCGAAAAGAGTTCTTGAATTCGTCCCATTTTCCAGCTCTGTCTTGGTATGTTATCCTCTCCAGTGAGTACAACGTCTCCCACCTTCAGCAGAGAAGGCTACAGGGAGTCGCAGCAATGGGCCGACTGCCGATTTCATGCTTGGTTTCTTTAGTTTCTCATCACAGGATGACTATGATTTGCTGCAGACTGTTTCTCTCTGGCTGTACGATCTCGTCATTTGCAAAGCTCTCTTTCTGCTCTGTACCCCTCTCCAGAAACATGAGCACGTCTGGACCCTTCCACTCATCCTGCCCTCCTCTGTCATCTGTATCCAAGAGCCATGTCATGTGGAAAAATCTGGAGCAGTATTGGACATAACGTGCCTCCGTAGGTGTCCGATACTACTCCCAGTGACTCTTTCAGTCGTACTATAACTGCCTCAACGCACTGACATTGGATGATTTCTTTACAGGAATGAGATTCAAAAGCTTTGACGTGAGCATTTCCAATGAGATCTTTCCTTCCAAATCTGCTTTGGAGTACATCTGCAGCATCATAATTACTGTCAGGGTGAGTCCTGCTTCTACCGTTCCAGTAAGGCAAGTTTTCAGGTAGGTAAAGTTTTGTTTATTGCAAAGGGCATAATTTTTTATGAATAGCAGTCTGGTATTGACTCCAAAATTCCTGCCATAAACTTAGATCTCTGAATAATGACTTCTCGATCATTAGCTTTGGCAGTTTCACTGATGGGTTGCTGCGCTGAGAGCCTGCAGCGATTGCGTTAACATCACTTGGCCGAGCAGGCCGGGGATCGTCTTTACTCGGTCTTACGTGCGCCGATTACTCGGTGAGCCCGCGCCTTCCTCTGCGAGTTTGGTCTCTGGATGCCGTGACAGAGTGATGCTGTCAACTTTCCTGTCTCCTGCATTTGTGTAAACAAGAGATTCTAAAGTTATAACACACATATCAAATAATGGAAACTGGCTTAAACGAGCCCATCCCAGAGACAAGTTCCATGTTGCTGCCTCAGATTTAGGTAAATATGTAGTCAATGTGGATTGTTTCAAGACAGGAATGGGGCTCTGTGTGGGTTTAGGTCACGCTCATCTTTACTGCAAATTCCCCTAATGTAAATGAAGTGTGTGCAGTGAAAACATCCTCCTTTTGTGCAACGCTCCACATGAACAGCCGTTGTAAACATCCTCCCGTATCTGTTTTTCAGGAATGTCCCGTGGTGTTTTTACACCTTATGAGAAATCACGTAATCCTCGACGGAGCAGCAAAAGGCCAGAGGTCAGACAACTGTCCTCAGTGAGAAGTCTTGGCTATCGAACGGTACATGCAGTCTCCTGTTTTTGTTTAGTTTGCACAGTCACCTGGAACAAGTTATTTTGAGTTGTTGAATAAGCATGTTATGTTGCATGTGGTAGAAATTCAAAGTGTGTTTGTATGTACGTGTTAGGGTGTGTGTCTATGTCGATTTGTGTCTGTATGAGTGTGTGTATATACGTATTTGTGTGTGTATGTTTATATCTGTGTATGTGTGTATATATATGTACACAATAGAACCTCTACTTGCAATTGCCTAAACATAGGCAATAAAATACATTTCCTACGTCATTTATCTCAAAGAATCATGGTTGAAGCGTCACGTGGGTTAGTTCACAGTTCTCCTTCACATTGTGTGCGTCTCGCGTGTTTGGATAATAATTAACTCTGCAAGGTTGTCGCCTGGCAACTCGAATTTTAAGCTCCCTCCAAAGATTTTCAATGGGATTCAGGTCTGAAGACTGGCTAGGCCACTCTAGAACCTTGATGTGCTTCTTCTTCAGCCACTCTTTTGTTGCTTTGGCGGTGTGCTTAGGGTCGTTGTTGTGCTGAAACACCCATCCTCGACCCATCTTCAGCTCTCTCACTGAGGGAAGGAGATGTTGGTCCAGAATTCCATCCTCCCCTCAATACGATGGAGTTGCCCCGTCCCCTTGGCTGAAAAGCACCCCCAAAGCATGATGTTGCCACCACCATGCTTGACGGTGGGGATGGTTATCTTTGGGTTGTACTCCATGTTCTTTGCCCTCCAAACACAACGAGTTGAGTTGAGGCCAAAAAGTTCTATTTTGGTCTCATCTGACCACATCACCTGCTTCCAGGACTCTTCTGAGTCGTCCAGGTGGTGAATGGTGAACTTCATGCTGGACTGTACATGTTTCTTCTTGAGCAGGGGGACCTTGCGTGCGCTGCAGGATTTCAATCCATGACGGCGTAGTGTGTTACCAACCGTTTCTTTTGTAACTGTGGTCCGAGCTGCCTTCAACTGATGATTCAGTTCCCCCCTTGTGGTTTTGGGATGATTCCTCACCGTTTGCGTGATCAGGGACACCCCACAAGGCGAGATCTTGTGGGGAGGCCCAGACCGAGGGAGGTTGGCGGTGGTGTGGTGCTTCTTCCATTTCCTGACAACTGTACTGACAGTTGATCTTTTCTCTCCAAGTTGTTTTCTGATTCTCTGGTAGCCTATCCCAGCCTTGTGCAGATCAACAATCTTGTCCCTGATGTCTGTAGAAAGCTCTTTGGTCTTGTCCATGGTGGTGATGTTGGATGCGGGTTGTTTGGGTGTTGACAGGTGTCTTTTATACAGGTAACAAGGTGAGGCAGGTATATTTGATGTAGATAATTAGTTGGGATTGGGGATGTGTCTTAAAGAACGACTAACTGGCTTGTAGGAGCCAGAATACTTGCTGTTTGGTAGGGAGTCAAATACTTGTTTTTCCTCATCAGATGTTTATCAATTTTTATAAATTCATATGATGTGAATTTCTGGAATTTTCTTTGGGATTCTGTCTCTCACTGTTAGAATGTACATATGATTAAAATTTTAGATGGTTGCATTCTTTGTAAGTGGGCAAACCTGCAAAATCAGCAAAAATCCCCAACCTTGGGGAGGCAGAGAAACCCCCCCCCGAGCTTCCGCACTGGTGACGCTCCGGGATTCGAACCCGAGTCTTCACGCCCTTGTTGGCTGCCATCCGCCCACTGTTCCGTTGCGCCAACAGTGCTTTCACACTAGCATATGTTCGGAAGTTGTATTTATCTACAACTTTGCCCCCTGGAGGCTAAAAAAATAGAGCAGAGTGGAGGCTCAGATCAAGTGCACCTGTGTTTGGTCAGAGGCTGTGGCTCAGGGGGAAGGCAGGAGGCTGGGGAGCGGGAGGTCGTGGGATCGAATCCACCCTGGTTCCGGTGGATTTAAATCCTGCCTTCCCTCTGAGCAACAGCTGCTCACCAAAAACAGGTGTGCTTGAACTATCTGAGCTTCCGCTCTGCTCTAATTTACTCAGGGTTTTTAGTAACCTCACCTTGACAGAGCCATCTTACCTGCAACAATCTTCAATTCTTCAATCTTCTTACCGTGCGCTTTTGGATGGACGTCTTCATCTGTTGCAAGAGTACCAGACAACTTCTGGGAAACCTGCGTTTCGACCCCAGATGCACACGCGGTAACATCGCACCGACTCAAACTCTGCCGGACGCTTCCTGGACAAACATCTACAACTGTCAACTGCTCCAAACTTAACGCCCTCCTGGCTGACGAGCGAGGGATGTCTCCCTGTGAGCTATACTTTGTCTAACCTGGACGTGGCAAAAGCGCCGCTACTTCTCCGGGCTGAACCGATCCGCTCCTTGTGGGTTTCTTCACGCCCGTCGACCCTCGCCTATCTACCCTCTCTCTCGCCAAACGTAAAACTAGGTAACATTTCTTGAACTCTGCAATGGGAACGTCGAGTTAAACGGAACATATGGCTTCTAAATTACCAGAATTGTCATTTCGATATCTGCGTGGACGACATCGGCGGAGAAAAAGCTATTCCTACACGCTCCAAAGGACGTAGCCTGGACCTAATCGGCTGCTCTGGTGTCACGCCTCTTGACATTACAGCTGAAACTCCTTACAACTGACCTACCTCTTCTCATTTAGAGTCAAACTTCCTCTCTCTCTCCACCTCCACCGACTTGACGGAAAAAAAAAACATCTGATACTGTCTTCCGTTGGCGTCGCGCACGCTTTTTCTAACTGCTTTACATCTTCCCTCTCTAGCCTTGCTCGGTTCATTCAGCTTAGGTCCTTCAAGTCATATGAAGGAGCCCCTCCTCTTCATCACCTACCTTGGCGGTATCTTCAGCAAATTTTAGATTCATTTCCGCTGCTGTGCCCATAACGCCCGGCTCTACCTCGCTACTAAACCTTCGTCCGCGCTTCTGCCCGCCTCCCTCACCGATTGCATATTTAAACACTCAACTTCCTTAAACAAAACACCAACGGGACCAAGCTTCTCCTCATTGGCACCGACCCACCTTATCCAAAACTGACAGCTTTTCTCACAAAATTTAAAATACCTATCTCTCGCCTAAGAATCTGGGCGTCATACTTGACGACGCGCTGTCCTTCCCATCCCGCGTCGATAAGATTAACAGGCCTGCTTACTTCCACCGACGAAACATCGACCGCCTCCGCACCTCCCTTAGCCCTTATCCCCCACGCCGCCGCCCGTGTCCGCAGCCTCGTCGCTTCCCGTCTGGATTGTTGCGCTTCTCTCTTCTTCCGTCTCCCTCGCAAATCCCTCTGTAAACTTCGACCTGTCTGCAATTCCGCTGCCCCCGTGGCGACGTCCCTCGCGCCCACTCTGGTGCGCGACTGCTGACCCGCCTCCTTGCTCCGTTCCTGGCAGCTCTTGGCTACCCTTGAGTGCAATACGCCACAAAAGGATTGAACAAAGCGTTCCACCTTCAGCTACATTACTATTCTATTGATGCTACAGGAAATAACACCACCTAGATCTTTAGGACCAAAGATAATCTGGAAAAGAGTCCATCCATCTATCTAGATATACATGCATCTCCATACATAGAAAGCTACATATGCACCAATGTTTCCTCAGACAACCTTTAGCCGCAAAACTCGGCCTTGTCGCTAATATATTCAACAATGACCTAGGGGCCCTCGATGTCTCATCCTCCGAGATCTTTTCGCACCCACCTTCCGTTCAATTTTGCATTGTTCAACTATTTGCAGCTGGCGCTACGCAAAAGGCGCTGGGGGACAAAACGACAATTAGTTGCACGTTTCTCTTTTAACTTCTCTTGCTCAAAGGATCCCCAACTCATGTGCGTCGATTGGATTTCTAAAGGAAAAGAAAACACGCATCAGCAACAGACCACAAAAACGCAAGTCTTCCTCGCAGAATTATTTAATCTCTATACATATTTGTCTGCTACGACATTACACGTCAGTTTTCACACGACGGACACATGCGCCATTTTGGTCAGGTCACAAGGAAAGTCATCAAAATTAGACTAAATCTTTAGCCGCGCAATCACATACAAACTTCTACAGATTTAATACAACAATGGGACAAGACAGTTAAACCGTTGTTTCCGTACAAATGGATTCAAACCTTTTTT
>JABUIW010000206.1:499383-525131 GCA_013363375.1 Menidia beryllina
CCCCCCCCCCCCCCCCCCGACGTTAGATAGTCTAGGATGTAGAGCTTTTTTTGGCCCGTTTCGCACTGAGCAAAGACTAAACGTTTCCGAAACGGAGGACGCTCGTCTCCAAATTTAACTGGAATCGGATGATTTTTTGTAAAATTTTTTTACTTCAATTACTGTTAATTTCCTTTAATTTACCGTTAAATGATTGGAGACGTCAATCGCTTCCCGTCACTTCCCTTCCGTTCTGATGATGCTACTGACAATACTTGTGTCATCGAGCCAACAAAGTGCACGCTTTGACTGCAGAAAAAAAATTAAACTTGGTGTACATTGACGCCCGCTCCGACAAACAATCAATTCGGGCCTTTTTTGCTTTTTTAGGCTCCCTCCACCTCAACCAAAGTACCTTTTGACTAAGCCTGGATTTGCGCTTTTACACCCACGGCACAAATGCTGAAAAAACTCATTCCTGCTATTAGAATGCTAGTTTGATCCTTTGCCAAACTCCCTGTTACGTGTCCCTTTTACAGAACGGACCGACTATATTCACTGACTCCAACAAAAGCAGAGGGGGTATAAGTGCGTCTGGCCGGCGTAGCCCTCGGGGGGGAGACGGGCTCGGCTGAAAGGGCTCGTCCTCGTACCGGTCCTCGCCGTAGCCTCGTGGGGACGCCGGGTACATTCGGTAGCTGTTGGAGTTCTTCCTGTCCGGCTCGTCGTAAAAGGGCTCCGTCTGCTGGAAGAGAAAGGACGGTCGGTAAAAATTAAATTCTTCCTTCGTTTTCGTGGAATCCCGACGAGGACGTTTCAAATGAGGACGTTCAAAAGACAATCGAAAAAGCTACTTCTACAAAACGGGTTCTAAACTGTTAAATACCCACACGTACGACAACAGTGTATTTGATCCGTGGAGATTTTTACTAGTATTGATTCGTTCTAGACTGACTCCCTCAGGTACAGAATACTCTATTGGAATATCCAATCGCAGCCCAGGCATATTCAAACTTTGTTTAATAGCGGGCTATTGGCGGATCGTCATTTTACCTAATTCGCAAATACCTTTTTTCTTAAAACTTAACCTACAAACGTAGGGCCGTATTGTGGGGGAATCCTTAAAAGCCTGTAATCGAGGACAAATCGTTTCATGCCGTGCTTGGTAAAAGGAAAAGAAACGTGAAACTTTACACAAAATGAGCAAAGGCAATAAAACCAATTGACCCGGCTAATTCTAGGGCTCCCTCTGAGTGATAGAGACAATAACTACAACTGACCATGCCCCCATTGTTGTCTATATCAATGGACAAAGAATCTTTCTTGAAATATAACAGATTCAATGTGTCAATCCTGACAAATCACAAGGTAGTAAAGAGCAAAGACTTTTGGACCCGCATTTTATCGACTTTTTCATCCATTTAGAACTAAAATATAGAGCCCAACCCATTTGGTGGAAACGGAACAAACAATAACTCAAAGTGATAGCGTTGTCTTCATTGTTGGTCAGGAAACTGATCTTATTTCAATGGATAAAGGCAGCGCCGCCGACTCGCAAACGATGGCCACAAGAGGCCACGGCAAACATCTTAGGTTTCCTACGATATTCTAAGGTTTGGCTGCCTTTTATCTCCTGTTTTGAACACAAGTTTGCAGAAATTATGACCCCCCCACCCCCCCCCACACACTTTTTCGACTTCTACAATGATTATTATTGTTGTCATCTTCATTTATATATTTTCTTTCTACCTTGAAGTAGTAGTAGTAGGATCTGTCTTGTCTGTGCTTTACACCAGTACTTGTGATGTATACTTTCAATCTTACCATCTTATTTTCTATGCAATTTCTGAGGTTTGATTATGAAAATCGACAAAAACGCTGATTATCGGCACAGGTACATGCATCGTATGTTTTGAGCCGACACAAATGCAACGGTCTTACCTGCAATCGTCTCAAATCTTCTCCGGATTGGGACGACTAGGTCCCAATGAAGTATGGGCTTTTCTTCTCAGACGCTGAAAGGGCAAACCAAAACAAGTGCAAACAATTCGAGGAATTAGTGGACAAACCCAGGTACCGGGACCCGGGGTGCAGGTGCTCCAAAGAGCCCAAATTCAGACCTGTGTACTGCTGTTTGTGTAAACTGTCTCCGTAGAATCGGTTGAAGAGATGATTGTGCCCTCCGATAGTTGGAGCTGTGTCGTCTAATCCCCAGCATCGCGGGAGAGGATGTTGCACTGCCGCCTGGAGAAAGGAAAAAAAAAAAAGAAAACTTTAATCAATGTTTAATCTTTTTTTTTTTTTTTTTACAGACATCCATTAAGTGCCACTTTGTCCTCCCACCTGACTGGATGACGGGAGACATCTGCAGTGGGCTGGTGGGCAGGTTGGGGTGAGAGCGGGACCGGTCGCGCTCCAGAGTGGAAATGGGGGTGACAAAGTGGGTGTCGAGTTATCTCCGGGTTTTGTCTGCCTGACTCGATCGGGCTTGGCGCACAGGACGCGTGAATCCGCTCAGCTCAACTTAGTCCTTTCTTTTATTTGACTTTGGTCACACTTTGTTGAAAGGTAAGCAGGTTGATAACCTCAGAAAGAAAACAGAAATTAGTCCCACAATGAACCATGCAAACATGCTAAATTATCTATGTTGGACTTAGTCTTAGAAAAAAAAATACTTTACTAAACGCAAGTGGGGAAATGAAGTGAAATACTTACTGTCATGTTGGGGTCTACATTTCTAGCCCACATGCAGAGCACCACTCAGGAGAGCAATAAAATATATGAATGACTTTATTACAACAGCTCTAGAAAAAGGAGCGGGAATGACGGGTCTTTTGTTGGATTTGAGGGTAACTGCAGGGTTCGGGGTCCTAGTTTCCTTGTGGTCCTGGAGGTACTGCGCTTAGCCACAGAAATCCAGACGGTAATGAAGGAGGGCGTCGGGGGGCGGACAGGTAGATTCAGGCCCAACGGAAACAGAGAGGCGGGTCGACTCCAGTGGGGAGATCCGGGAGGAACTTGCGATCGCCAGAGAAGGGGAGTCGGAAGACTCCGGGACTTCTCAGGGAAAACAACCTGGAGGCAGGAAACGACAAAGAGAATCACTACTAGTTCGGTCAACGAGAAGAAATGGAGACTGGCTCTAGGGGCTCAGAGGTACCGTTGCTGGCTAACGCTCAGGCATCAGAGTGGTGGTCGTCAGCACCTCTTGTACACCTTGCCTGACGAGCAGATTGATCTCAGGTGCGCAGGATGACGACGCACCGCTCCAGAGAGAGGTGAGTTTGGTGCTATCTGGTGGCAAGATGGTGAGGAAAACAAGGAACCCCGGAACACAACGCTTACCAGTTGCGTCTCTGTGTTCCACTGACTCAGCCGACAGTCAGACAAAAGAGCCGCTCAGGTGCTCACCCGGTATTAATCGCCTCAGAGGTTCTTGCTCTATTCGCCTATTCCAAACAAGTCAACGCTTGGGCTCTCTAGCGCCCTCTGCCCCACTTCATGCACCAATTAACCATCACCACAGAGTGGAAAATATATAGAATGGGAAGTAAACAGCACTTAACCCAACAGTGGCTGGAGTTCCATCCAACCTGTTCACAGCAGATGAATGAATGCAGCTCAATGCTCGGGGGGGGGGCGCTTTAATATCCAAGTGTGTTCACACTGACCTGTTTGTACAGGCTCCTTGGCTCTCTGTACTGCCACAGTATGTTCAGCAACTGAGCCGCTGCCTTCACCGCTTTCATCCAAATTCACGTGCCTTCCCAGGCATGACAATATTCCAGATTATGTAAAAGGGGAGACTGTCTTAGAGGACAGTAGATGGACATTGCAAATATCACTTTGAAACAAACAACTGCTTCTTCTTCTGAATTCCATCTTTTGCCAACGTGGCCTACTCTGACGCTATTTAGTCCCGTCTATTCCAATAACTAGACGCTTTAAATAACAATCAAGCTGTATATATTAAACTCATCTTAGACCTACTAGCCGGGAACAAACACTGAGCAATTTCTGAACTTCCGAGCTCTGTTGCATTTCAAAATGACCTCTGCCAGTCGGCGCGGGCTTTCTATCCAAAGGCTAAACCGAGCTAAACCGCAAGAGCCAAATATGAATTAAATCCTAATAACTAAAGCTGAATTACTGTATTCTCTCTCTCTCATCAGACACACGTAGAAAAAACACCAAATTTCCTGACATCTACTCTTCCATTGCAGGCAATTGTTTCTCTTCCCCGAAATGTGCGGAAAACCCAATAAAAGCCTATCGTGTGCCTCTGTCCTTGATTCCTCTCCTTCTGAAAGGCTCTAGCTCACACGTGAAAGCAAACGCAGACGGCTGTCTCCTCCCGTGTGTTTACTGTCTTGCTTAAACAACCGCAAACAGTTTTGCTTTTGTTAAGGTTTGTAAGATTTGATGACTTGTGTACATTACAAACTGTAACCGCTTCATTCCATTTGATTTTTATGCTAAATAATGAAAAAATTGTTAACGTTCACTTGTGGCATTTGTGCATATGCTTTTGTTGCTATCTTTGTCACATAGTGCGAGCAACATAACTCCATTGATTTTGGCCATTAATCAGATTTATAAAATAACCATTACACCACACACGCTTTATCCAAAATCTGTCACCTGTATTTCGTTTATCAATCACACAATTCACAAACAATCCACTTCTTTCCCCACATTTTCTCAATAGTCTTGGTCAGAAATCACCATCAGTATTCAGCACTCCCCTCCCCCAAAGTCACTCCATGGTGTAAATCCAACACCGGTCCTCTTGCAAAAATACAAACCCCCCCCCCCCACAAAATTGTACAAAATAAGTCGCAAAATCAGTCTTCAGCAATGCATTGCACAAAAAAAAAGAAAGGAAAAAATGAATAAACTACATGGGTCTCACCAGCACATCCAGCGGGGAAAATAAAAATCCTCCAGGCTTCGACATCTCTTTTTTTTTTTTTTTCTAAGTCCTTATTTCCACAAATATTGTCCAGTGGGCTGATTTTTTTCTTTTTCTTCAGCCCCATCCGGCAGGACTCTTTGTAGCCTCTCAATTCAAACAACTTCTCTCCCACTTTGCGTGCCACCTGCCACACCTTTCAAACATTTTTCCTCGTTACCTCTTTCCCAGGTGCTCTCCGGATAGCTCCGCCCCCATTTTCCTTAAAGAGGCACGCTACACCCTGACTCTCCAGACATCTCAAAGACACAGAGTATGAAAATAAAATAAAAATAACACATTTTAAATCTGCTGGCACCCCCTAAAAGCCAGTTAAACAACTTTGACATCTAAACAGTCATTCAATGTCAAATTGGTGCCCATAGCCTTTATCTTCAATGAGAATGATCCAAATTGCCCTAATGAGTTTGGACACAGTTAAACTGGCCTAAGAAACCTTTAGTGACACATTACGACGGGTGGAAAGAAAACAAACTACGAAATGTGCGCTACACTTCCCGTCTGTCCGCCATCCCACGGTGGCAGATGGGAATACGACTGCGTTTATGTCCGATCAAACAGCTCGTCTGATGTGTGGGAGAAACAGAATGTCAGTTTAACAGGTGTGGTTATATTTACAGAGGAGTGAAGGAAACTTCGAGAACATTATATCCACCTGAGCGTGAGGTCTGTGAGGTTTAATTAGCAAATACGGCGCTTATTTGGTGACATCTATTTAGTGGGAGGAAAAATCAAACGCGGCCTTGGTCCCTCACGGCTCACCTGGATACCGCGTAGTGTGAATTGCGAACCGAAAAGTGTCCCGCAATGCGCAGACAAAATGGTTATGGCAGACGTGGTACCTTACCTGTAGTTCGCTGCTCCACTGAACTGCGCTTTGATGACAATCTCATAGTGGGGAAAAAAAAATGGAAAAGTGATTGATCTGACAGAACCAAAGTATAACATTCAAATATGTCTGCAGACTGATGGCTGCAAAGCATGAGCAAATGTACAATAATATGACCTGTAAAGGTTAGTATGCAAAACCTAGGACATTTCCTATGACCGTCTCTAATTAAACTATGAACATTTTTAATCTGGTGAAACCATACATAGTAAATCGTGTAGTCTGTGAAACTGAGGTTAAAGTACACAAACGCAAATGGCTGTGGCAAAACAAAACAGGATCAGAGAGCGCTGGTCAGAGATCTCGCACGAGAAGGACGAGGGGTTTACTACCAAAGGACACCTTACATAGTTTTTCACAAACTTCCTGAGGGAGTTTTCTTTCATTATGATCTGGTCTGTCTGACTCGCAAACTCACATTTCCACATGTAAACACCCGCACGGCCACGGTCCAAATGTTTTCCCGACGTATTTCCATTTTTCTCGGCCGCAGGAAGGTTATGGTCATCCGTCTATCTCGCCAGCTACTTAAAAATGACCCATAGTAACCCTTTGGAGCAATGACACCGACTGTACTTCTAATTACATGGCTAAAAATGACTAGTAGATAAGCTAGCAGTTTGTCATCTAATTCCCACAACGCAGAATCCAAACAAAAATGCAGAGCAAAAGTCCCAAACGCAGCTCATCTCCTAATGGCTTTGTGTAAACTGGTATGCGAGATCAAAGGCCGGTTTTCACTTTCTGTGGTCGATGATTTTTGGGAATTGACAGAAAGGAAATTGGCATTTTGCTTTGAAACCGTAGTGTGTACATAGTGGTGTGAACGCTGATGGTAAAAAGACAGAAACTACATAGACTGCCCGCTTATTGGCGCACGCGATCTACTCGGGATGTATTCCCAAAACTGACGACATTCAATAAGTTACATTTTCAGTGATAATGGGGATTTTAAAACTAGTTATCTCGTATATCTCCCTGCATTTCTTAACTTTGGACAGAAACATCAAACTGGATTTCAAAGCCTGTGTTAGAGTCACTCAGCAGGAAAAAAGGGACATTTGGGAAGAATCTGGAAGGCCAATTTGACACCATGTCCTCATTAAACTTGTCATATTGACACAATTGTTCATGGCCAATCCTCATTGGGAATTCTTTTTTCTTTAGCTTTGCAGATAATGCTAATATACTTATTACACGTTTCATTGATTTTGCTGCCGTAGTCACACGCTGAATGCACGGGAAAAGTCGTGTTAGCAAGTTACAAACAGGAGTTTAATTTCTTACCGAGGGAGGACAAACGTGATGGATGAGATGGAGTACTAAAAGCACAGGCTGAGCTATTTCTTCTCTATTATTTTTTTCACTTTGATAAGGCGGGGGGGGGGGTGTTAGTTTGCACTTTATATGACACAGTCCTGGTCTGTTTATTAGCATTTAAATGACAATAAAACCAAACTGGTCTCACGACAATCAGACTGACTCCAGCTAATTTGAATAACTGAAGGTCTTTCTTTGGATAGCATTAGGTCATCGTTATATGCTTATTGTTTAGATCGTAGAGCATTACGAGTAGGCATGATTAGAACTGGCCAAATAAGCTCAAACTACCACATTTCATTACATGCTCCTCATTTCATTGAAGGAAACAATGCCATCATTCTTCAAAAACATCAGGGAACAGTTGTCGGTGGCTAGAAAGACGCCTCTGACCCTTACTCCATGACCTGTTAAACCGTGCTCTATTTCTGTTGTTGCATGTAACCTTTGACAGAAATACATTGTCATTGCCAGCATTTTTCATCCTCACAGTGTGTAAGAACACACTTCAACTTTTTTCTTTTACATACCTGACAAACAATCTGCCCCCACATTTATCAGATAGCAAAAAGGAAAAGATAAGACAAAGAAATCGGTTTAAATAATAGTTCACAACAATGACGCAACAAGCAACTCTGACCGTGAACGTAAAGCAAGAAAAACTTTTAATCTCTGAGAATGAACATGTGGTGCTAGTTTATCTGTGAAGGATTCCATCCGCTAGAAACTGCCAAGAAGTATCACGCACAGCTTTTTATTTGGAATGATACCATACAGCCAGATATGAAGAAGGACCTTGGGTCTGACTGAAATGAGAAATCAGGATGTTGAAATTTAGCTGTGATTTAGCTAGGCCACATTGTTCTGGATGCTTAACAAAAGACAAACAGTCCACCACAATTTTGTGCCAAAACAGCATGTGCAGAGCCTAGTCAAGCAGTTATTCTCTTTGCAGCTGATTTACAACTATCGTAAATCTGAATGTAAAGAAACATGAATCAATCAGGTTTGGACCAGCTAAACAAACATCTAAAACGTGCAGTTTGTCAGATGCCCGTTCGTTCTTTCTGCCTCCGACAAGCAGTGAATATGCTTTGGTCTCGCTTTGTTTGATCTTCTCTACCTAAAAGTAAAAGTAGAAATTACACTAGACCAAAACAGTTAAAAGCTCATCATAGTTGCCTCAGGATAAAGAGGCGGCCGTCACAGCGTCCCCCCAATAACTGCACAGAGCAGAAAATCCCCTTCTGGAAAATCGCCTGGCTCAAAAGAAATCCCGACCACGCATCAGTAAATTCAACTGTTCCAGCTGAACAAAGAAAAAAAAACAAACACTCGCTTCATTGGAATAATTCTGTCCTGCTGGCTCGGGAAAATAAAAAGAAGACCATTAATTGAGCAACATCTGTATATTTTGCAACTTTTTCGTGTAAACGGGTCATTTGTGTTTTGGGTCCATCGGGCCGAGAACACACGAGTGCGTTTCCTGTGCAAACGTATTTGTAGAGCTCAGATAAATAAGCTTATTTCCTCAAAAGTGCTTTCCAGGTCATCTGATGCATCTTGTGTACTTTAAAAAAAAATCTCATTTCCAGCTCAATTATACCATCCAGCCATTTTTCATGCCCTCCACTGTGCTGCATAAGACTTTGGAGTTGATCTTTGTCTAAGAGAGCCTTTTAATGTCAACCGTCCAAGACAAACATCCTGAAGGGAGCAGACGGTTAAAGTGCTAAGATTCTGTATTATCATATTAGGGAGTTTTGGAAGGAAACACTTCAGCAGCTGTGTCATGTTGAACAACTCATGTTGAACAAGTGTTAAACTGGACTTTTCTGGCCTCCTTTCCGATCTGGAGGCCTGCAGAAGGACGGGCTGGATACGAGTGTTATCCGGCGAGGATAAGAGGGTGCTATGAATGCCATTTGAACACGGCCTGGCAGAGATGCTAAGAACAAGGACTCTGCTGCTATCTGGTGGACGTAAAAGCAAACGTCAAGTGATTAACAGGGATTAATGCGGGCCGAAACCTCCAGAAACAGTATGGGTGAACCTTGTCTAATCCTAGAATGTATAGATTCAGAAGACAGTCTTCAATCCCAATTTCCTCTTCAAACCGACCACCCGTTTTTGCAGGGGAGCAAAGGCTGTCCTGTTTTCCCTGGACATGAATGGGCAGGGATCCTCCGGCCTTACTGAAACCGGCCTGGGGGCCATTCTGGACGGTGGGAATGGGGTGAGAAACGAGGCCGCGCAGCAAAGTGGACGGCCCAAAGAGTTTTGATATGAGCATCAAAACAGGCCTCTGTCACTGTAAAAACACATGGCTCAAGTGTGGCGTGTCCAGCCCTGTGGAAGCTGTGTGTGTTTCTTTTGTGGTTTAAGCTTAGTCCCAGCTCTGAATGCGAGCAACAAATCCCTGCAGACCGTTCTGTTGCCAGAGCGAAAGCCCCAAAGCAGAAGAGCCGAGGGCCGGCCGCCGCTTTCGTAACGCATCGTGTATTCGAGAGGAATTTCCCACTACGTTTCGACTCTTGCGAAACTGAAACGACGGCAAAGGGGAACTCGGTCGAGCTCGTCCGCGTGCGCCCCAACGCCACCGGTCACAGGAATCCATCTGACTCACGAAAAATGATTTGAGCAATCTGAAGCGTAAGGTCGCCTTAGCGGGACAATGATTAACCCGGGAGCGTCCAGGAGAGGGGTGAAAGAGCATTCCAGAGTTCTCATTCTGACTGATAGCTGTCTGAAGAGAGGACGCTCGCCTGCCGATCCACTGTAAGTTACAGCTGTGCACACTGCGACGGGATTTGCCACAACCCGAGACAAAAGCTTCGGTTTGGTGGGATATAAAAAAAAAATTAATGCAGTGATATTTCAAAGCCAGTCTAGAGATTCCAAACATTAAATATAAACTTACAGAACAGTTCATAACTTGACTACACAAAGGCTGAAAATGTCTTCTAGTGGAGCTGTGGTAAAAAAAATACAAAAATTCTCACATATATTGTGTTGCAAAGTTCTATTTAAAATTCCCCTGTACGTGGGATGTAAACCATGAGGGTATCTTGTTGAAAGCTTGTCTGAGTGACCTTGTCCGCAAGAAAAAAATCAGAACGGAGGTGCGTTCACCTCTGTTACATCACTTCATCTCTGAACAATACTCACTACCAAAAACAAAGGGCTTCCTTTTTTTGTGTGTGTGTATGTGTGTCACGTGTGCTCCAGATGTTTCTCATTTGATTTCAAGGCGACGGGCAGCTCAGTCTGTGGGTAAATCTTCACTCGCAGCGATTATTCGCTGAGGATGTGCCAATCTAATGAAATCATCTAAATGGTCTGCTTTAAACACTGATGTTTTTTTTAGTTTTTTAAAAGCATCATTAACCCTTACTGGTGTCAGGACAAAAAAGATGGCAGTTTTCCGATTTACATTAAACTCTATTCAATTCAGTTTCATTTATATTTAACCATTTCATTCAAATCCAAAAGCATCTTATTTTTAAATTAACAATCGGGCGTTAATTGCCTGTGGTAAAGGTGGGGAGAAAAGATCCTTATAAGAAACAGGAAGTAGCTTGGTCAAGATGACTGAATGGAATGGAATGAATGAGTTTATGGATTTTATGGAGAGACTGTCGGGAGAAGCTCAAACTGATTAAATATGACCTCTTCTGCTGGTTTCATCAAACCTCTCACAATGAAAATTAACAGTTCTTTTTAGCATTACTCCCAGACACAATGGACCTTTTTTTAAAAAAAATTTTTAAAATTTAAAAGATCCGAGACATGAAAGTCTGTAAAGAAAAAAAATAAAAGGGGAAAAAAGTATTTCATCTCTTTAAAAAGCCGAATTTCTTCTTCTGATCAAGCCAGCAGTACTCCACCCACAGTGATGGAGCAGTTTGCCGGCCTACGCCCCAGAGAAGCTGTGGAGAGAGTGGCCGCCACGCTGGGCTGCAGCCCGACCTCTGACCGGGTGGCGGCTTACTTTGACGCGCACGACAAACTAAGCGAGCTCAGGGAAAACTTCCTGCTGCCCAAAATCGCAGATTTGCCTCCCTGTGAGTAAAACCCGCCGCATCTCGGACGACCGGGCGACATTTCGACGTGCCGCATTGAGTCTGATCCGTTTCTGTCTCCGTAGCTGATCTCTCGCTGGTCGACGGGAGGAAAGATTGCATCTACCTTTCGGGAAACTCGTTGGGGCTCCAGCCAAAAATGGCAGAGAAGTATCTCCGGGAGGAGCTGGACAAGTGGGCCAAGACGTATGTTAAGTCTTCTACTATGTGAGGGCAGGAGAAAGCGGCTTTTCCTTCACCACCTGTCGCTCTGTCCTCTCATAGAGGCGTTCATGGTCACACGCAGGGCTCGAGGCCTTGGGCCTGGGCTGAAAACAACATCGAAGAGCTCATGGCGAAGGTTGTTGGTAAGAAACGGCAGAGCGGCGTCACTATGTGGCATCTCACGCTAACAGATGATTAAGTATTTCAAAATCCAAGAAAAAAAAAAAAAAGTTTCTCCAGGCCTGCTATCATAGAGTCTCTAGATCAGACATGCGATGACAATTGATTTGTTTGCCGTTCTCTACTTTCTTCAAAAACTTCATGGATCGGTGGTATTTCTTTTGCTATCTGGAGGCAGAGCTTTTATTTGACGTTTCCCCTCACAGGCGCTAAAACCGAGGAAGTAGCCCTGATGAATGGCCTGACGGTTAATCTGCATCTCCTGATGGTAAGATACTGTCCGTTTCTCCAGAGACGCAGGAGATAAACCTGTCATAATCCTTGGAAAAATGGAGCCGAGTCATTTCATCGTGTCATTCTGCAGCTTTCCTTCTACAAGCCCACCGCGACTCGACACAAAATCCTCCTGGAGGACAAAGCCTTTCCCTCAGATCATGTGAGTATGTCTCATTCTGGAGCTAGGACAACAACAGAAGTGGCTTTTCCTTCAAACTGTGAAATTGCTGCTCCAGGTCCAACATTCAAGTTTAATTTGCTGCACAGTCACAGTTTTTAAAATGAGTGGCCAGGCCTCTTTTGCCTGTTTCTGTTTAAATGCAATTGGAAATCTTTCTAAATTCATTGCATTGCTTTTCACAAATTCATTTCTGTTCCAGGATCTGAACTAGTAACAATGCCCTCAAGGTGTGATTCCTCCTAGTTAAAAACCATACACCTTTACCCGGTTAAGTCCAGCTAACCTTTTGTGCACCTTCGTGCTGCGTTTACTTTTCAGGAACTCTGACCAACTGACAACCGTAATCCTATTGCTTCCTCATGAGCCAAGTCTAAAAAACAGAAACTCTACATTCGATCAGTTCTGCTTGTATTCTTTAGCATTGTTTTCCATGACCTGACTTTTTTTCCCCTCCTCCCCACAGTATGCTGTAGAGTCCCAAATTTGCCTGAGAGGATTTGACCCAAAGCATAGCATGCTGCTCCTGTCCCCCAGACCGGTATGCTTCCTTTACCATCATCTTTAAATGGAGAAAGTGCCACATGTGCTGATTTGAAAAAAATGTTCAATTAGTTTGCCCACTTGTTATTATAACTACCCTTTAAATGTAATTTCACCACATTTCCGTCAAAAATAAAATAAAATTAGACAGGATATCAGTGTACAGTGACTCCAACTGAACTATGCAATGATTTGCACTGACAACACCATCTAATGTCCATTTGAATACATTTCAGGGCTACAAAAGAGTGCAGATAAATGTCAGCTAGAATAAACATAGAAAAAAAATCATACACACCTGAACAGAAATACTGAGCAGATCACTGATTGTACTTCTGTCCTACTCAGGGAGAGGACACTCTGAGGACTGAGGACATCCTGGAGGTGATCCGGGAGCAGGGTGACTCCATCGCCGTGGTGATGTTCAGCGGTGTCCAGTATTACACCGGCCAGCTGTTCGACATGGCGGCCATCACTGAGGCTGGTCACAGGAAGGTAAAGAGAGGTCATTTTAACCTAACGGGAACACACACACACACAAAAAAAGATGCATCGCAGCGTGCTGTCTGACAGGGCTGCTTCGTTGGCTTCGACTGCGCCCATGCGGCGGGAAACGTCGAGCTGCAGCTGCACGACTGGGACGTCGACTTCGCCTGCTGGTGCTCCTACAAGGTCAGCCCCAAAGGAACATTTCAAACGCGAGAAGAAAACAAAACTGTGTGTTTTTTGACAAGTGTTTTTTTGCAGTACATCAACTCGGGCGCCGGCGGCCTCGCCGGGGCGTTCGTCCACGAGAAACACAAGCTCACCATCAAACCCGCGTAAGCAAACGCGCTTCCAACAACGAGGCCAGAGTCTAACTTCATGCGATCACAATCAGAAGAATGTCAAAACTGGGGGGAAAAAACAAAGGGAAACGAGGGGAAAAAAAGTTAATCAAAACAACAGTACTGCAGAAACCTACAACAGGCATTCATTTGCTTTCTAAAGAGACCAAGTACTGCTAAAAATATAATATACAACCTTCATCTTTCTATCTTTCTGTATATATATATATATATATATATATATATATATATATATATGTGTGGTTAAACTGGAATTGTGTCCTGCTTTATGCTCAATTCACCTATTTGTTTCTTATAAAAAGCTTGTTAACAGGAATAAATGATGTTGCTTCTTATATTATATTAACAGTTAACCAACTGTCTTCATCAGGCTGCTGGGATGGTGGGGGCATGACCTGAAAACTCGCTTCCAGATGACAAATGGTAAAAGTAACTCATCCCCGCCTTTTGATTTCACTTCTGGGGTTGGTGGCAGATGCAGAGCGGCTGCTGCCATCTTGTGGCCTTTTGAGGTAGCGCAGCAGTAGATGTGTCCTTTTTGAGACGTGACCTTTTAAAATTTAGGTAATCTGAGTGGTTCCCTTTTTCCTCTGAGAGGTTCTCTTTTTCCAAACACACACAAAATCTGAATGACTGATGCGATTTTGTTCTGGTTTCAGAGCTGCAGCTGCAGCAGGGAGTGAGCGGCTTCAGGCTGTCAAACCAGCCTATCCTGCTGGTCTGCCCGCTGCAGGCCAGTTTGGAGGTACTGCACGTTCTCAGCACCCACTTATCATGCCTGATAGACAAACCATGAGCCAGGTACCTGAACTGAAAAAAATCTATCAATATTTCCAGGTCTTCAACAAAACCAGCATGCGGGAGCTGCGCAGGAAGTCCGTCCTGCTGACGGGGTACCTGGAGTATCTAATCCAGCACTACTACACCAAAGACACGGCGCAGCCTCGCAAGCCTCACGTACGCATCCTCACGCCCTCGGACCCGGAGCAAAGAGGCTGCCAGCTCTCACTCTCCTTCTCGGTGCCCATCAGGAGAGTGTTCCAGGAGCTTGAGAAGAGAGGGGTCGCCGTGAGTACTTTGAATGTGCTTCAAAAGAGCGTTCGTTATTGTGAAACAGAAAAGCGTCGCTTTCTGGAAAAAAGCGTTTTAAGATGCGCCTGAAATCTTTGCGGGGTTTGTTTTTAAAAGAATAGATGAAAATCTACCTCCTCTTCTACAAAAAAAGGGTTTGATAGAGTTTGTGGCCTCATCAGTGTCTTACAAATTGCTGATAAGTTCCAAATCTGGGAGAAACTTCACATCTTGTGATCATCTGATACTGAGAAACAGCCAATCGAGCCGTCTGAACTCTCTAATCCGCCGTTTGTTCTTGCCCAGTGTGACATGAGGGAGCCCCGGGTGCTGCGCGTGGCTCCGGTGCCCCTCTACAACTCCTTCAGCGACGTCCACCGCTTTGTGGAAACGCTGGGAGCAGCTCTCGCCGCCAGCGGCCAGTGAAATAGAGCCTGCATCAGGAGCACCCCCCCGCCTGACAGACAAAGGGGGCTTCCCCTCTCAAATATGTGACTGCGACCTTTGTAAACTAACAGTGAATGGAAATCTGCAAAGTGGTTCCTCACGAGTAATTCCACTCAAAAAGGGGACATTCTGTAATTAATCAAATCACTTCTGTTCTTTAGTTCTTCCCACTAAGCATCCTCAGAAGGTGACAAGCTCAGTGAGGAACTCAGATCTTTTGCCTTTCTGGACACATGCAGCCGAATCATGCTGAATGTTATGCACAATGCACTCAACCATTTTAAATAAAGAAAAAGCAACAGAAAAACAGGCACTCATTTTCTCGCTTTGAATCTGGATTTAGTGAGGAAAACCATTACGGTATCCAAAACCATCACTTGGAGGGAAAAAAAAGAGAATTAAACGTAACACAACAAAGACAAAGCTCCATCCGATCAGTTGGCGTTTTGAAATCAGCTTCTCTCTCTCTCTTTCCTCTGTGTCTAGTCCTCCCCTCAGTCGAGCGTTTGGGCACGACAACCCTGGAGCTCACAGCACGGCCTTTGCAAATGACATGATTCTGGGGAGCGGGGGGGGGGGGGGGGGGCAAGAATCTAATGAAACTCCCTCTCCTCCCGACCGCCTAACTCTGCTGTACATTACACACACGAGTTAGCCGACAGTTCTCCCCTAACCAATTAACACCTACTTTATTATAACGTTGACTTCTCCCTAATGTTCCTGCATGTATTTATGCACTATTACCTTGATGGATGCCTATTCCACTATGAGACATAACTGGCATATCAATATGCAAAACCTAAATGGATTAACCTTCTTTAAAACTAATGAGCACATGGACACCCAGCTGGGGAATGGACCCAAATTAGCATTTGTCATCTTTTTGGGCTGATGTGAGAATAAATAATTGAAGAGATGCTGGTTATTGTCTTTCCTGGGGCTACTGCAGCTTACAGAGACTGTACTGTAGAATTTTAAAAAAAAGAAAGAAGAAGAAAAAAAATAATATGCAGATTTACTGTCATAATAATGACTGCGGGCTCAGATATTTCACACACGCTGTGTCTGAAGACAAATTCGCAAAGGGGCGTGCCGTTTAGATAAAAAGACGGGAAAAGTAGATCGGCGGGAGTGTGACGGAAAAAGCAAACTTAGGTACTTTATGAAGTGGAGTCCCAGGTCAAAGCGGGGGTCAGGTCGTGTGCGTGTATCGTTTGCATAGTCATTGGAGGATGTAAAGTTCCTTCCCACCGTGCTCCTCTTTTAACATCGCCCAACCACAAACCAAGTCTCATGAGAACATTTAGCCCTTTGGTGGTAGAAGCAGGGCAGAGGGTGAAATACAGCTCATTTATCCTAACCCTTTAACAACTGCTTTTAGAAAAAAGGTCAGGAAAACATTTCTTTTTAGTTTTTTTGGCCATTTCTCTGGAGCAATAACAATCGACATCAGCGCTTGAGCGGGATGTTTAAGGGTTTAGAGACAAAGTGTCTCAGTGTACATTTTGAAGCCCTTCTTCGTTGATAACTCTATCCTTTTATGGACTTTTGTGTGTGTTTTGTTTTGCTGGAGACCTCTGTGTCCAAAGTTTTTGTTCAAAATGGCATTTTGTGTCTTTGCAGCAGCTCTGCCCCCCTGTGCTCTTTCCTGTATCTCTGCTTTTGTACGCTCACTGAGGCCCTTTAGTGTATTTCTGCAGTTGAGCATCACCGCCATCGTTCTGTCTCTTTGTGGTCATTTTCAGTCACTGCTGTCTTAAACCGTCCCTCTGTGGTCAGTGCCACTTATTTGCAGTTGTTTTAGTTTTTTCTGTATCTCTGCCAAACAATGATAATATGCATCTTTGTTTCAACTTGCCAACTTAACAACAACGCATGCAAGCTTGACTTGTTAATTTAACTGAATACTACTTATTGCATTTGATGTGGAGACCCTGATTGTAAATAAATCAATCAACAAATAAACATTTTGTGTACATTTCTGCTTTGATTGCAACAAATTGGGACAGAATATGCTCATCTAAAGCACTCATTTCTATTTCAGGCCTCTCAAACTCAACTTAACCCTAAACTGCTGCATGTTTGTGGCACGTGACCCATCAAACCAGGAAATTGTATCAAAGCGTTGATCAGAATAGAGTTTGAATATCTGATGGATGGTAAGGGTTCCTGACATCTTTTATCAAAGAAAACCTCATGCGCGGGGGCATGTAAAGCCAAACTGCACCCTGGGAGGTCGATGGAAGCACGGGTTATCAGGTAATAGGGATTGAGAGCTGCATGAATCAGAACTAATTACTTCAAATAGCCACGGCCTCGGGCTTACTTTTCCAGTTCACGTCTCTCCGATTTGACAGCTGGCAAAGGTAACTGCAGGGGCGAGCTGCTGCACGGGACTTTTCATCCCGTTAATTAATTGCAGGGAAAGTAAACCGTGAAGAGCTATAGAAGAGAACTTTACTGACCGCTTTCTTGGCAGGTCTGCTGTGACGGCCACTGACGGGAAACGGCTCCACATTAATAAAGCCAGGTTTGGAAGTTAATACTGCATTAGAAAAAAAAAAAAAAAGGTACTGGATTAGTTTTGGGTGGGTCGGCTCCATTTGAGGCTGAGCCCGACTAGAAACATATCAAAGGGTTCCATCAAATCGGGTTTGAAGTGTTTGAGAGCGGCTCTTTTTCCAGCCAGGGAAGTGGATTTGTTTGAAGAGCAGGCTTCAAGAACGATGGGAAGAAAAAAAGAGAAGAGGGATGGAAAAGACGGGGAGAAAAAAAAAGCCTAAATGTAGGCTTAAAAGAACCAGAAAGAAAGGGAAGTGTGCTTTGTGCTCAGATGATTTGGAATCAGATACTACAACCTTGTTAGCAGTGCGAGCTTATTTCCATATTAACAACCCCTTCAGAACCTTCAAAGTAATGAATAATTGACAACAAATGAAATGTTTTGATTGCCGTCAGTGGCCGGCATGCTTAATGTTTTATATGTGGCTTTCTAGCTAATTATTGCGAAGGGGCATTTGTCAGTTATACCCACCCTCCCGTGGCACTGGCTGGGGTTTCAGGCAGGCAGGGGCGCAGACAGCTACGAGACCCTTTGTAATCTGCAGGCAGGGAGCCCACAGTGACCGGGGAGGGAGTCGGGGGGGTCTCCCATGCGTTGTCTTGACAGAAACAAAGCAGATATCAAAACCTCCGATAGAACCTGGCTGATGCTCTTACTGGTACAAGAAAAGTGAGGTGTTACTTAAATGGAGTGGTAGAACAAAATGTGTTGTCCTCCTGACTTTTTCGTATCCAAAAACATGAAAATCTGAGCTACGAACGTTTGATTGGCACAGTCTTCCACTGCTGTATTTCCATCCCCTGTGAAGACTTCAAAAAGGCGAGGAGCTCCAGGAACTACCTGGTGCCTGTTTAATGGCCACTTATGGTCCGTTAGTTCTAAAAACACAGATTTAAGCATCCGCTTTCCAAAGGAAAGCAGCTCTGCAGGGCACAGCTATGAGCTTTTGCACGGGCATTGGAGCAGAAACTGATCTAAGACATACACATTTTTGTCATCATGAAGTTCTGCCACAATTGTTTTACTAAAAAAAAAACAAAATCAAGAATCACACAGTTCAGTTAAAAATGCCTCTATAGAGAAATTAGAAATCTCTATTTTTGTCCAGTTTACTCCTTGAAAAGTCCCAATTTTTTAACAATAACACTGCGGAAGCAAATAAACAGACAATTTTCGGCACGGTGTTGCGTCTTCAATAAGGCGGGGAAAAGGACAAAACATGCTTAGACTAGCAGAATATTTTGGCTTTTTAAAAATGTTTTTGAAGAAATGTGTTGCTTTTCTACCCAGACGTCCATCAACCAGTCAATCTCAAAAATAATGTGTCCCCCCCCCCCCGAGCGAAATCCTCTTTCCTGCCCACCCTTTTGCATCGACTGTTGCCTCGTCGGTCCGTTTGTCATGCGATTGGAGAGAAACTTTTTGGGCGGACACCTCGTCTCTCTGATGCACCTTGACAAGATAACAGACAAAGCCGAGTTGACAGAGGTCGAGTGTGTCAGACTGAGAGACAGCTGCACTGAGCTATATCTGGACCACCAGTGTTTGTTTGTGTACATCTGTGAGAGCGCAAGCATTTATCTGAGCGTGTGTGTGTGTGTGTGTGTGTGTGTGTGTGTGTGTGAGATGGTCCAGTCAGGTCAAAGTATCCTGAAGACACTGTCAGGCAGGATTGATTTCCTTTTTCCCGATCCGTGGAAGCATTCCTGTTACACAGCTGACCCCCCGAGATGCGTTACCTTGTCATTTTGCAACACGGATCAAAGCCAAGACGAGCTGGAAATAGCCAAACGGCAACCTTGAACTCTGAAAGGGGGAGCAGAGGAGGAGATGTGAGCGACAGGGCACAGGTTTAGATGCAGATTTAAGTGTCAGGTTTCAAAGCTAGTGTAAGCAAGTGGACAAGATGATTTTGTTAAATCAGCCAAATCAAATCTGTTATTATTCAGAGACTAATATATCTATTGTTATAAATACTTTTACAAAAAAAAATGGCCGTAGGTCGTTGAGCTGATGCACTTCAAACCCTACTCTTCTGGATTAAGGCCCACTTTTAAATCCATTCATTACTGAGAAGAAGACCTGTGTCAATTGTAACTACTTAAGACGTTTTAAAACCTGAATGCCAAGTAATCCGTTTTAAGCCGTTTGACCTACAACATGCTGGACGGACAACACAATATTTCTGCCAAATTACGTCAAAAGAAAGAAAAAAAAAAGGTCCACATGAAAAGGAGGTATTTAGTTTCCTGTCCATTAACCTGCTGGTTAACCTGCTGAAACATCCCAGGGATGCTGCTGGAGCCGTTTCTTAGTCAGAACCCTGTCGTGACTTCCCATTTAACTTTCAATAGATGTTTAAGGGTGCTGCATTGTTTCAAATGTAAGCAAGACACTTTTAATTACAGAAAAAATAAACACGTTTGTCTCGTTGGAACAACAGCGGTCCTGTTTACAAAAGCTGTTTGTAACCATAGTTCGGTGTTTGTGAATGCTTGTTGTACATCCGACGTGGGTTTGTAAACCGTTGGACAAAACAGACAAGATTTATAAATCGACAGCCGGCTTTCTTAAAACACATAGAAACATTCATAAACGTGCCTGCAAAAGGGGATTTTGAATGCCGATTACCCACTTAACGCACCTGACCCCTTACTTTCCATCGACAGCCGGAATGATTCGGCGACATTTGTTTCTGGAATTTGTTTCTATTTTACTTTTTCAAAACATCCATTTAAGATAAAAATAACAAATTATTTGGATGAGTAAATGCACAAAAATGCAGTTTCATAAGTAGTCTCACATCTATTTAAATATTCTCATTGCAAATGAATCGCAAGCTTTATAGTATAGTATTGGAAAGTAAGCTGATGGAATTATCATAAAAAAAAAAAGTAAACCTAAAGAGGACTATGACAAACCTTTCCCCCCCCCATTCAAAATCAACAGAATATTCTTTCATTCCTACTTTTCCCTGTGAAAAACAACAGAAAGTGATGAGGACTCTGTATATTCAGAGGATGGCAGAAACTGGGGTCTATACTTGACGCAAACAAACTGTAAACAAAGAAAACCTCAATGTAACAGTCAACTAATTGCACATTCTATTTGAGCTGAGTAAAGAAAGCCACTTTTGTAGAATACAGCGGTGATGAACACACATGATTAACAGATTCACGGAAAAAGATTGTCAAGCTTCTTATGTTTTAACAACATTGTAGCTTTAGATGACATTCATTCATATGACGTCCATGAAAGAGGAAAAATAAAGTTTTTTTCCTTTTTTCCCAAAAGGGAATAAAGCAAAAGTAGAGGGAAGATGGAAAAAGATGATTGACTGTTACGTCGTTGGTTATGGAAACTTAATCAGAAATGGCAATGTTTTACAACTTCGTCATTCAAACTCTGAGCAAAAACAGGGACAATTGTAAATTATGTGTATCTATATGAACTATGAAACTGATTAAAACGACAACAAACAACTGAAACACACAACTTTTACACTTTACGTTGTGAGAGCTGCAACACTTCTCCAAAGCAGCCACTAGAGAGCAGAATCACACCAGAAAACAGCATCAACCGGAGACTGGCACAGTGACCCCTCCACCCCAAGCTGTTGCAGTTGAAAAAGATCTGTCAGGTACAAAATATGTCAGTCAAACACAACTAATGTCACTTTTATTTAAATATGAGCTTTCTCCCCGCTGACACGCAAAAAACAAATGACTGGACGTGTCTTTTGTTTCGGAACTTAAAACAGTGGTTCTGAATCTGTGGAGCTACAAAGGAAATGTGGATGTGGATCTCAAAACCTCTCCCCCTATCAGGATAGGATAGGATCCATAAAACATACTGCACTGAATCGGAGTTTCACACGACGAAACTGAGCCTTGACCTTCTCTCTACCCATTCTTCGATCTCCAACATTTATCAGCCAGTATTGGAGCAAACGTAAAAAAACTACAATTTATTGGGGGTACGGCAGCTTTAAACAATCCACAGATATTTGAATAGCCATGATGTTTCAGATTCTTTTTGTTTTTTTGAAATCTTTGAACACGTGGGAACGGTGTCAACCGGAGGACGGGCTGAAAACACGGCGTCCTCGAGACCTGCAGGAGGATGACTCCGCAAATCCTGCAGTAACTGCTGCTCATTACCGAACAAAGGAGGGCCAGCAGCAGCGCCTCGCTTTTGCAAAAGCTGCGAATGCCCTGCTGTCGCGTGCAAACGTCTCCTCTCGAGGTCCGATGGCGAGGATCTTATCGGCTCGCCCTTCTGCCCGATGGCGCGCCGCGTCTGTCGCCTTTTGGAGTTAGCTGAACGGGAGGCCGTTGTGTTTTTTTAAGGGAAATGAAACTATTGGCATCGAAGGATCCAATTATTTCCTCACTGTCAGACGGCAGCTGACCTGAAATCAGCCGCCCTGACACTTTTGCACACATATAGAGCAGAAATACAGTAGAGGCTCTCTGCGGATCAGCTGATCCACCTCCATTGGTCCACAGCCTGTTGGGAGCTGCTTGTGTCATCTGGTCCGCCATCCCTCTCCTCACACTCGCGCACACACAATCCGAGTGAGAGGGGCCCAGCTGGGCAAGTGAGCCACACACACTCACACACACGCACTGTCTTTCGCAGGGCTGTTTGGTCGGTTATGGATCCCTGAGGGATGTGGGGCCTCCTGTGAGCGGGGGACCCGTGCCAGGGTCTGGGTGAACCACTGTGTGTCTGTGGGAGTGTTCACGGAGGCAGAACTCTGGCTGGCACCGTCTCAAACATGTACCAAAACACTGCCTCGCAACACAAAAAAATAAAAAATAAAGGTCTCACTGAAGTTCAGTCACACATAAGCCGAAAGATAATTATGTGAAAACTCAAACGAATTCGAGCGGAAAAAAAAAAACCTTTAAAGCTGAAAGCAAAAAAATAAAATAACGAAGCGTTTATCTTCAAACCCGACACAGAGCGCTGCTCCTATTTTTTTTTGTAAAGATAACAGTATTAAACTTTGTCAATATATTCAGATCTTTCAGCTATGATATATAAAAGATGTTTTGTGTCTTTTTATTTGGTTTTGTATCAGAGGGATGGCTCCTCTAAAGTGTCCATCGCCACTAAAGGATTATTGTGGCAAATCTGTGCACAACCGACAGAGTGAGCAGAGATATTTGTAGGTGTGGAGGCTAAAAGAGAGATGCATCTTAATGAGAGAGGAGTCCAAAAGATTGGAATCAACTATCAATTTAGGTCCATATTTACTTAGGGGGGGTCAGATTAAAGTGCTTTTGCTCAGGAGGCACTACAATAGCGTTAATTCTTAAAAAAATGTGATGTATGATTAGTATTTTTATCTATCAAATGATGGAGTCCACCTAATTATGTTCCAATAGTTTCCTTTGCACTGAAAGCGAACCCTATGAAATCTCAGTTGATGTGTTAAAAAGCAAACAATTTTTTTTTATATCAATTTGCCATGTTTGGATAAACAATAACATAAAACATGTTTGATGCCAGATGGCAAGAACTTTGCAAGACAAAAATTCTGAACCGTTTTTCTCCGTACCATAAATGCATCGTCATCTTTTTACGTGTTGTCTGGGCTCAGAATTCGATTCCATGTTGCTTTCGTGCCCATTTTTGAAGCAGCTTTGGAAAGTTTACAAACGTGACTATACAAGACGTGACTTTTAAAGTCAAAGTTTCCTATTTGAGTGCCTGGGTCTAACCAGAATCCTGGTGGAATAGTAAAACTTCCCAGTGTGTGTCTGTTCAACGAGTCAAACAAAGAATTTATCTTCTATTACGTACAGAGAGATAGATCATTTTTCATTCAAAATATGATTAAACATTTGAATAAGTGAGTTGTATTGATACACAGTAGCTCAAATCCTCAAAATATTAGAATCACCGGTCTGAATGTATTCACCCGAGCCTTGGAATATTGATTACCTCACAAGTTTCAATAAGTTGAACAAATTTACACCTTTTAGTTCAAACCTGGTTAATTTCAGCTTGTTTTACTGGACCGGATCCATACTAAAACCATTTCCTCCATTTCTTAAAGCCTTAAACATAAACATTTCTGGGTGTTGAAAGACTTTTTTTTAAACCATTTGTTTTAACAATAATCCTTTAAAAACTTCATGTGGAGTGATGCGCTGTGTTTTCTGACCCCTCTCCCTCACTATTCTTTTCACAGAGCAAACTTGACAGTAGCGGATGCAAATGTTGCCGCTCATCCTCGTCTTAATTGTGTGTCAGTCCTTTTGGCTTTCTGAATATGTATTAAAACTACTTTTCTTTTCGCCCCCCCCTCCCACCCCAGCTCTAAATTTCAAGCTCTTAGTTTCAGTTTCTGCCTCGCCTTTTCTGGCTCCAACAACTTTGTTCCATTTCTCATTCTCTGGCATAATTACAGCTTTATAGCTTTTTCTCCACTGCTCCGGCATGCTGCAGATACCCCCCCCACACACACACACACTTTCTTTTTTTTTGTGGTCTTTTTTGGTTTGGCTCTCATTAATAATTCACAGAAAGAGACTCGGAAATTTTAGTGCAATTTGCAGCTGCTGAATCCCAGTTATTGTTTTGCAGGGTGTTGCGAGAGAGAGAGAGAGAGAGAGAGAGAGAGAAAAAACCTCGGACGAAGGCTTTGTAGTCCTGAATGTAATTTGGATGTGCCTCTCTGACAGGCCACACATCATTAGAGGGCTGAAGGAGATATGTGAGGAAGGGAGGGGTGGAGGGTGGTAACAGCTCCGTCCAGCCAGTCACACACACTGTCCTCATCTGTCGCTCTGCGGCCCAGACGCTCTGTGCTCCTTTAATGCTTTTGGATGCTGTTTGTTCATATTTAGGCTTGATAACTATCTATGTTTTATTCCGTTTGTTTGCATTCGACCAGACAGCTGCTGAATTATTCAGAGCGGGCCGAGCGGCTCGGCAAAGATGACAAAGACAACAGGAAACTTTGAAAAAATGCGTCTGTTTAAACAGCAACCAGAGCTTTGTCCAAATTATTTGAGGGGGTCCCGATGGCCGAGAGACTCCTGGTGGAGGGGGTGGCACGCCGCTCTCATCCTTCTCTAACCTCAAAAGTTGACGACGCAGCCTATAAATCCTATAAAATAGTTTCCCCCCCTGAGATGTTGGATCTGTCGAGTCGCCCGTTTAAGGCCAAACTGAAAATCGACTGCAGCACAGTTCAACCTCCCTTTCAGATATTGTTAATTTGCTTTAGATAGTTTTTTCTAGCCCAACTCTTTTTCTTTTATTTTCTTTTCTGTCCTCTCCTTGTCCAGTTTCCGTTTTCAATTTTTAAGATCTCGCTGCACACCATTAAGAGAATTGCCAAGTTCTTTGTCTAATAGCTCTTTGGGGTTCACTTTGTCGGTGCCAAAGTGTTATTTTATGTCTGTCCAAGTGTCTTACGTACAGCATTTTTGGAAGGAAATTGAGACCAAATTATAGCAAGATACCAGTAACAAAGTGGCAAATTTTATGTAACCTTTTCTACTACGTGTACACACTGTTTGGTCTCCTTTTAGCAGCCCACTGTCGAAAGAAAAACTTGGAAAGACCTTCAGAAAGCCTGTCGAACTGTTGCAAATAGATAAAGGTAATCAGTTGGTTGAAGACCCTTACAAGTTCTGTAAGACTATCAAAGCCAAAGAAGCCCTCTACACTTGTGGCAACTATGTGCACATTTGAAAGCTGCATCTCAACCCCACTGAATATCAAAAACCTTAAATCCTCTTTCCCGCTGAAAACAAAAGTTTCCGGCCCCTTTTCTTTCCTAGAAGAAGGACCCGAATGAATGTGATACGTTTATCACTGTGCAGTTTAACTCTGTGTTTGTTTGTGTGTGTGTCTAAGCACCAACCACCACACCCGAGAAGAGGCCAGGGGCCCCTTGACTTGGAGCAAAAAGCAAACAGACAGTAGTAAAAGACGAGAAGAAATCAAAACCTCTCAGATTCTTCGGATTCTTGACCTATTTTGCTCAGAGTATCTCATAACTGGAGAGTTTAGGGCTGTTTAATGCTAGGTGACACAGCAGTGTCCTGCAGTCTCTTCTTTCTTAATCCCTGGCATCTTTGGTAAAAGATCTCTCAGAAGAAAAAGCACTCGTTTCTGGCATCCAGCTGCCGGAGGGTAGGGGAGATTGTCAGGGCGCATTTCTTCCCATTCCTC